>JAGFNQ010006617.1:0-54334 GCA_024364735.1 Boesenbergia rotunda | reverse complement strand
AGCAAAAGCTGCAGTTGACCAGCCTTGGCCAGGGCGCCCTGACCTGTCGGGCGCCCCCACAGACCGTTTCCCTGCCCGAGGCAAAACGACCTGTAGAGGGCGCCCGGAACCTCACGGGCGCCCCCCTCAAACCCCTATAAAAAGGACCCGAGACTCCCTCATTTCCCACACTTCAAACACACCACATCTCACACTCCTTCTTCCCCTTGCCTCATTCTTGTGGATCAAGTGAATCTAAGCCCTCCCTTGCCTCAACCATGCCTCCAAGGTATGAAATTTAGTTGTGCAATTAATTTTTCTTAAATTACATATTTTTTGCAAATTCCTTAAGTCTCTTCTTTATCCTTAATCGCTTATTTTTTCTACACTAAGAAAACGCCGAGCCGTTCAGTCGAACCCCGGTAACGAGCCCAGTCCCGACCCTAGGTTTCCTAACCTAGCACTGTGTAACAAATTCGCCCAAACCTACACTATCTTAGAGTCTTTGGATGCAAAGTCCATATTCTTAACACCAAAGACTATCTTGGAAAATTCCAATCCAAGTCAAACCCAGGTATCTTTTTAGGGTACTCTACAACAAGTAGAGCTTATAGAGTCTACAACAAAATAACTAAGAAAATTGAAGAAACAACCAACTTAATATTGATGAAGAAACTAACCCAAAATCTGACAAGTCTGACTTAGCTTCACCAAATACTGATCAAGAAGATAACTCTAAAACCCTAAATGAACCCTTTAATGACTTAACAATTGAACCAACTACTGAATCAGTTGAACCAACCAATGAACCCAGAATTGAACCTATTGGACCAGCTGGACCTGAAGCTGAGCCAAGTACTAGAAAAACCAAGAAACCCAGACTCAGTCACCCAACTGACCAAATAGTAGGTGATCCAACCTTAGGAGTCAGAACTAGAGCTTCTTATAGAAATCTTAGTCAAATAGCCATGATTTCAAAGATTGAACCTAAGACTATTGAGGAAGCCCTACCTGATCCTGACTGGATCTTAGCCATGCAAGAAGAGTTAGCCCAATTTGAGAGAAACCAAGTCTGGGAGTTGGTACCTAAACCTAAGGGCAAATCCGTAATTGACACTAAGTGGGTATTTAGGAATAAGCTAAACGATCAAGGTGAGATAGTCCGAATAAAGCTCGCTTAGTAGCTAAGGGATTCAGCCAAGTAGAAGGGTTGGATTATGATGAAACCTTCGCCCCTGTAGCTAGACTTGAGTCTATTAGGATGTTACTAGCCTTTGCATCCCATAAAGGATTCAAATTATACCAAATGGATGTAAAGTCAGCCTTCTTAAATGGGCTTATTAAGGAAGAAGTTTATGTAGGACAACCCCCAGGATTTGAGGATATAGAAAAACCCGATCATGTCTACAAACTTAGTAAAGCCCTTTATGGACTAAAACAAGCACCCAGGGCCTGGTATGAAAGATTATCAAATTACCTGATCTCTAAAGAATTCAAACAAGGTCAAATTGATCCAACCTTGTTTGTTAAAATTTTAGACAAGGATATATTTGTTGCCCAAGTTTACGTAGATGATATAATATTTGGATCAACTAATTCTAAATTTCTAAAAGAATTTGTAACAATTATGGAAAGTGAATTTGAAATGAGTTTAGTTGGGGAACTAAACTTTTTCCTAGGGTTACAAATCAAACAAACTAAAGATGGAAATTATGTACATCAATCTAAATACGCTAAAGAACTAATTAAGAAATTTAAAATGGATAACTCTAAAAGTATAAGTACCCCAATGGCCACAAATGTAAAAATAGATAGTGACCCTGAGGGTAAACCAGTAGACCTAAAGCTTTACAGAAGTATGATAGGAAGTCTACTATACCTTACAGCCAGCAGACCTGATATACTTTTTTCAGTAGGAATGTGTGCTAGGTACCAAACATGTGCTAAGGAAACTCACTTAGCAGCCCTGAAAAGAGTTTTAAGATACATTAAGGGCACCCAAAATGTAGGGATTTGGTACCCTAGGACTTCATCCTTTAAGTTATCAGGATACTCTGATTCTGACTATGCTGGTTGTAAATTAGATAGAAAAAGTACAAGTGGAAGCTGTCAACTTTTAGGAAACAGCTTAGTGAGTTAGTGCAGTAGAAAGCAACACTGTGTTGCCTTATCAACAACTGAAGCTGAATATGTAGCCTTAGGAGAGTGTGTAGCTCAACTCCTATGGATGATGCATACTCTTAAGGACTTTCAACTAGACTACAATCAGACCCAAGTCAATATTGACAATATTAGCTCAATTAACTTAACCAAAAACCCAATACAACACTCTAGAACCAAACACATAGAAGTAAAACATCACTTTGTAAGAGATCACGTAGCTAGGGGTGAAATAGTCCTTAAGCATGTAGACTCCAAGTCCAACCTAGCTGACATATTCACTAAACCCCTATCTGAATCTGAGTTTAGCTCACTAAGAAGGCAGTTAGGGTTATGCTTAGTAGAATAGAATCATTCGGTTTTTGACTTTTGATTTTATATTGATCTTGAAATGTCTTTTAAAAAAAAAATTTTGAAAAAGGTTCTTTTCAAAAAAATTTTTAGTTTTATTTCAAAAACTACCCCCTTCAAAACTAAGGCCTCTTTTCGAAATGGACTTAGCCTAGGCTCTAACCCTAGAACTGCATGCACCTATAGATCTAGAAGCCAGCATCTCACGAACACCTTAGGGTACTTTGAATGATAACCTAGAAAGGGTTGAGATGCTTAGGTCTTTGCCTTAACTCAA
The DNA here is from genome assembly GCA_024364735.1 of Boesenbergia rotunda. Classification (NCBI taxonomy): domain Eukaryota; kingdom Viridiplantae; phylum Streptophyta; class Magnoliopsida; order Zingiberales; family Zingiberaceae; genus Boesenbergia; species Boesenbergia rotunda. The sequence continues at coordinate 51,567 of JAGFNQ010006617.1, read as the reverse complement.
GATGCTTTAAGTCAGTGCATCTGCAGTAGTTGGGGCACTAAATACAAACTGAACAGCAATCAAGTTAAGTGTCAAGTTTAGACAATCTAACTTGAACAACTCACTTAACTTGACTAACCCTAGCCAAAACTACTGTTTATAACAGTTAGTAAGTAGCTAATTGGGTTAGACAGGTCCCTAAAGAGTTAACCAGACCTAGGTCTTGTTTTGATTCAGTACAGCCAATGCTTTATTCAACTATTGCAAAATTTATTTTTTTCTGCATTTTTTGATATATGTCAAAGGGGGAGAGTTGGAAAAGAAACAGAAAGTTGGAAAAGAAACAGGGAACAAAATTTTTAAAAAATTTTTTTTCATAATCTTCTTCAAAAGGGTTGAACTGAAAAATTGGTAAATCATTTCTAGCTTTAGTTCTAAACTCTGAACTATTTCGAAACTTAATGTTTTTTGCTTAATATTTTCTAAAGTCTGAAATTTTTTTTTCAAAAACTGAAAATTTTCTAAGTTTCCCAAACTAAGAATGTTTTTTTTAAAAAAAAACTTAGCAAAAACTTTAGAGATTTCCTAACTTATTATTAAAACATGAAATCTTCTAAGTACTTCACTTACACCACCTATTTTTGAAAAACCTAGGGGGAGATTTCTTCCAGGGGGAGGGAATCTAACTTAGGATTTTTAATTTCAGCATTTTTCCTTAACTTTTTGAACTAGGTTGCCATATATCAAAAAGGGGGAGATTGTTGGTGCAGTATGCACCCAAGTCAAACCTGTGTTTTGATATTGACAAAAGGGTTCAAAAGTTAAGGGTTAGTCGTTGTCTAACAAAGTTTCTTGAGTGTACAGGAAAAGCCCTAGCGAAGGAATGCTAGGCACTGGCGAAGGACTGCCAGACAGGAAAAGCCCTAGCAAAGGGCTGCTAGGCTCTGGCGAAGGACTGCCAGAATGGACAAGCCCTAGCGAAGGAATGCTAGGCACTGGCGAAAGGCTGCCAGAAGAAAAGACCTAGCGAAGGGCTGCTAGGCACCAAGCGAAGGGAAGCTTGGCAACTCAAGACCTGGTGAAGGACTGCCGGGCAAAAGTCCAACTGGAGGATTCGGTTGGCATCAGGTAAACTCTCCTGAGAGGAGTAGGTGAGGACGCGTTCCCCTAGAGGGAACATTAGGCGTCGGTTCGACCTAGGGCTCCATTTTGGAGACCCAAAGTCAGAACCAAGACAGCCAAGGCTGTGTAAAATTAACTTATTAATTGCTGTTTTGGACTAACCCTGGATGCAGGACCGAAGGACTGTGTTTCTGCAGCTCAGAGAGCCTCAAAGGAGTGAGGCAGTAGCTGAGCAGGGCGCCCCGGATGTTTCGGGCGCCCCAGAGTCAACCCAAAGTCAGCAGAGCAAGTAAACGCCCCGACAGCAGCACATTTGGGGGCGCCCCGGATGTTTCGGGCGCCCCGCGCGCATCGGGCGCCCCGCGTGTCGCGGGCGCCCACTGTGCCACGCCACTGGCAGCTGCAGCAGCTCACCCTCGTGAAGAAGATGAAGCCTTGACCGGTCAACCCGGGCGCCCCGCGCGCGTCGGGCGCCCCAGTCAAATGTGATCCCGAAGAAGCAGAGATCAGCCTTGACCAGAGGGCTCGCCGGATCGAAAGCCACATGGGGGGGGCGCCCCGAGCATCCCGGGCGCCCCCAGCCCTATAAAAGGGACCCTCGACCCTCTTCTTCAACAATCAAGTTTTTCGACGCTTCTACGCTCTTCTGCTTCCGCGACACGCTCCAGAAATCTTCCAACTCAAGCTGACGACGTCCCGCTGCTCCGAAACTTCGATCTACACCGGACGTCGGTAACGAAGAGCTCTGTATTTAATGTTTACTATTCTGCCTTCTTGTAAAATCTATTTGTAAACTTTGCGAACTTATAGAATTGCCCGCAGAAAACGGTCAACGACCGTGGGCCTTGGAGTAGGAGTCGACCCAGGCTCCGAACCAAGTAAACCGACTGTGTTTGCATTGTTCTGTTTTTCTTTTATTTCCGCTGCGCACCCGCTCTTGTTAAATCCGAACGAATTGCGACATTCACCCCCCCCTCTCTCGCAACTCTCGATCCAACAGTTACAACCCTTGAAAATGAAGGAGTCATTTGTTTACTCTAGGAGAAGTAAAATTGTGTCGAACTATATGTTTGAAAGATTGAACTAAATAAAGTTGGCACAACTAGGTTAGAATCCAAAGACATGCCAAGTTGGGAAGTTTCGGTATTATCTTGGAAATTATGGGCAAAATTAGGATTATCAATGACTTAGCGATGAGTTATTGATACTTAGATAAAAAAATCTAGGTATTTTCTTTTGTGATATTATGTCATGCGTTGTATGCCCTATCACATGCCATGACATTATAATTCATCATTCATATTTTATTATGAAAATATTACATGTCATGACATACATGCATCATCTAGTTATAATATTTTTTTAATTCTCATATTATGCATGTCATAGTTATTATCATGCATTAATTTAATTTTTATTAAAATTAAAGACATTGGAATTAATTGATATTCTAGGTGGATGATCAAAGTTTATAATGCCTAGGTAGAAATGCATGAACTCTTAATTTAGGGAGAACATGACTTTCACATCTCACCAAGACCATAAGTTGACTTGCGTGCATTTTGAGATGCATTAGAAACAAGTGAGATGTTAGGGTGATGAATGAAACTTAAGGTGTTGATTAATATGCATCCTATTGAGTTTTAGGTTCATCAAAACATGAATATAAATGAATTCCAATCATTGGGAAAGCTAATGTACAAGCCATGTGCATTTAGCCCAAGGAACATGGTTGGAAATTATTTTTGAAATCTATTTTAAAACTATCTTGGAAAACCTTGGTGAAGACTATCTTTTGATAGATCTCATCATTGATGAATTGGATACAACATAGAGTGAAACATTGAAATATTTTAATGGTTTCCATTTTTGTGTCAATCATTGTAAAAGGGAGGCATTTTCGTATAAAATTATTTTTCCCTGATAGTATATGTCATAAATAATGTCTACACAAAATTTTGAGAATTTTTCAAATTTTGTAGAATTATTTAAGAGTTTTTGAAATTCGGACTAAAATTATTTTCAGAAATCAGAAACTCCCAATCGATCAATCGATTGTTAAACATTTTCTGCGAGCACAGAAGCTCGCATAATCGATCCATTGATCGATTAAGGGAAGTCGTAATCGATCAGCTGATCGATTATGCGAGCTTCTGTGCTCGCAGAAAAGGTTTAACAATCAATTGACCAATCAGTTGATCAATTAAGGCATAACTTAATTGATTGGGACCCAACACCAATCGATTGGCACGACTGAAACTGTCTGTTTTCAGTCAGTTAACCCAATTTTGAGTAACCTAACAATCCCTAGCCCTTTGAAATACTTTTATAAGTATATTTGGGTAAATTTCATTGTGAAATCAAAAGGGGAGATGGTTTGGTGAAAACTATAGGGTTAGAGAGAGATTTTGATACAAGTTTTGAATCTCAAAACCTCGAGTTGAGATTTCCTAAAGTTTTAGGAACTCAAAAATCATTGTTGGTGCAATGATAGAGGGTTAGAGTATGTTTTGAGGGGGAAGTCTTCCTTAAAAGCATGTGATTTTATTTTTATTTTTGGGATAAGTGAAAGAATAAAGATTGAGAATTTTCATTATGATGAATGCTCAAGATTGAGCATGGGTTCAAATGAAAGGTATGAGACTTTCATTGGGCATGCCTTTAACTATATAGACTCTCGGGAAGAGTTTTTGATGTGTGTCAAAGGGGGAGAAGATTGAAAGGCTAATAGGGATTAGTCATTCTTAAAAATATTGTCAAACATCAAAAAGGGAGAGATTGTTGGTGTAATTTTGGTTAGGTCAGGGTTGACCTAGTTTGACTAGGCTCGGGCGAGTTTATGTTTGGTAAGCTTGGTAAGCTTAAGGTTGGATGTTTCGATGTTTGATAATGATGTTTGAATATCACATGATGTTTGAATATCGTGTGAGTCAAGTGGGTCAAGGTTGACTAGAGACTTGATTAGAAAAGATCTAGTGGGACTAGACACACCTAGTGGGACTTGGTGAAGTCCAGGTGGATCGGGGAGATCGTACGCTGGCATGAGAAAAGACCTAGTGAGACTAGGTGAAGTTCAGGTGGATCGGGGAGATCGGACGCTGGCATGGGAAAAGACCTAGTGGGACCAGGTGAAGTCCAGGTGGATCGGGGAGATCACACGCTGACAAGGTGGAAGTCTACCGAGAGACTAGACCTAACTCGAGGGTTAGGCAAACCTGGTTGGGAATTAGGTTAAGTCTTAGTTAGGAGGTAGGCAGGAGAAATCCAGGCTGATCAAAGGGTTGATCGGACACTTGGTAGAGAAGTCCTAATAGGTCACGGTTGACTAAGGTTAGGCAAGGGACCTGAGACTTGTGCACACAAGTTAGGGTTGGGCTCAATCGATTGGGTAATCGATTGGGGTTGGTTTCTCACGAACAGAAGCCTTCTTAATTGATTAGGTGATCGATTAAGGAAGGAGTGAATGGATTGGATAATCGATTGGGAGAAATGAGTTGCGAGAACAGAAGTTAGCTGAATCGATTGGGTAATCGATTCAGCCTCACCTTAATCGATTGGGTAATTGATCAAGGTGTTCTGTAATCGATTGGGCAATCGATTACAGCAAATTTGCACGAGAGCACAGAAAGGTGCTAAATCGATTCAGCAATTGATTAATGTTGTTCTTAATCGATTGACTAATCGATTAAGCTTCAAAAAATAGTCGTTGAACGGCTAAGTCTGACGTGGTAATCCTAGGAATCTTGTTGACTACAAGAAAATTCCTAAGTTTGATATGGGAAAAATATATTTTTTTAAAAAATTGAATTTTCCTAAGTCTGACACAATCTTAGGAATCTTGTTGACCACCCTGTTTGGAAATCCTTAGGAATTAGAATTCAATTCCGGTCGGAATTGAATTCCAATTCCCATGTTTGGAATGAATTGTAAAAACAGAATTGAATTCAATTCAATTATTATACTTTTACGATTTTATCCTGCGAGGATGGAGCCGGAGCATCTTTGATTTGTTTTGTGAGGGGGTGATTTGGTAATTTAATTTGTTTAAGTGAAAGGAATTCAATTTCTTTCACAAATCACATGTGTTTAAGTGTGATTTATTTTGAGGGGTTTGAAAGGAATTGGAATTCAATTCCTTAGCAATTCCTTCCTGAAAATTGCTACCAAACGATGGAATTAAATTTCAATTCTCAAAGGAATTCCAATTCCTTCCTTTCCAAACAGGGTGTTAGGGATTTTCCATGAATATTTTAGTTTTAGAAAAATAATAACTTTCTAGATTTGGTTTCTTTTCCAGTCTGACACAATCTTAGGAAATTTTGTTAACTATAAGAAAATTTTCCTAAGTGTCCTAGAAAATTTTCCAAACTCAAGTAATGATTATTTTCAACGATATTTCAAAAGATAAAAAGATTTTCGAAATAAGTTTTGGAAAATAATATTATCATATTTTCAAAAGAATTAAAAAAGATAATGAGTTTTTTTGAAAATAATTGATTAAGTCTTATATAGATTTTTTATCGATCATCAATATAAATTAAAAAATATTCATAATAGTTAGCCCATTAATTTAAACATTCTTAATCAACTATCTATTAAAAATAATTTTTCTCATAATTAGGACATAAATTTAAATTTTAAAAATTAAAAAAAAAAACAAAACGTCCTAGCGCTGGATCATTATCCGGACTCAACTTGCTCGATGATATTGTACTTAGAAGTAAAATGAATAGCTAGATTTTAAAATTTAACATTGAGTTCAACGTTTGATTTATCCAATTAGTTCACAGATTTCGCAATCATTTATCAACTTGATTTCCAATTTAATTTTCTTACATACATTTTAATTTAATAGAAATGAGCGGTGTGGTTAACATTTGTTTTTTAATTTTTTTTTTAACTACAACAAATAAAAAAAAACTAACAAATTTTTATGAGTCAAAACACTATCTTAATGGGCGAGTCGAAATTTAACAAAAAGGCAAATTAATGACAAAATTACACGCGAAATGTAATTAATGAAACTGAAAAACAGAGTGATTCGTTTAGCAACAACCTTGTAATTAATTATCTAATTAATCCTTAATCTAAGACCTGATTAAGTTCGTTTAGCATGATTAATTAATTCCAGATATCCTACTAATTCGCTTCGCAGCAACTAATTCTGTTTAATCTGTTTATTATCTGGTGATTTTCTCTCTTAGATTTCCTGCTCGATCTATTTAAGCACCTCCTTCCCTTCAATTTCCACTCCAAATCTTACATCTCTCTTCTCCTTCCACTTTCCTAATTAATATTTCTCACATAGTCGATCAACCTCATGGCTGCTGTAGTTGTCAACAACGATATGCTAATTTCCTCCTTCGCTGCCAGCAGACCAATCGAGGTTCGCTCCGTGTGGGCTCATAACCTCGACGAGGAGTTCGCCTTTATCCGCTCCGCCCTCCCATTCCACCCCTTCGTAGCATTGGACACCGAGTATCCTGGCGTCGTCGTCAGTTCCAAAGCTCCCTACTGCACTCTCACCCTACCCCAGCGCTACGACTTGATCCGCGCAAACGTCGAGTCCCTCCACATCGTCCAGGATGGTCTCACCCTCTCTGACGCCGCTGGCAACCTCCCATGTGCCCTCTACAGAGACGGCATTGCCCCCACGGGCTGGATCGGATGGTAAGGCGCCTGCTGCTTGAATCGGAGATCTCAGGATCGAAGGTCGCCAGTTGCACACAGGAATAAAATCCTGGTCTGCTGGCATTAAATTCCCTCGACCCCAGGCGCTTCACCACACCAGTGATAACCGTGATTTACCTCCTCCGTGTTGATCCTGGGACGGACTGGCGGGGATGCTGGGGGTGAACGTTTCACCTTTTGAATCTACAGAGACGACACTTATGTGCGTTACGTGTGGGAATTTAATTTCCGCGACTTCAACATCAGCCGAGACCGTTACGCCCCTTCCTCCGTCGAGCTGCTCAAGGCTAATGGCATCGACTTCCAAAAGAATCAAATATGGGGCATCGACTCTTGCAGATTCGCCGCGCACTTGGCCACCACCGGCTTGCTTTCCTTTGGCCGCCACTTTAATTCTCCCGTCTCCTGGGTTACCTTCCAAGGCGCCTACGACTTCGCGTTCCTCGTGAAGATGCTGACATGGGAATGCAAGTTACCAAAGACCGTTCTTGAGTTCTTGTACCTTGTTCGCTTCTTCTTCGGCGAGAGGGTGCTCGATGTGAAGCACCTTAGCAAGCATTGTCGTGGGCTTTATGGAGGATTGGAGCGGGTGGCCTCTGGCGTCCAAGTTGAGCGAGTAGTGGGCTCTCGACATCAATCCGGCTCCGATAGTTTATTAACATGGCTGGTGTTCTACCAAATCGCTTCTCGTGTGAATCCAGAACTCATCCATCGTCCAGAACACATGGGAGCACTCTTTGACCTCGAACTGCATTAGTACGGTGGCTTTTGGGGTTCTGCATTGATCTATCTAGAGTTCATGGTTTATCTCAGTGGTTCGGCATTAGCTTATTTTGTCCACAAGATATTGCCCATTGCTTCATCGTATCTTTTTGTATTTTAGTACAGATTACATGTTGTCGCATCAGATTAAGCAAACAATTTGTCGATATTAATTCTTTTGGATTCTTTGGATCATCAACTTGTTTTGCTTTGCCTTGAATCATCCCCTATTGTGTTCTGGATCATACTCTGTTCAAATTCTGAACGATACTCAAAAACATGTTACACACTGCATGATAGATCTTGGAAAGCTGTTAATGTACATAGAAACTTAATTTTTTAAAATTCAAACTTAACCTAATTTTTTAAAATCAAAATTAATTTTTCAAAATATAACCTAATTTTTCAAAATTAGCTTAATTAATTTTTTCAAAATCAAATTAATCAATATTTCAAAATCAAACTTAATTTTTCAAAACCTAATTCAAAATTAATTTTTCAAAATTCAACTAAATTGATTTTTCAAATCAAACTTAATTTTTCAAAACTCAATTGAAACTTAATTTTTCAAAATTCAACTAAATTAATTTTTCAAAATTAATTTGTTTTTCTAAATTCAATTCAAACTTAATTTTTCAAAACTCAATTTAAATAAATTTTTCGAAAATTCAACTCAATTCATTTTTCAAAACCTGTTTAATTTTTTAAAACTTAACTTAACTATTTTTCAAAATCTAACTCAATTTTTCAAAAACAAAAAATTTAATCTCAACTTAATTAGTTTTTTCATAAATAAAATTTAATTTTAAAAAATATTTTTTTATTTTTTTACTTTTAGAAATTATGCTTAGACTCAAATAGGTGACTAAAATCGGGTTTTTAATATGAATCATCTTGCTTTAGTTATTTTGTTTATCATTCTTACTTAGGTTGATGTACTTGCTCTTACTCAACAAATTAGTTTGTCTTTCATGCTTCACTTGGAATTTGTTTGTTTTGTTTTATTAAAAATTTTTATCTAAATTTAGTCTGGGCTCTAATACCTAAAGAAAAATATTTTTCAAGCTTAATATTTTTAATTTTTTTTTTCAAAAGTTCCTTCAATTTTTCTTAACAAAATTAGACTTTTTTAGAATTTGGCTCTTGAAACATTCATACTTACTGCTTAAAAAAAAATTCCCTTGAACTAAATGTTTTTGATATATGTTAAAGGGGGAGAGAAAGGAAAAGTTAAAGAGATTTGTTTTCAAAGTATTTTTTAAATTCAAATTCTTTCAAATATTTGTAAAATATTTAAAATAAAATTGTCTATATTTTTAAAACTTATTAAAAATATATATTTTCAAAAGCTTCAAAGGGGAGAGTAACATATCAAGGGAGCTTTGAAAATAAATATTGCAAGTTGTTTTTAACAGTTTGTAATTGAACTTAACTTGTGTTGCAAGGTTTTTCTTATTTTAAAAAGTGTTGAACAGTGCATTTAAATTTGCTTATTACTTTGAAAACAATTTAAATATTGTTTTAACTTAACTTTTGAACTGGGATGTTATACATGAAAAAGGGAGAAATTATTCGTGCTAGAAGGTCTAGATCGAAACTTGTTTTAACAATGACAAAGGATTCAAAGTTAAGTATATTTTTGTATTCTAATTAGTTACACTGAGTGTGCAGGAAAATCCTAGTGTAACTAGGTACAAAGTCTTGATTTGCAGGGTTGAGCATGAAGACCTGACCGAGGGTTTAGTATGAAGAATTGGTGAGTGAAGTTGAGCAGAAAGACCTGACCAGGGGTTGGGCACCGAAGTCCTGGTCGAGGTCTAGGCAGAAGACTTAGCCAAGCGAAGACAACAGACAACAGTCAGGACGAATTGAGGTACGAACATCATGAGTTTTGAAGTCATCGGAGGCCAAGTAAAAGTCTAACCCGAGGTGTCAGTTGACAATAGGTAACTTGTCTAAAGTGGAATGGGTGAGGACGCGTTCTTTGGAAGGGGGAACAGTAGTCGTCGATCTGACCTAGGGTTTCAGTCGAAATCTAAAAATCTGGATCGGACAACACGGGTTGTCATTGTATGCATTTCCTTTGCATATTATCTGTTATACTAACCCTATGTTGCAGCTAAGCAAAGAGGTTACTGCGGCACTCAGGCACCCGAGAGGAACTCGGGAGCCCGAGAACATAAGCGCTTGAGAGGGACTCGAGCACCCGGGAGCTTGTGACCCAACCAGGGCTCGACTGAATTGGCGCACACTGAGTGGAGGCTCCACGTCAACAACACAAGCACTCGAGTGTCAGGCGCCAGAGTACGGATAAGGCTTGGACCGAGTAGGGATGTGGTAGTGGCAGGATCGCAGCAACACGAGCGCTCGTGATGGCTATATGGGCACCCAAGTGATCCTATATAAGGGTTCTTCCACCAGAGGCTTCAATATCAATCCTCTCATAACTTGTGCTCTCGTGTGCTGCTCCAAAACGACTTGAGGTCGACGAAACTCTATTCCGACTTGTTGTCGGTATAATTCTTTACTGTTTTTATTATCTCTCTTATATTATACTTGAACATTTGTACTCACATATTGCGGATTGATAGTATTGCCAAACGTAAACGATTAAGGACCTGAGCCTTGAAGTAGGAGTCATCACAAGACTCCGAACCAAATAAAAAAATAAAAGTGTTAGCATTATTCTACTTGTTAATTTTCCGCTGCATATTCTAAATCCGAAATATTTTTCAAAAACGATATTCACCTCTCTCCCCTCACGATCATTCTTTCCGATCCTACAACTTTCTATAGTGAGGGAGGGAGATAGTTCAAACGGAGGGTGTTGCTGCTAGATTGCTACAAAGAGAGAAGGAGATGGAAGGAGTCGGTCCAAAGGGAGGGTGTTGCTTGCAAATAGGGAGGGTTGGAAGGAGTCGAAGCTGGGTTGCTTACTACGTACATAGAGGGAAAGGAGATGAATAGTTTAAACCTTAGGGTAAAAATGTGTAATAATTTTTTTAATATAATTTTGTGGTCATGAAAATAGCTTCTGGCATGACTGAAATGGTATCTAAAAGATCAACAATGGTGATGTCTTTCACATCGATACTCGACAATAAGTTCTGTGAGAGAGCACAATTCATTATATAACTTGAGTGACTATCAGGGTTGACATATGCAAATGTCCTGATATGGATGCCCAATATTTCTTGGGCATTTTCTAGGTATGCTTTGTGCCTCAAAACTTATTTTTTATTTTATTTTGTGATCTAGTATGGGTAAATGTCCACACTGGGCTCACATTGGCTCAACCCATGGTTACAACATGTAGAAGTTACTATGTAACTGTTAGAACGTGAAATATCTAATATGATACTATTGTAGTAGCACGTAGTACTTTTTACAATTATTTTTAAATAATTTTGATAAGTTGGTAAAGAGTATTTTAATATAATATTATTTATAATTTATAATTTAAAATTTAGCTATAATTATGTTATACAGTTGCTAATAGATGCTACAACATATAGCAACTAATTGTTAACTGGTACAACATTTAACAACTATTAAATTGTTGCTATAACATGAAAAATCATTTATTTTACTTTAATCAAAATTAAGATATACAAAATACAATCATATCAAAATAAACTTAATCAAAATCACTTTAATAGTAACTACACAGTTATAATTAAATGATAAATCTTAAACTAAAACTTTGAAATAAGGAGTATTATCGGTATAAAACATCTGATATGGTGTTTTTTGAATTTGTTGTTGTTGTGTAAAGATGCACTTTCCCGTTTATATAATTTGGGATGTCCTTTTGATATTTGCCCAATAATAATGTCATGATAATAGCAAGATGGTTAATTATTATACTCAGGGAAGTTATTTTAAAATACTGAAATAGAAAGATGAAGTGTATAAAAAATAAATATTGAAAGCTAATAATACAAGCTTGTTAGTAGTATATAATATTTCGATACTCAGATTACAGACTAATGATTTAGAAATATAATCATCAAATTATACCCTTGAGAACATGACACTTGAGATAATATTAACATTACATTAAATTATCATTTATTACTGAGAAAGAACTTTGACACAGCCAGATTTGGAAAAGAAACAGCCAGATTTGATGGTAAGGGGTGGCAGCTTTAAACCTGGGAATAAAAGAAAGGAATTAATCTTTAACGAGCAGCATGAGAAAAGTTAAGCAACAAAACAAATCTTTGATCACATCCAATTAACTTTAATTGTGTTTCATAACCATAATTAAGTTAAAGATAAGAAAAATTAAAAAAAGTAAATGTTTGGGATAAGTCACTGGTCAAAACTCGACAGAAAGTTTCACCGCCCATCTCAGAGACTACAGGGAAAAGCAACTGACCTCTGAAACGTCCGGAAGCAACTCTTCTGGGAAGAACCCCCCGCGGCCGAAAGCTTTGTCCTTGCACTGTCGGATGCTATCGAACTCGCTCGCCTGCAGACACTCGGAAAGGAATCCGACCTTGAATTCGATGGTGCCGTCGGCCGGATGCGCCTCGATGGCAGTGAGGGAGACCCAGAAGAAGAAGTGCTTGGCCTGGATCCCGGAGAGATGCGTGATGGTTCCGTAGGAGATCTTCCCGCGGATGATCTTCTCATAGTAGACGAGGTAGCTGAACTGGATGTAGCACGGAGCCGCGAGCTCCACCATGAAGTCGCCGTTCTCCGAGAGTGTGCCGTTCACGACTGAGTCGGGGAGGAGCCCCTTGGGGAGTCCATAGACGGGTAACATGACGTGTGCGTCTTGAGCGTAGGCGACGATGTCAGCGGATAGGAGGAGGAGGAGGAGGGGAACGGCGGCGGAGACGAGGTGGAAGGTGATCGGAGCAGCCATGCCTTATTGCCTTGTCGGTATCGATCGATGAGCCGGATACTTCCTCGCTCACGAGAGAGTTAAAATAGACGTTGATTCTACTCTCTGTTATTCTACCGGCATTCCTTACCAAATTTAATTACTTGGTCCCACTACCACGCTGTCGCTTTGTAATTCGGCAGGGAGGTACGGATTGCTGGGTGCAATTATGTGAGCCAGTAAAGTGTCTTCTTTCCATTTATGGCGGAAATCGACGGAGAGGGCTACCTGTTCAACTAATCCCGTGCTCGGTTAAAAAAAAAAAAAAAAATAGATCCATCATCCCAGCGTTCTCCTAATCTCTGCCCCCACAAATTTTCAGAAGAGATAAATCACAGATTTATTAGGGCAGAGAAGACGTCTGGAGGTCTAGGGAGACTAATCCCGTGCTCGGGGCTCCACGGTCGGTGTCCACAAATAACGTCAGTTTTTGTCCCGTGACAATCATGCTCTGTTTACCTAAACAGAGGAGGATAAATAGATCATATAAATTTAGGGACATGGACAGATAATAGAAACATGAAAAGATAATAAAAAGTAAAAATAAATTCTTTCTTTTTGTATGTTTATTTATATTAATTGAGAAAGATAAATATATATAACGTAATTTTATTAATCATTTTTCATACATCATATAAAATTATGAGTTTAAAAAATATATACATTTTTTTTTAATATATGATATAATTTTATGATCATATCGCGAAGTAAGGTGGACGTCTCTATAGCAGGATGATCCTCTGGGGAGCGTAAGGTCGCTGAGGCTGTCTGCCAAGCTGGTGCGCTCCGATCCTGCAAGACAAAGACTGTTAGAATCTATTGAGAAAAGTCCCCGGCCAGACACTCGGACGATCAAGTCATTACTCGACGGTGACAATGGAAAGCAATAGAATAGTATGAAAATGTACTATTGTGCATACCTGAGAGATGCGGAGTGAGGAGACTTATATAGCCAGAGAAGCTGATAGCTCCTGCCCCACCTGCCACCTGTTGCCATATAGCAAGGACAAGATGATGCATGCCCAGAGGTGTCAGTATAAAGTAGTGCATACTGTGTTAAGGAAAGGGCACTGTCAACTTAATAGTTAGCGTCGTTTGACGCCGCTCGGCCTGACACCAGTGTAGGTGGTCGTGATACGGGGGGGGGGGGGGCAGAGTATGACAGGAAGATCAATACCTCAGCGAGATATCCGTCGTTTGAGACCAGGATGGCTTTAGTCCTGCGCCGACCCCGTATAGCTTCTGGTAGTCTGGTGTTAGAGAGTGGTTGTTTTGCCTGCTAGGACCGACTAAGGGCCTATGAGAGTGCAGACTGGGGCATTGTATGTCGAGGTTGGCTGAGGGCCTATGAGGGTGTCGACTGGGGCACTGCATGTCAAGACCGGCTGAGGGCCTATGGGGGTGCCGACTGGGGCATTGCATGTTGAGGCCGGCTGAGGGCCTATGAGGGTGCTGACTGGGGCACTGCATGTCGATGTATCGAGTAACACCCCCTCCGATTCGAGCTTACCCCCGGAGCGTGGTTTGCCACGCGTCAGCGGGGAGCCAAACCTGGAGGGGTATAGGAGCATGAGCGTCTAAGTTTAGGTCGGACCGATCCTGAGGAGCGTGAGCCACCACACGCCCGATCAGGAGCCTTGACCCGAGTGATGCCTATCCGACGAGCCTTTCCGGCCCATTAATCATTTTCCTTTTGATTAGGCGCTAGGTTGCCGGGCCAGGCTACACGTAAACTGGCCCGGGATCATTTTATAAATAAAAGGAGTATATATGTTTTTTTTATCCATCCGTTATTTTTCGTCTGATTTTGAGATAATCTATTTTGACTCTAAAATTATCCACGGATGAATTATATTTCTCTTTCATCTTTAAATTTTAACGAAGAAATTGATTTGTTTTGTTTTTTTATTAAAAATCATTTTTTAATTTCTTTAAAAAATTATTTAATTTCATTCTTAATTTTTCAAAAAATATTATATTTTTCAAAAAATAATTATAAAAAATACAAATCAAATATATTTTCTAAAAAATTATACTTTTTAAGAAAATTAAAAAAACAAAGATTGAAAATGAAATCCAAACCCACCCTAATTTGTTTTTAAAAGCTCCGAAACTCATCTTCCATGGAAAGCGAAAAAAAAAATTGATGAGATAGCCGATGAATCTAGAGTGATCGATTCAGTTTCATAGAAGTTTTTCATCGATCATCAAGATAAATCAAGAAACGTTCGCATATGGATAGCAATGGGATGGGTCAGGAACGAGTTTGCCGTCCCCATCCCTGTCCCCGATGTAAATCTCTATCCCCGTCTTCGTCCCCGAAGTAAATCTCCATCCCTATCCCTATCCCTGCCTCCATTTAATCGGGAGGAATCTCCGTCCCCGAACCCACTGGAATTAAACCTCCATCCCCGTATTCGTCATAGAGATGTCACTAATAATAATAAATTAATAATAATTATAAATTTATGATTCGTATTATATTTTTATAAATCTTTAATATTATCGAAATTACTTTAATAATTATTATTAATTTATTATTATTAGAGATATCGGGACGGATTTGATGATGGGGATAACATCTCCATATCCACCTCAGTCTGTTTCGAGGATTTTAAAAATCCCCGAATCCAAATCCAAATATGATAATACCTCCCCAAACCCGTCTCGTTTCGGATTTTCCCTGTGGAGATCCAAATCCGCGGGAAAAATTGTCATCCCTACGCTCACGATGGGCAGTCTAAAAGCCCAGCGTCCCAGGATTCACGTTCTATTTAGAAAAAAAACTTATAAAATATATCATAATTAAGAATCTAACCATAATATTTAAAATAATGATTAATCATTCTATAAGTATATCATAGCCCGGGAGACATCTTCCATAAAAAAAACAGCTCTGAGATAGGGAGCCATTCCTTTTAATTAAAATGAATTTTTAAATATTATTTGATAGGGTAAAAGTTTTTAATAATAGCGAAGAGATGTGTGGTGTGGGATTTTTTAACTATATATAAAGTAAAATATAATTTAAAAAGTATAACTCTCGTGAAAAAGAAGATTTTTTATATTGAAAAATACTTAAAAAATTTTAAATGGTATTGATGTGACATCGGGACAGCTCTTTTACAAGTATTAATGCTCTAAGAGCATATGAAAATTCCCATTGTTAACGTGATTTCAAAAGAGGAAGCTCCCTCCCATATTCGATAGCCGCTTTTTCATTTTTTTTAAATTTATTTTTAATTAAAATTAAAAAATCAATAAATTTTTTATTTAGGGTTTTTATTGGATGTAATGTATTCAATGATAATTTATGAATTTAAATTTTATTTTTATACAATATAAAATATAATTAAAAAGTATGGTACTTATAAAAAAATATTTAATTTTTTTTAAAAAAAGATATATGAGAGTTTTAATTTTTGATATGACATTGAAATGATATAGAAGGAGCTCTTACGTGGATGCCCTAATGCATGCAAAGTGATTCGCAATCTTTCACTCTCTCATGATTATTGAGTTCCAATTTGATAAATTAAGAAATAAATTTTTTTTAATGAACTGTTAATTTTCGATAAATTAAGAAATAATTTTTTTAAATAAATAATTAATTTAAAAATTATTATGTTAATGAGCTGTCAGCTATAAATATTTTTTGATTTATTTTAATGATTAATAAATTTTTTTTCATGAAACTAAGATGATCACTTCAAAATTAAACAACCACATCAACTAAATATATAATACTAATTAAAAAAAAACATGAGCTCAGTTTTACTTAGTCGTTTCGGTAAGTTTAAGAATTTATTATTTAATTTTTATAATATCATAATCATACCATACATTTCCATTATATCTCTTTCTTTCTTTTATTAAACAATTTACTACTCTCAATTTATACTAGATAATAACATACATATATTAAAATAAATTTAAAAATATATTAATTTTAACTTAAAATAATTCAGAATTTTCTATCTTCATAGATCTATTTTGTCCTCCTTGATATATCTATGCCATGGACCGCATAAATTGAATGAATTTTTAATAAAATTTACCACAAGCTCAATATAAGATATATGTGTAGGATCGATATATGTGAGAAAGGAGGTGGGTGAATCGCGTATATTTAAAATTTCTTTTTCGATTTTTAAAAAATCAAGTGTGTAACAGAAAAATAGTCAAAATAAAGAAAAATATAAAACACGTACACAAGTATTTTTATTTGGCTTAGAGCATTCGACAACTCCTACTCAAAGACCTAGATTTTTTGGACATTTCTGACAGGATAATCCACTAATATTCTCTACCGGTAAACTCTTGGTAGAGTAATTGAATACAAAGAACGAGTAAAGTATAACACCCTATATTTTTCTTTTGCAAGTATAATAAATGTGCACAAATAAAAAAATCGTTACCAACACAAAGATAAAAATTCGGATGCATTCGTGTGTTGATGTCCATCTTCCAGTAGCGATCGAGCATAGTAGAGTTGTAGCAACACAAAAATGTAGCAGTAGAATGATCGTAGGAGCTTGTATAGTTGTTATCATAAGATATATGTGTAGGATCGATATATGTGAGAAAGGAGGTGGGTGAATCGCGTATATTTAAAATTTCTTTTTCGATTTTTAAAAAATCAAGTGTGTAACAGAAAAATAGTCAAAATAAAGAAAAATATAAAACACGTACACAAGTATTTTTATTTGGCTTAGAGCATTCGACGACTCCTACTCAAAGACCTAGGTTTTTTGGACATTTCTGACAGGATAATCCACTAATATTCTCTACCGGTAAACTCCTGGTAGAGTAATTGAATACAAAGAACGAGTAAAGTATAACACCCTATATTTTTCTTTTGCAAGTATAATAAATGTGCACAAATAAAAAAATCGTTACCAACACAAAGATGAAAATTCGGATGCATTCGTGTGTTGATGTCCATCTTCCAGTAGCGATCGAGCATAGTAGAGTTGTAGCAACACAAAAATGTAGCAGTAGAATGATCGTAGGAGCTTGTATAGTTGTTATCATTCAATGCTTGGCCGAACAACTCTTTTAAAGAGTTTTGAGGGCGCCGTCAATCACAACTAAGACACCTATAACTTTAACTTCGATCATATACAAATTTGCTGCATTCTATCTGCTCGAGGGCATCTTTATCCTCATCTTAGGTGTCTCCCATTCGAACTGAGGAGCCTTCAATCGACTCCGATCCTTCAGCAACTAAAGTCTATCCTCGAACTTTATTTGTGCAGAGGTGTCTTCAGTCATCCAAGGTCTCTCCAGTCTCACATAAAACATCTCTAGTCAGCTTGGAGGAGCCTTGGATAATGTCCATCCAAGGCTAATTTTACGTTTTCAACCATGCAAAATGTGTTTGTCTAAAAAATAAACTATGACCTACAAAACAAAGTTAACACATTTCAAATAAGATAAAATAATTATTAATTAGATCCTATCTTTCCAAGACTAAGATCTTATCTTGGTTTCAACTTAGATTTTCGAAATGACTCTAAGTTGGATCACGGCTACAGTCACACTATGACTCATCCTCACTGGAACTTTCTCCTCTAGTGCTTACCTTCACTTACTATTTACAGCCTTTACTTGACTCTTGATCTACTAGGTCTTCCTGCCAGATGTCACATCTGGACATCAGATAGTTGTCAGATCTCGCAAATCCAATTGGACTTCCTGTTAGATATCAATCTATCTGAGCTTCGACCAGTTGTCAGGTTCTATAGATCCAACTAAACTTCCTGCTAGTTATCGAGTCCTCCAGACCTAATTGGATATCAACCTAGTATCAGTTCCTAATAAATCTTTTAATCATGCGCATTTGATAAACATATTAGTGCATATAACACCTAACTTTAACTTTTTATTATATATTAAAATCTGAATTTAATTATTAGTGCAAACTACATCAACAACATCACTATGACATTCACTAACAAATACCACCAATAAATACTCCACTAATTCAAAAAAATATTAAATTTTGAACTCTAAATCAGGATCTTATACACAGTCTCATCAGGCTTTCAACCAGGCTCACCTTTGTATTATTATAAAAATGTAATAAATTATATATATATATATATATATATATATATATATATATATATATATATATATATATATATAAAATTAAAAATCATTACATTATATTATACTATTCAATAAAACAGCTAAAAGGATGATAAAAATGAAAATTTTGTCCTTAGATCCGACTATCTCAACTAGCTCCAAGACAAGGAAAAAACAAGGGCAACTCTTTGTTATTAGTCGATCAAAAAAGAACAAAAAAATGGAGGGTTGTCGCTCTTGAGAAGAGAAAAATTAAAATAGAACTACCGTGAGAGAAGAAGAATAAAAACAATAACTAAGCTACTATTGAAAAGGAAAACAGATAAGGAGAAGAAAATATTGGAGGAAAGGCTTCTTTTTCCGGAGAGTTTAAGAAAACTAAATGGAAATTATATAAATTTTAATTTATCTGTTGAGTGGTTTGAGAAACTCTTTTATACCTGAGCAGTATCATCTGACCAGGTCTCTCAAGCTTCCGATTAGTAGTGGAGAGGTGCTGAGGTCTGCGTAACGCAGTTTCCTTGAAACAGACCCCTGCAGCAATCAATGACAATTAACGCACAGGTCAGACATTCGATGCGCACAGGTCGTGCATGCACACGAGTCTACTTGGTTCAATACAAATTCGAGCTCTGAATTTGCACCCTCTGCGCACCCACACATGAGAGAGAATCTCTCCTCATGTATTGGTTCACAACTAAAATGCTTGTGAAATAATATAAACCAACAATTATGCCTTAAAATTTTCAATGTGGGATTAAAGTCCAATTCACAATAATGAAGTCTCTTTATTCTCCATCTCTCTTTCCATTCACATGAAATTCCTAATGTGAGACTAAAGTCTCACTCATCAAAGAGCTTCTTTCTTCCATACCTCTTTTTTCATTCACACTATATTCAACAGGAAGAAAGGAAGGAAAGATGGAGAAGAGAAAAAGTGAAAGTGTCAAGACTTGGTGAGACGCTCACTGGAAATGAATACAAAAAAAAGAAGAGATTAGTTTTTTTTTCAATAATTTCTTAACTTATTTTAAATCGATTTAATACCATTAAACTTAATTTAATCATAATTTGGTTAAATCAAAATTAAATTAACTTCGATTTAAACTAACATATATTTATTATCTTCGTATCTACTGATCAATATATAATATTTTTTTTTATGAAAGATAAATATATATCATCAATTGAGATGGTACATACAACTATGCATCCGATGGATATCTATTCGTTTTTGACAAATTGTCAGATTCGAGCAAATGTCTTGGAATAAAATATAAGTGACCAACCAAAACAAAAGCCCCTCTTACTGACCAACCAACAAAATCACCTTCGATTACATGTAACACATCTGTGGTCATCACCTAATTCATGCACTGCATGCCTCCATCCATCATCAAACTCAGAATGAATCACACTTGCACCCGATAGATGAGATGATCAGATAATCTGTTACTTGAGGGTCAACTTACTGAACCCTTGCTAAAGTTCAGTGTCATGTTGCTGACGTCATTAATTTGGTGTCCGCCTAGCTTCTTTCTTGTTGCTGTGCAATTGTGATGACGTATCAAATCTGTGTCAATCCCGATGTTCATTTTTGGCAAGTGATTAATCATTAACGGTTTTGATGTGTCTTTATCGTAACCCTTACTACGGACTAAATAGACCTATGGTGGGCCTATTCACCCTAATAAATTTTTTGACAAAATCTCAGCCATCAACGAATTTGAGACGTCTTTATCGTAGCCGGTCCTACGGACTAGATAGACCTATGATGGATCTACTCACCCTGATAGGCGTTTTGGCAAAGTCTCAATCAATAACGAATTTGGGATGTCTTTATCGTAGCCGGTCCTACGAATTAGGTAGACCAATGATGGATCTACTCACCTTGATAGGCTTTTTGACAAAGCCTCAGTCTTCAACGAATTTGATTTATTTTTACCATAATTATTTGTTACGGACTAGATAGATCATTTTTGATGAATCTATTCACCAATCTTACTGTCAAAATCAATCAAAGTACAGTCAACACAAGTCACACAACCATTATACAGTCAACAACACAACATCACAATGCAACACAATCCACTCAGCCACTATCAAGCTTACCATGCAAGTCATCCACGGTGAAGCTAAATTGATCAGATCCTGGTCAGCCTCCTGCTACGCCCACTCCTGCCCAGCTCAGTACACCAAGTCAAGCTGTGGTCCGTCCTCCTGCTACAAACCAGTCAAACCAAGCCACACCACAATTAATCACATACAAACAAGTCAAAGCAGCACAGACCTATTTTTTATTAAATAGAATGTATAATAGAATGTGTTTGAGGCTGATATTTGAATTAAATGTTGGTGAATAAATTTGATATTTGATAAAAAAAATTATCGATAGAAGATAAATAAAATAATGTACTTGAGTTTGACTTATAATAGTCATGAAAGATACTTTTTGATCCGGTTAACTTTGGTGGACTCTCAGAGAAAGGAGGATCAAGATGGTTGGCTGACGTGGAGGTAAAATTCAAGTAGATTCATCATACATCAGACTTAGAATTTGGTCGGACGCTTATGGGACCCAGTAGGGTCCGAGCATATGGTCTTAACGAACGAGAGCTCAGGGCAAACGGCTAAGACAGACCTATAATTGGCATCTGAGTAGATACAACTGATTGGACTTCAGAGAGAGATATATTCTGTTAGATCGCTAGAGTCCATGAGGGGAAGACCTCACCTAAATAAGTGATAGCCTAGGCAGGTTAGTGTTGGTGCAATCTTGGTTAGGTCAGGGTTGACCTAGGTTGACTAAGCTCGGGTGAGTCGATGTCTGGTAAGTTTGGTGAGTTTATGTTTGGATATTTCGATGTTTGATAATTATGTTTGAATGTCGTATGGTGTCAAGTGGGTCAAGGTTGACTGGAGACTTGACTAGGTGAAGTCCAGGTGGATCGGGGAGATCGCACGCTGGCATGAGAAAAGACCTAGTGGGACTAGGCACACCTAGTGGGACTAGGTGAAGTCCAGGTGGATCGGGGAGATCGTACGCTGGCATGGGAAAAGACCTACTGGGACTAGGTGAAGTCCAGATGGATCGAAGAGATCGCATGTTGGCAAGGTGGAAGTCTACCGAGAGACTAGACCTAACTCGAGTGTTAGGCAAACCTGGTTGAGAATCAGGTTAAGTCCTAGTTGAGAACTAGGCAGAAGAAATCCAGGTTGGTCAAAGGGGTTGACCGTGAAATCAAGGTTGGTCAAAGGGGTTGACCGTGAACACAAGTTAGGTTGGTCTCAATCGATTGGGTGATCGATTGGGTTGTTGTCTCGCGAGAACAAGAAGGATCTTAATCAATTGGGTAATTGATTAAGAAGGACTGTAATCAATTAGGTAATTGATTAAGGAGGATCTTAATCAATTGGGTAATTGATTAAGAGCAGTGGTAATCGATTGGATAATTGATTAGGAGTAGTGGTAATCGATTAAGAGAGTTTTGTTGCGAGAACAGAAGGTGGCTGAATCGATTGGGTAATTGATTCAGCCTGCCTTAATCGATTGGTCAATCGATTAAGGGCAGTGGTAATCGATTGGCTAATCGATTCAGGTTCAAAAACTAACCGTTGAACGGCTAAGATGACGTGGTAATCGATTGGGCAATCGATTAGGAAACCCTAGGCGTCGGGTATAAGGGTTTTCACGCAGGTTTTGAGCCACAACTCTTCTCCCCTTTTTCCTCCTTCATTGGTGCCATCTCAAGGGAAATCTTGGAGGTTTTTGCTGCTGCATTTCCAAGGTTCTAGAGGCAACCACAAGCTTGAAGATAGCAAGGAAAGCAAAGAGAGTTTATTCATTGTAAATCTTGTAAGATTTCATTTTGTGTTTGCTTTGATTGTTGTTGTATCTTTGTGAAAGCTTGTAAGAGGTTTCTCCACCTCAAGAAGGAGATCTTTCATAGTGTATGAGAGAGTGAGGAGAGTGGATCCTTGGATTAGTCACCCGACCGGGATGGATACCAAGTAAATCCTTTGTGTTAGCGTTTGCTCGAGTCTTCCGCCGCGACAAATCATCACGGAGCAAATCGGAGCTAATCACCCCCCTCTAGCTCGCCTACCGGTCCCAACAAGTGGTATCAGAGCAAGGTTGCTCTTCTTTGGACTCATCGCCAAGAGGGCAAGAGCTAGAGGAAGAAGAAGAAGTTGGAAGAAACCCCAATTTTAAGAAGTTATCATCAAGGGGTTTCAATTTCATAAATGGAGTTTGGCTATGACACAAGGGCACCTCCACCATTCGACAAGGCAAATTTTGGTCTTTGGAAGTCAAAGATCAAAAATTATTTCATGATGGAGATAGAGCAATGGTTTGCTCTAATGGAGGGCTTTGAAGCTCCAACAAGCTCAAAAGGAAAGCTCCTCAAGAAAAGCAAATGGAATGAGGAGCAAATCAAGAGATGCGAGGCCAACTACAAAGTGATCAAGCTATTGGTCAATCTTTTGCCAAGCACCATCTTGGACAAGATTGGAGAATTTCAAGACGCCAAAGAGCTATGGAGCAAATTGGCAAGGCTTCATGAAGATCCCTCCACTATACCAAATCAAGATAAATCCGAAGAGGGAGATTCATCAAGTGAAGAGGAAATTCAAGAAGCCTCCACCTCTAGGATTGAGGGGGAGCAAAATGTGTCATTGACATCGGATCAAAGACAAGCTTCAACATCATCCGAGGTCAATGAAGAAGAAGAAGAAGTCTCCACCTCTAGGATTGAGGGGGAGCAAAGGTCATTGATTCCGGAAAAAGAAGAAGTATCTACTTCCGGATCAAGTGAAGAGTCATGCCACACCCCTACAAGCAAAGGTATAAATATTTCAATTTGCAAAAATAAAAATCATATCATTTGCTTTGAGTGTAGGGAAAGAGGGCACTACAAGAGTAAGTGTCCAAAATTGGTCAAGAAGAAGGTGCAAGTGGCACCCACGACCAAGGAGAAGCCAAAGGAGGTCGGCCCCGTGGCAAAGAAGGATAAGAAGCACATTGTGTGCTTCTTATGCAAAGAAAAGGGACATTATCGAAATCAATGTCCAAAAGGGAAGAATCCGACCAAAGTCAAAAGGAGGAGCTCAAATCAAGGGGGAGCCTCCAAGAATAACACTAAGGTACCATTAGGTAATGGTACTTATTTTCATCATGATAATATGCATGCTAGAGATAACTATTATCATTTTAATGCTATTTATCATGAAAATAGGAGGTATAAAAACCCTAAGGAAAACTATAGAGCTTTCCATGCTAGGACTACCACTTCTAAGGATAGGGAACAAATTAGGAATTTCCAAGGAAGACCTACCCAATCCAAGGCTAAGAAAAACAATCACCAAGGCTATATTAGAAAACCAAGCCTTGAGGAGGTAATGATTGAAAATCAAGTTTTGAGGTCAAAACTTGATAAATTAGAAAAATCCCTCAAAAGAATAGAAAATCTATTTAAGGGATCTAAGGATCAAAACCTAGGTTTAGGAAATCAAGGACCTTCTAGGAGCAAGAAAGGTTTGGGGTACAAACCTAAGACTAAGGATGATGGTCCATCCTATCATAGAGTTCCATATAAATATGGAACTAAATCTAGGTCTAGGAGTCAAGTCAAGGTCACAAGGGAAGCCATCCCTAGAGTTGACCAAGACAAGACAAAGGTGACTAAGGCTTCGGAGAAGCCTAAGAAAGTCTTTAGGAAGGTATCAAGGGAAGTCATCCCTAGTGAATACCTAGAACACCCAAGGAGCACCAATAGGTTTTGGGTTCCTAAGAGTGTGTTCGCCACACCCTAGATAGGTCTAGGGAGTGTCAACTCTAATTGGAAGGGTAGTTAACCCAACCTTGATGAAGTTGGCACTTTGGGACATTTTCAAGGAATTACTACCCTTGAAAATGAAGGATTCATGTGTTTACTCTAGGAGGAGTAAAATTGGTGCCAAACTATATTTTTGGAAGATTGAATCTAATAAAAGTTGGCACAACTAGGATAGAATCCAAAGATAAGCCAAGTTGGGGAGTTTTGGCATTATCTTGGAAATTAGGGCAAATTTAGGGTTATCAATGGCTTAGCGATGAGTTATTGATACTTAGATAGGAAATCTAGGTATATTCTTTTATGACACTATGCCATGTTTTGTATGTCCTATCACATGCCATGACATCATATTTCATCATTCATATTTTATTATGAAAATATTACATGTCATGACATACATGCATCATTTAGCTATAATATCTTTTGAAAATTCTCATATGATGCATATCATGGTCATTAATCATGCATAAATTAATTTTTATTGAAATTAAGGGCATTGACATTAATTGACATCCTAGGTGGATGATCAAGGTTTATAATGCTTAGGTAGAAATGCATGAACCCTTAGATTAGGGAGAACATGACTTTCACATCTCACTAAGACTATAAGATGACTTGTATGTATTTTTGAGACACATTAGAAACAAGTGAGATGTTAGGGAGATGAACAAAACTCAAAGTGTTGATAAAGTGCACTTATTTGAGTTTTAGTATCATCAAAACATGAGATTCAATGAACTCCAATCATTGGGAAAGCTAATGTATAAGTCATGTGCATTTAGCCCAAGGAACATGGTTGGATATTGTTTTTGAAAAACATTTTAAAACTATCTTGGAAAACCTTGGTGAAGACTATCTTTTGATAGCACTCATCATTGATGAAATGGATACAAAATAGAGTAAAACATTGAAATATTTCAATGGTTTCTAATTTTGTGTCAATCTTTGAAAAAGAAGGTTATTTTCATAGAAAATTATTTTTTCCTTGATAGTATAAGGTATAAATAATGTCTACACGAAATTTTAGGATTTTTCGAATTTTGTAGAATTATTTAGGAGTTTCTGAAATTCGAATCTGAAATTGTTTTCAGATTTCAGAAACTCTCAATCGATCAGGTGATCGATTGGGGCAGTAGCCAATCGATTGGTCAATCGATTGGTGGATCTTTTTGCAGCACAGAGGCTCGCGTAATCGATCATTTGATCGATTACAGTCAGCCGTAATCGATCCGTTGATCGATTAAGGCTAGTTTAATCGATTGGTTCCCAACACCAATCGATTGGTGAGACTGAAACTGTCAGTTTTCAGTCCATTAACCCATTTTTGAGTAACCTACCAATCCCTAACCCCTTGGAATACTTTTATAAGTATATTTGGGTAAATTTCATTGTGAAATCAAAAAGGGAAAAGGTTCGGTGAACATTTAAGGGTTAAGGAGAGGTTTTGGTTCAAGTTTTGAATCCCAAAATCTAAATCACCTCAAGTTGAGTTTTCCTAATGGTTTAGAAACTCAAAAATCATTGTTGGTGCAATGATAGAGGTTTAGAGCATGTTTTGAGGGGGAGGTCTTCCTTAACAACATGTGGTTGAATTTTTATTTTTTAAAGAATGGAGATTGGGAATCTTCATAAGTGCTCAAGGTTGAGCATAGGTTCAATGAAAAGTATAGGATTTTCATTGGGTATACCTTTGACCATATAGACTCTCAGGGAGAGTGTTTGATGTGTGTCAAAGGGAGAGAAAAGCGTGAAAGGCTAATAGGGATTAGTCTTTCTCAAACATATTGTCAAACATCAAAAAGGGGGAGATTGTTGGTGCAATCTTGGTTAGGTCAGGGTTGACCTAGGTTGACTAGGCTCGGGTGAGCCGATGTCTGGTAAGCTTGGTGAGTTTATGTTTGGATATTTCGATGTTTGATAATTATGTTTGAATGTCGTATGATGTCAAGTGGGTCAAGGTTGACTGGAGACTTGACTAGGTGAAGTCCAGGTGGATCGGGGAGATCGCATGCTGGCATGAGAAAATACCTAGTGGGACTAGGCACACTTAGTGGGACTAGGTGAAGTCCAGGTGGATCGGGGAGATCGCACGCTTGCATGGGAAAAGACCTAGTGGGACTAGGTGAAGTCCAGATGGATCGGAGAGATCGCATGCTGGCAAGGTGGAAGTCTACCGAGAGACTAGACCTAACTCGAGTGTTAGGCAAACCTGGTGGGGAATCAGGTTAAGTCCTAGTTGGGAACTAGGCAGAAGAAATCCAGGTTGGTCAAAGGGGTTGACCGTGAAATCGAGGTTGGTCAAAGGGGTTGACCGTGAACACAAGTTAGGTTGGTCTCAATCGATTGGGTGATCGATTGGGTTGTTGTCTCGCGAGAACAAGAAGGATCTTAATCAATTGGGTAATTGATTAAGAAGGACTGTAATCAATTAGGTAATTGATTAAGGAGGATCTTAATCAATTGGGTAATTGATTAAGAGCAGTGGTAATCGATTGGGTAATTGATTAAGAGTAGTGGTAATCGATTGGGTAATCGATTAAGAGAGTTTTGTTGCGAGAACAGAAGGTGGCTGAATCGATTGGGTAATTGATTCAGCCTTCCCTTAATCGATTGGTCAATCGATTAAGGGCAGTGGTAATCGATTGGCTAATCGATTCAGGTTCAAAAACTAGCCGTTGAACGGCTAAGATGACGTGGTAATCGATTGGGTAATCGATTAGGAAACCCTAGGCGTCGGGTATAAGGGTTTTCACGCAGGTTTTGAGCCACAACTCTTCTCCCCTTTTTCCTCCTTCATTGGTGCCATCTCAAGGGAAGTCTTGGAGGTTTTTGCTGCTGCATTTCCAAGGTTCTAGAGGCAACCACAAGCTTGAAGATAGCAAGGAAAGCAAAGAGAGTTTATTCATTGTAAATCTTGTAATATTTCATTTTGTGTTTGCTTTGATTCTTGTTGTATATTTGTGAAAGCTTGTAAGAGGTTTCTCCACCTCAAGAAGGAGATCTTTCATAGTGTATGAGAGAGTGAGGAGAGTGGATCCTTGGATTAGTCACCCGACCGGGGTGGATACCAAGTAAATCCTTTGTGTTAGCATTTGCTCGAGTCTTCCGCCGCGATAAATCATCACGGAGCAAATCGGAGCTAATCACCCTCCCTCTAGCTCGCCTACCGGTCCCAACAGTTAGAACTCTTGAGCAACTGGATAGGAGTTCGATCGGACGATACATGATCCCTAGAAATGCATAAGTCAGAAATATGTTCAGTCGGATGGTTTCTCGGGCAAGCGAGCGAGACTAAACCTTGGGATGAGCCGGTCAGATACTTAAAGAACTCATCGACCTTTAATCTTTGCAGGGGTAGAATCTCTCCAAAGCCCAATAGGCCAATCGGACTGCTAACTCATTAGGCCCGCTAGTCTTCTAGCCCATTGGGCTCATTCCCCCAAAATTCATTTTGAGAGATTTTTGAGAGATAAAGCCCAAGAGTGTAATTATTAGCAGAACATGAAGTCGCATCTTGTCTAGATACATATTAAATACAGGACAATCATTATTCAATAGGCGATGTGACTGCTTTCATGCCTGTAATATAGTGATTTGACAATTTCATTTATGATAATGTAATATCTCATTAGAGTGGAGGTTATTATTGTTTCTTGGTGTTGATTTGAGCATCGAAGTAGCTGTGCTGGGACTCCCCCCTCTCGCTCACCCCCCTCTTAATGCTTCTTCTTTGAGTGTTTTTCAGCTGTTAGTGGGATCTTCTTGTGGTTAACTTTCTCTCTACCTCACCAACGTTCCATCCTTCATCACTCTCTGGCAGGATCACTTATATTTGCCCTTGAGACATGGTATAGTGTCGCGATAAGAGGTTGGGTGTTTTACTCAAATAATTGTAAGTTTTTGAGAAGCATGGATCACTTCGTGGTACATATAATTTTTAATCAAAATGACATGAAATGAAAAACATACCTCTTGGTTCTTAACAAATATGAACAATATAACAAAATGAGAGTCCTACGTGTGCTCCTCTAGCGATATACACATACTAGATCATGAATCTAACACAATACCTTAGGTGCTAGTCTTTTGTATCGACAAAAACTTTGAAAGCAATGTTAGAAAAACTCTCTTATTTTTTTTCTTTTTCTTTTAATGTAAATAACCCTTTTTATAGCAAATTTTTGATCTTGAAACTTATATTTACTCATAGATTTCTTTTAATCTATTAATAGCAAAAATGAAACGTTTACGATTCTTTTCTTTTCTTTCTTTTAATAACTGAATTAATTTATATATATAAATGAAATGTTTCTAATAAAATTGTAATGAAACGTTTCCCCCTTTTTTAATAGATGAAGTGATTTAATTCAAAATTAATTCAATTTGTTAAATTGAAATAAAATTTATGACAATTAATTAAACAATATAACAATCGAATTTGGAATCAAATAAATTCATATTTCATCTTATATGTACTAGCTTCTAATCTTTCAAAATTAATTAATAATCTAATTAATTTTAATTCTAAAATAATAAATTTATTAATTTTAGTATCCACTAAAATAATCATTTATAGATAATATTGATGTCTAATACTATACGTGCAGCCCTCTAGGTTCTATATACGAAGGCAGAGTAAATTCATACACAAACTTAGGTAACCGTCTAGCAACAATTTTTAGTCATCCAACGCGATAAAATATTAGACATAAATTAGAACCACCAAGAATCGATTACTGTATAATTCAATCTCTTCATCTAGCCTACATTCCAATTAATTCAGTACACTATGCATCATCAGCAAATTAATTATTTTACTTGATTTCTAAGATATAATAGACTACTCTTGAATGATAAGTCATTCCTCCCATAGCCATGGATTTTGAGTCACTAATATCTCTATTAAGCAGCCAGGATGTTAACTCTATAATCCAAGAGAGCGATGAATCTTTTATTGACTCAACACTATTCTCTCTACGCTTTGTCATACACCCAACTATCATATTAATCACAATCCGATTAAAGATTACTTTTAACGACATCAAAGTTCATAACACCACACATAGAATAAATGAATGTCTCAAGTTAAAAGATTAGTTACACTCATTCATAAGAAGAATGACCAATGATGCTTAACATGTGGTATCTCTTAAGCGGGTCGTGTCCAGTGTACCTCTATACTCAAGGCACCCCAAGTACAACTTGGATATCCATCCGTCAATCTCTCTTGACCTAGTCACACTCGGTGTTGATCTAGATATCTATATCCTCTCTAAATATCTATCTGATTAAGGATTATTTTCAGATTAATATAACTATTAATCCGTGAGACTTTATATTAATCATATATGTGCAAAAATGTAAATAATTAATGATAAATACTTATCTTTATTAAATAATTATCGACTAATATATATAAGTGTTGGTGCAAAAAGCATTAGATAAGAACAGTTAACCTCTAGTATTTTGATGTTTGATAATATACCAAGGTCTGGTCAATCTGACCAAGGGTTAAGCTAAACAAGACCTGATGTTTTACAGAGTGATTAGCAAAGCACCCAGGGTTGGTCAGTTTGCACAAGGGTTAAGCCAAACATGACTTGATGTTTGGCAGAGTGACTAAACCTAAATCTGGTCATTTAGACCAAGGGCTAAGCCAAACAAGATTTGATGTTTGACAGAGGGAAGTCTAGTCAAGAACAGATGACTAGCAAAGAAGTCTTTATTATGATACTGAAGTCCAGGTGAGTAAAGATAGGCACGAAGTCCTGGTTCGGGGAATTGAGTACGAAGACTTGGTCGAGGGTTAGACATCGAAGTCTTGGTTAGGGAAATTGGGAATGAAGACCTGGCCGAGGGTTGGACACCAAAGTCCTTGTTTGAGGAATTAGGCACGAAGTCCTGGTCGAGGATCGACACGAAATCTTGGTGAGTGAAATTGGGTAAAAGTCCTGGTGAGTGGTTGGGCTTTGATACCAATTGTGGGATCAGTGGCGTCGATAGAGGGGGGGGGGGGGAGAGGGGGTGAATATCGATTTACTCTTTTTTGGATTCGAAATCTCAGAGTTTTGTTGATCATTTGCTCAACTTTAATAAAATTGTTAGTAGCACAGCAGAATAAAATAAGTAAATGAAAACACAAAGATGACACGTGAGATTTATTTACTTGGTTCCCAACCCCCCAGAGTCAGTTCATTCAAGTCCTATGTACTCAGCGTGAGTCCACTAATGGTTTAATTTTTAGAATTTATGGAGATGGAGAAAACCCGTCTTATAGTTCAATATTACAAGCATAAATAATTGAAATTTAAATATAGTTTGTAATAAAATCAAAACAAACAAAATTGAAGATCTCGACCAATTCGAAAGTCCGAAGCGCAACGCACTTCCTCCTAGAGCCTCCTTAGTTGTAGAGCTTCGCTTTAGCACTTTTGTTTTGCAGAGAGTGAGTAGTAGAATGATGGAATTAATGATCTAAATCCTTGGTTCGAATCCCTATATATTATAGGTCACTCGGGCACCCCCATCACCCAAGCACCATAAAGGCTCCCGGGTGCCACGAGTCTTATCCCTTGCGACAAGTTGATAAGATATGGATCATATTGAGAGCGCTCCTATTGACACACGAGCGCCCGAATGACCTATATATATAGGGATTCGAGCCGAAGATTCAGATCATCAATCCCATCATTCTACTACTCACTCTTTGTAAAGCAAAAGTGCTACGGCAAAGCTCTATGACCAAGGAGGCTCTAGGAGGAGTGTGTCGTGCTTCGCACTTCCGGATTGATCGGGATCTTCTTTCTTTGGTTTACTTTTATTATTACAAGCTATACTTAATTTTCATTTACTTGTACCTCTCGAACTGTAAGGCAGGTTTTCTCCACCTTCGGAATTAAGGAGACCATTAGTGGATTCACGCCGAGTACATAGGCCTTGGACGTACTGACCATAAGGGGTTGAGAACCAAGTAAATAAATCCCGCGTATCCTTGTTGTTGTGTTTGTTTTTACTTTAATTATTTTCACTGTGCTACTAACTACTCTGATTGTATGTTGAACAAACAAATGATGAGAAGATGGAAATTAACGAGAGTCGATATTCACCCCCCTCTATCGACGCCACCGATCCTACAATTGGTATCAGAGCAGGTGGTTCTGATCGGACTCATCGCCGAAGGAGCAAGAAGGCCACATATTGAGGGGGAGACAGGTGAAAGTGGTATATTTTTTTAATGACAAATTTTAAATTTCATATAATTTGTTTCAAGTGCAGGGAGAGAGGGCACTATAAAAATAAGTGTCCTACTCGTAATATTTGTACGTCACCATCGGCACTATAAGAACTACTTCAAATGTTTCAAGTGCCAGAAGCATGGGCACTATAAGAACTAGTATCCAAAATAGAAGATAAGCGGATCCACAATGTCGGATAATGCGAAAAAGGTAAAGAAGGTATAAAAAATCATTTCTCACAAAAATGTACCTGCTAATGTAAAATTTAATTTATTTGAAAATATGCATGATAATAATATTCTTAAAAATATCCCTGCGAGTGTAGATTTTTCTGTTAAATTAGATTATTATATAGTAAACTATATGTGTTGCATGATAAATTATCTAATAACGAATCTAAATCTTTAAATTTTCAAATAATTTACAAGATAAGAATGAAATTCTAATTAATAATGATAAAATTTTAAATAATAATTCACACGATAATGATAAAATTTTGATTAACAATTCTCAAGATGAGATGAAGCTAATCTAGGACTAGAAAAAAAATTCTAGTAAGCTTAACACAACCTTTAATTTATTTAATCAAGATAAATCCAAATCTAACAATTCAATTAAGATTTCAACCAAACAAGATAAACAAAAATTAAATCATAAAAATCTAGAAATTAAATCCAAAATTTAAAAGAGTACTAATTCAAATTTTAACTCCAAAAATTCTAACTACAATAAAGTACCCTTTAATTATGAAACAATAAATAATCCAAAATTAAATACAAAAAATTTGAATAATTACCATAATGTACATTTAAATATGAAACATTAAATAAGAGGTTCAAATTTAAATACCAAAAATAGAAAAAGAATAACTAATTGTTAATCCACAATTCAAAATTTATTAATATAAAATTATTAATTAATTCTTAAAAATTAATATCTAATTGAATAAAATCTCAAATTTTAATCAATAATAATTAAACTTTAATTGAAAATTTAAGGTTAAAATCCTAATTCAAAATTTGTTAATTAATGAACTAAATCTTAATTAAAAGCCTTATGTATGAAAATAATAAATTCTACAAAATAGAACAATCAACTTAATAATAACAAATGTGTCAAAATGGGTTGACACATTCGCGGGTTCACACGATTTGTATCAAATCGAGAATTTGATTCTTTATTAGAAATCAAATTAAAATATTTTGACTTGATTGACACATGCATAACTGTCATGCACATAAATTTGCTTACTTTTTCCCTTATATATGTCATGTCATTCATTATAGTTTATTTTCCATATAATCTAGAATAGTCAGATAGGAAAGAGAGTATTTGATATTTGTCTAACATAATACTAGGGTGGGGCGAGATGATAGTATGTTAGGGAAGCTTGGTCTAGGAAGTCAGGAAGGGTATGGAGTACCCGACTTGGTCGATTAGCTATGTGGAAGTAATTGAAGTTACCTCGCCACATCCTAGACTAGTTAGACCAGGATTTCTTAAAGAATAAATTAAAAGTATTATTTCTTTAAAAGGCTTTGTCTTAGGAAAGGGTCATTGTTTCGATACTCAAGAAGACCCCTGTGCCTCACCAAGACTTGGAAGTCAATTATTGAAATTTACTTTTAGGTTGCTTCTTGTTAAACTTGAATCTAACTCAAGGTCAAATAATATACAAAAATAAATTGAAAAAAATTAATCAAGCATCTTACAACACCCATAAGACTACCATATTTGTTTGTACTTATCGGGTCGAGGTGGACCAGCAAGATGAGGGGTGAATTGCCTCTGTAAAATAAAACTAATCTTTTGTTCGGTCTTACAAAGAATTCAGATTAGTTACAATAATTAGTTAAAACAAACATAAATAAATTAAACTAGTAAAAGGCTAAGACACAGAAATTTACTTGGTTGAAACCTTGGTGGTTGCTAATCCAAGACGACTGAAGCTCATTATCAAAATCTCCTTCTAGCGGAGAAGACTTTTACAGATTTTGAAGCACATGATAGAAGAAAACTAAGCAATGAATTGTATGTAGTTGATGAATCAATTGAAACTGAGCTCTAGGGGCCTATTTATAGCCTCGATCAAACTTATCCATTTGCTGACGTGACAGTACTAGGGCGCCTGACACGTGGCCTGGATGTTATCCAGTACACAACGGCCGCAAATGGTGGATTGACTGATAACTATGGACTCTCGGGCGCCTGTATGCACAGGGGCGCCCGAGTGCTCAGGCGTCCGAGATCCCGGGCGCCCGTATCCATACGGGCGCCCGAGAAGCTAGCCTTTGGCTAGTAGCTCGCTGACCAAATTTTAGCAGGTCCTCTTTGGGTGATTGCTGGCGAATCGGAGTTAGGCTCACTCGAACCCGACTTCGACCTTTCACCCCTCGAGCATCCTTCCTTCTGGATTCTAATCCCTTGGATGTCGCACATGTCCTTCTCGCTCCATCGGTGTACTTTTCCACAACTTCCGCGTCCCTAGGATGCACCGAGCCCGTCGGTTCACTTCCCTGTGCAATCCTTCTCGTCGACTTCCTCTGCTCGTAAGTTCCTGCACACTTAGACAGAGGGATCAAAAACCAACAGGACCTAACTTAACTTGGTTGATCGCATCAAAACTAACTAGGCCACCAACAATCTCCCTCATTTTGATGTGTATCAACCCAAGTTCAGTTAGGGTTAATCTAAAAGAAATAACACTAAGCAAGAAAGAAATGTTTGCAAATTAAAATATCTCCACCTCCCCCTGAACTTAAGTTACTCTCCCCCTTTGATCACAGCAAAAAAATGGGGCACATCAAAAGTTAGGGAAAGGAAAAAAAATACAAAATATGAATAAAATAATCTCTAAGCATTCTTTTAAAGCCAATAGATAATTTTTTTAAAAAACAAATTCATAGAAGTCGAAAACATGTTAGAAAAATCTAAATTTTTTTGTATAAATGGGAAATAGAGTTTGGAGCTTATATAAAAAATTTTGACTTAAACACGTTATTTGTGATTGAAAAATAAATCAAATACTGATTGAGTAGAATTTTAAAAAAAATGAATATTTGAACTTTAAAAGCACTTAAAAAAATCGAGTGAAATTTTATTGAGGTCTAATGATCATATCTAGATTCGAAAAAATTGGATTTGGGAAAATAAATTTTTAATTATTTTTAAAATTTAAAATTTGAATTTCGAACACTAAAATTGTGAAAATTTGAAAAATAATTGGAAAAATCTAAAAAATCTACAGTAAGTAAAGAAAATGTTTATGTATTGAGAAAAAAATATGAACATAATTTTATCAATTTGAAATTTAACTACTATTCATTTTTCAAAGACAGTAAATAGTCTGTTAAAAAAATAAAAAAAAACCGTTAGCACTAAAATATATAATGACTGAAAATTAATCAGCAAAGACATAGGAACACAAACATGTTCCTATATACGAGATTAATTAAGAATTTTACAGGAATATAGTTCTTAGATACTTTTGTAAGTTGGCCCCTGTGATTTTTAATATACTAGTTCAGATTATTAGGATAACTATTTTTCTTTCGACGTAAACATGCAATATCAAATTCTAATTTTTCAACTAAATTTCTCAGACTAATATTTTCATTTTTCAATATATCAGAAACATTAAAAGAATATTCATTAGTCAATTTTATTTTTAATTTTTGATTCTCTTTTTCTAATTTAAGATTAGCTTTAAGCATTGCTTTTATACATGAGTACAGTTGATCGTGAGGGAGGAAACATACCTCACTTTCTAGGTCGCTTCGAAAAGAGTGACTCCTCCTTCATTGTTGCTTTCTTCTAGCGTAGCTCCCCCTTTTTCAGTGCTTTTCTCTTGATGATTTGCTATCAGTGCAAGTCCAGCATATTCTTTGGCTTCTGATTTATCAAATGAGGTTTTTTCCCAGGTGGCCTTTAACGCCTTCTTCTTCTTTGGCTGGTTCTTAAGTTTGGGGCACTAGTCTTTTAGATGACTCTCCTCTTTATAGTTATAGTATCAGACTGTACGCTTCTTCGGAGATCGTCTTCTACTCTGAAACTTAGAAAATTTATTAGTTCTTTTAAAAAAACTTTTAAGGTTTTTTACCATCTCCGCTGTATTTTCATCGTCCGTTGACTCCTCCTCCTCAATCTAGTTTCTCCTCGCATTCAAAGAGGCGTTGTCTGTTTTCCTGTTCTTCCCTACACATCGAGATTCGTGAAACTCTAAAATCGAAAATAGTTGGTCTAGAGTACTTACCTTAATATCTTTTGAAATAAAATATGCGTCGATTACTGAGGTCCAATCCGGGATTCTCATGAAAGCATTTAGTGCGTACCGTTGAGCATCACGACTTGATACCTTTTCTCTGAGATTCTCAAGGCTTGTGATTAGTTCTTTTACCTTGGCGTGTAGTTGAGCTGCTAACTATCTGTCTTTCATTCGGAGGTTGGTAAGCTGGCTTCGTAGGATGTCTCATCGCGCCAGTTTTGCCTCTGAGGCGCCTTCGTGCAATTCCAGGAACTTTTCCCAAAGTTCCTTCGCTGAGTCATACTTCCCAATTCGATTGTCATCTTGTTCGGGGAAGACGGTCAGCAGATGGAATCCTGTCTTTCCATTTACTATCGCGTTTGCTTTCTCCTTTTTGTTCCAGGAGTCAAGTTCCTTGATTTTTTTCTTCGTTATCTTTCAGAGATGAAAAAACATTTTTCATTGTTAGTAATAATTTATAATCAATAGTAAAAAATACCTTCATTTTTCTTTTCCATGCTGCGAGCTCCCCCTAAAACTTTGGCGGATAGATCACTAGTTCAACCATTCTTTTGAATTTACTACAATTGGCGGTTAGTCCTTCTGCGACATCCTGGCTCTGATACCACTTGTCAGGTCGAGGTGGATCAATAAGAGGGGATGAATTACCGCTGTAAAATAAAATTAAATCTTTTGTGCAGTCTCACAAAGAATTCAGATTAATTACAATAATTAGTTAAAACAAACATAAACAAATTAAACTAGTAAAAGGCTAAGACACAGAAATTTACTTGGTTGCAACCTAGGTGTTGCTAATCCAAGGTGACTGAAACTCACTATCAAATTTTCCTTCTGGCGGAGAAGCCTTTTACAGACTTTGAAGCACAAGATAGAAGAAAACTAAGCAATGAATTGTATGCAGTTGATGGATCAATTGAAACTGAGCTCTAGGGGCCTATTTATAACCCCGGTCAAACTCATCCGTTTGCTGACTTGGCAGTACTGGGGCACCTGAGTGTTGCAGGGTGCCTGGCACGTGGCCTAGATGTTATACGGTACGCAACGGTTGCAAATGGTAGATTGGCTGATAACTATGAACACTCGAGCCCCTGTATGCATAGGGTCGCCAGAGTGCTCAGGCACCTGAGATCCTGTGCACCCGTATCCATACGGGTGCCCAAGAAGCCTTTGGACAGAAGCTCGCTGACCAAATTTCAGAGGGTCTTATTGGGTGATTTCTGGCCAACATGAGTTAGGCTCACCCGAATCCGACTACAGTCTTTCACCCCTCGAGCGTCCTTCCTTCTGGCTTCTTGTCCCTTGGACATCGCGCACGTCCTTCTCGCTCCACCGGTGTACTTTTTCATAGCTTCCACGCCCCTCAGATGCATCGAGCCCATCGGCTCACTTCTCCATGCAATCATTTTCGTCCACTGCATCTTACGCTCGACTTCCTCAGCTCCTAAGTTCTTACACACTTGACAGAGGGATCAAAAACCAACAAGACCTAACTTAACTTGGTTGATCACATCAAAACTAACCTAGGCACTAACAGTACTGTGACTCTTAGAATGAGTGAGATGATAAGGACTAATTAATTAATAAATATTTTAAAAATATTTTTAAAAATCCTTAGAATATTTTCTTAAAAATCTATTTTCAAGATAGTGATTTAAACATAATAATATTTTAATAAATTTCATGCATAATTGTGTGTACTTATAAATAGCTTTCAACAACTGATATATCTTTTTGAAAATTTTTTGATCTACACTTAGACACAAATCCTCTAGGTCAACACTAAAGTCCCTTAAAACACTTATGTAGAGTTCCTTGTAGTTAACAAGGGTAGTTAGAAGGTATTAGGTTTAGGGGGAGTTTGTTTTTTTCGTGCAAATTTTATATTTTTAGAAAAATGTTTTCAAAAATTTAACATGTCTTTCAAAAATATTTTTTCTCGAAAACTTATTTTTAGAAAACCTTTTTTACAAAAAATCATTATGCCTTTCAAAAATATTTTTGAAAATTTATTTTTGAAAAAAATATTTTAATTGCTATTATGATTTGGATAAACCCTAAAGTCACATAGAAAATTTTTCTTATGATCTATAAGGATTTCTAAAATTGTGTCAGGCTCAGGGGGATCTCGATTAAAAGAACAATTCGTCATTTGATTCTAGATTACTTTGAAAATCTTTTAAAAGTTATATTATCCTTTTCGTTTGAGACAACCCCTAAGACACATAGGAAAATCATCTTGTGGTCAACAAGCTTCGTGCGACTGTGATAATCTTAGGAGAAGTTCAAATTAAAAGAACTGTTATAATTTTCAAAAATATACTATAGTTTCATTTTCCAAAATACTTTTGAAAAATCTTTTAATTTTCTAAATAATTTTAGAAATCCTTTTAAAAAATTTTCTTTAGCTTGAAAAAATCTCTAAGATACATAGAAAAGTTTTCCTTGTAATTAACAAGGTTTCTTAAGATTGTGTTAGATTGGGCAGGAATTCAAACTTAAAAATTTATTATTTTTGAAAAGTAAATACATATTGAAAATATTTTTTTTTTTGGAAAATCTCTAAGACACATTGAAAATTTTCTTGTAGTCAACAAGATTCTTAGGAATGTGTCAGATTTACGGAAGTTGAAATCAATAAAATACTTAATTGTCTTTTTCAAAACTTTTTCCCAAGTACTAAGGTTTCCCTAAAATATTTTCAAAACAAGAAAGAACTTTAAGTATTTTCAAAAATCGCATTGTTGGTGCAAATCTTATACTTAGTACTCTTTTTTGACTTATTTTTTTTATGTATGTTAAATGGATAGAGAGTATCTTAAGTTAGATATCTTGTGTATCTCTCAAGTATTGACCTAAAACCCTTAGACTTAAATCTAATTTAAGATTATTGTCAAACATAAAAAAGGGGAGATTGTTAATGCAAAAAGCATCAGACAAGAATAGTAAACCTCTAGTGTTTTGATGTTTGATAATATATCAATGTCTGGTCAATCTGACCAAGGGTTAAGCCAAACATGACTTGATGTTTAACAAAGTGATTAGCAAAGCACTCAGGACTGGTCAGTTTGACCAAGGGATAAGCCAAACAAGACATAATGTTTGGCAGAGTGACTAAATTGTTAGGCTCTTACCGTCAAACTAGAGGGGGGGGGGTGAATAGTTTTCTTTCGATTTTTCTTCCTACAAAGTTAGTGCGCAAACGGAATAAACAAAAACTAAAACTAAGAGGAACACACCGATTTACGTGGTTCGGAGATAAAATTCCTACTCCACGGCTGCCCGTAAGGTGGAAGATCCCGATCCTTCGATGGATGATTCCCTGGAGCACCTCCGGCTAGCTCTTGTCGCTCATTGTGGGTAGAGAAACCTCACCACAACTTCTGGACAATCCCTGAGCAAGAAGGCTACTAACAAGCTTTACCCAAGCAAGTTTCGCTAAGAAGAAATAACCTTAAACGAGCTCCCTTAAATAGAGCTCGAGGCTGAAAAGACCACTGCCAGTCAACTAATCCATTACCAGTTGACTGGTCCCACTTAGACTCGATCGTTACAGCCTAACATTCGAATCTCCAAGTGCCATCAGTTGACTAGTCTAGTACCAGTCGACTGATCTTTCTGTGGTCTTTATTAGTCAACAGCCCAAGCACTAGTCGACTTGTCCACTTCCGCACCTAAGGTTTCTCCTTCTCGAGTACATTTCTCTCAGCACTCGAACCCTAGGATTTCCCGAGTACATTTCACTCAGCACTCGTAACCTCACAACTTGGTTGGCTCTTCACCAAGCAGCCTCGATTTGTTGTCTTCACGCCCTTTTCGTCTTCGGCTCCCGTCCCTCAGATGCGCACACAAGCCCTCGGCATGCCTCCATGCCATCCTTCACGCATGCCTCGAAGTCCGCGTCCCTCGGCTCATCGTCCCTACTCCAGCATCCTCGATCTGTTGCCTTCAAGCCCTCTTCGACTTTGGCCCTCGTCCCTCAGATGCGCACACAAGCCCTCAGCTTGCATCCATGCCATCCTTCACGTACGCTTTGAAGTCTGCTTCCCTCGGCTCATTATCCCTGCTTTGTCCATGGTCCCTCGGATGCACACACAAGCCCACGGCTTGCCTCCATGCCATCCATCACCGTACCTGAAGGCATCCAACCAAGTCTATGTGTATCCTGCAGACCTGCACACTCATATACACATATTAGATCACAATGAAACCCTAACTTAATCATATTGACACACACATATCAAAACCCATGATCCTCCAGATCATACTTGGGTCGATTGCCCCAACATAAATCTAGATCTGGTTAGTTATGGATCACAATGAGGGCGCCCCTATTGGCACACGGGTGGCCGAGTGACCAATATATATAGGGATTCGAGCCAAAGATTCAGATCATCTGTTCCATCATTCTACTACTCCCTCTCTGCAAAGCAAAAGTGCTAAGGCGAAGCTCTATGACCAAGGAGGCTCCAGGAGGAAGTGTGATGTGCTACGGACTTTTGGATTGGTCGGAATCTTCTTTCTTTGGTTTTCTTTTATTATTACAAGTTGTATTTAATTTTCATTTACTTTTGCTTGTACCTCTCGAACTGTAAGATGGGTTTTCTCCGCCTCTGAAAATTTTGGAAAGGAGATCATTAGTGGTCTCACGCCGAGTACATAGACCTTGGACGTACTTGTTGGTGCAGGAAGAACCTAAGTCAAACCTGATTTTTGATAATGGCAAAGAGTTCAGAAGTTAAGGTGTTATTGTGATCTAACAAGTCTACTGTATGTGCAGGAAAAGTCCTAAGTACACTAGGCAAGAAATCCTGGTCGAGGACTGGGCAAGAAGTCTTGGCAAAGGGCCGCGCAAGAAGTCCTGACCGGAAGTTGGGCAAGAAGTCCTGGTCAAGGACTGGGCAAGAAGTCCTGGGAAAGGGCTGGGCACCGAAGACCTGACCGGAAGTTGGGCATGAAGACCTGGTCAGGTGGATTGGGCAAAAGTCCAACCGGAGGAGCCGATTGGCAAAAGGTAAACTCTCCTGAGAGGAGTAGGTGAGGACGCATTCCCCGTCGAGGGAACAATAGGCGTCGGTTCGACCTAGGGTTCCATTTGGGAGACCCAAAGTCAGAACCAAGACAGCTAAGGCTATAAATAATAGGTAACATATTTGCGTGTTGTGTTTTGGAACTAACCTTGGTTGCAGGGAACGAAGGAATGTTGCTTCTGCAGCTCAGGCGCCCCAATGGAGTGGGGCGCCTCACTAGGGCTAGGCGCCCGTATGGATACGGGTGCCCCAGTGTAAAGGGAAAAACCAAACCACTATCGTGAAGCCTCTGGACCAAGGCAACTCAGGCGTCCGTGAGGTCACAGGCGCCCCCATCAGCTCAGGCACCCCAGTGAAGATGGATAAGCGTTGACCAAGCCTGCGGATAAGTGATCGCGCAGGGAAGGCCACGTGTAGGCGCCCCCATCGACACAGGCGCCCCCATGGGTGCTATAAAATGGGGTTCACCCCCAAGGCTTCAACACACATCACTCTCAACGCTCCAAGACTTTTCGTTCAAGCGCTACGCTCTGACCAGCTTCAACTTTGAGATTCCAGCGCCGACGATGACCGTCTGCTCCGAAATTTGATCCACATCGGGTGTCGGTAACGAAAAGTGTTGTAAAGTTCATTTTCAGTTCTATTTTCTGTACTCAATTTGTAAAACCTTTTTACGACTATAGAATTGCCCAAAGTAAACGGTCAAGGACCGTGGGCCTTAGAGTAGGAGCCGACTGCGACTTCGAACCAAGTAAAACCGACTTGTGTTCGCGTGTGTTCTGTTATTTTCCGCTGCGTAACTGCTCTGTTTTTATCTGAAAAATTATTATCGATATTCACCCCCCTTTATCGATTTCTCCGATCCAACAAGTGGTATCAGAGCGGGTGACTCAAATTTGGTGCAACCACCAATTTGAGAGTTTTTTTCGGATTTATGGAATTATTTTAATTTTTTTTTCTTTTTTCAAATCTTTCCCGTTAATCGAGGTTGGTGCAACACCACTCAATCGTCTTTTCATTTCTATCAATTTTCTTCCGCACTACTAATCCAAGACTAAATCTTAGAACAAGTTTTCTTTGTGTTTATTTTATTTTAGAAAATATTATGGCCATGCAAGAGGGATTCAGAACAGCCAGACCACCGCTTTTCAGTGGAGAAGACTTCTCCTACTGGAAAAGCAGGATGGAAGTCCACCTGAAAACTCAGGTGGGCATATGGATAATTATCTAATCTGGCCTAGAGATCCCCAAGAATGCAGAAGGAGTGGCACAACACTAGTCTGAATGGGACGCCTCATTAAAAAAGAAGATCGAGGCTGATGCAAAGGCAACCTAGACGTTGCAATGCGGATTGACCAAGGAAGAGCTGAACCGGGTGGGACCTTTCAACAGCGCCAAAGAACTTTGGAGCAAGTTGATTGAACTACATGAAGGCACCTCCGACACCAGAATCAGCAAAAGGGATCTGTTGCTGAACTGACTCTACACAATAAAAATGAACGAAGGCGAATCAGTAGCACAACTCCATGCCAGAATCCAGGAGCTAATGAACGGGCTGCATACAATAGGTCACAAGGTAGAGAACCGTGACCTAATCAGGTATACCCTAAACGCATTCCCAAGGAACACACTGTGAGCATCTATTGTAGATGCTTACAAGGTTTCCAGGGACCTTTCAAAAATTAAATTAGAGGAACTTTTTCCAGAATTAGAATTGCATGAACAGACTAACTCCACAATGGTCGAGAAAGGTATCGCCTTTATTACAGGTAAATCCCAAGAAAAAATCATCAAGAAAAAGCCTCAACCAGCACTCGAGTCTGACTCAGACTCAGACTCAGACTCAGACTTAGAAGATAGTGAAGGGGATCGACCCAAGTTGGATATGCTAGCTTGGGACTACTACAAGGAGCTGAAGTATCAAACCAACAGAAAGAAAGCAAGCCGACGAAAGGAAGATCCAGCCGAACCTTCAACATCGTCAAAAGGCAAAACAAATGTCACCTGCTACGAATGTAACAAGAAGGGACATTACAAATCGGAGTGCCCCAATCTGAAGGAAGCAAAGAAGACACGAAGAAAGAAGGCTCTACAAGCCACTTGAGATGAATCTTTCTCCGAAGAAGAAGAAGAGGCCCCGCAATCAAATCTTCTCACTTTAACCGCTTCGGAAGACATCGACACCGGATCAGAATCGGAGCCAGATGACGAAAGGCTCACAATCTCGGATAACGGCCAAATAACGGTAAGAGGTTATTCTGAAATTGAATTATCTAAATTAATTGCTTATTTATCTCGCATCTTGGCGAAAGCCAAAATCCGAGTCGAGTCCCTCCGACAGGAAGTAAAACTCCTGAAAGAGAAAGCCGACTCGATATCCTTGACCGAGAAGGTTCAAGAAGGAAACACTACTCAAGTTGAAAAGCTTGAGAGAGAGAATTCCTCCTTAAAAACTCAAGTCAAGGAGCTCAGAGTGGCTTTAGAACGATTCACTTCGGGTTCCAAGGGTCTTGACATGATCCTTGGAAAACAGAAGTCCATTCTTAACCGATCTGGATTAGGGTATCGAACCAAGTCTAGACAAAGGTCTTATTATGCTGTACTAAACCAACCTAGAGCCAAAGTTCAAGCATGGGTCCCCAAGCTTTACATGAACAACCAAGCTGGACCAAACCAGTATTGGATCCCCAAGGATAAGATTCACATCTTGCCTAATCATTATCGATGCTATAGTCCAGGGGGAGCCAATTTAAAAATAATTTTCATAATTAGATAAGTTTTTTTAATTTTTATTGCATGCTTATGGTTTTATTTTTATTACATGATTGCTTATTTATTTCTTTCTGCAAATTATCATGTTTAGATCTAGGACTGGTTAGAATAAGGACAAATGACTTAATTGAAATTTGAACAACCTAGTATTGGGTGGAGGTGAGATGATAGTACGTTAGGGAAACCATTATGGTGGAACTAGCCAAAGCTACTGATCCAAGACCCAAGCTAGTTAGACCAAAATCTTTCAAGAAGTAACTTGAAGATGAATTTTTTATAAAAGGCTTTGTCAAGGAAAGGGTTGATGATCCAATAAGGCTACGGCCAAAGAAGGCCTAGTGCCTCGCCAAGACCTGAAAGCCAATTCTAGAAAATCAAATTCACTTTACTATTGCCAGATTTGAATCTAACACAAATTTCAATTAATCTTAGATTCAATACAATTTTCAAAATAAACTTAAAACTTAATAAATATTTTCAAAATTAATTTAACCTTTCAAAATTAACCATGTTTTTCAAACTTAAAATCTATATTTCATTTGAAAAATCTGTCTCACAAAACCTATAAGGTTAACGTGATTGATAACTCTAGATTGGGTGAGACAGACTAGGTTGTGAAAATCAATTTAAGCTATCCTTAATTCTAATTAGATCCAAATCAATAAATACTTTATGTGTAGGAACATAAAGATTTGAACCAATGGATGTTGGATAGTGGATGCTCCAAACACATAACTGGGGACAAATTGAAATTCACCAAACTCAAGTTCAAGAAGCTAGGCTCAGTAGCATTTGGCAACAATGCTACACTCAAAGTCATTGGGTCAGGTAACATTGAACTCAAATTTGATTT
This sequence comes from Boesenbergia rotunda, assembly GCA_024364735.1. Classification (NCBI taxonomy): domain Eukaryota; kingdom Viridiplantae; phylum Streptophyta; class Magnoliopsida; order Zingiberales; family Zingiberaceae; genus Boesenbergia; species Boesenbergia rotunda. The sequence goes on along the minus strand of JAGFNQ010006617.1, from coordinate 7,041 downwards.
TGTGATTAAAAAGGTTCTGTTAGTTGAGAATTTCAAATTTAATCTGCTTAGTATAAGTCAACTATGTGATACTGGCTATATAGTTACATTTACTAACTCTGACTGCCTGATTAGAAACCTTCAAGACTCAGAAGTCATGCTTAAGGGTACTAGGAAAAATCATGTTTATACTATAAATCTACCTTTAGTACCTAAATGCCTCCTAACTCAATTAGAAGAATCCAACCTCTGGCATAGGAGATTAGGTCATACTAATGTAAGACTAATTTCAAAAATTACCCAACTTGGTCTAATTAAAGGGGTATAAAAAATTAAGAAATATGAAAACACGATATGTAACTCGTGTAACCAAGGTAAACAAACTATGTCTAATCACAAACAAATTCAATCAAACATAACCCAAACCACACTTAAGCTCCTTCACCTTGACCTATTTGATTCACATGGAGCCAAGTCACATAGTGGAAACCGGTACTGCTTAGTTATTATCGATGATTATGTTGGATCGAGAAAATCGATAGAGGGGGGGGGGGGTGAATATCGGAAATCGTTCAGATTTTCGTAAAGAGCACGTACGCAGCGGAAATAAAATAAAAACAGTCACAGCACAAAGACACAGTCGATTTACTTGGTTCGGAGCCTGTGTCGACTCCTACTCCAAGGCCCACGGTCGTTGACCGTTTACTTTGGGCAATTCTATATACGCGCAAAACAGTTTACAATAATTTATTACAAATAAGTGCACTAACAATAATAATAAAAAATTCGATCTTCGTTACCGACGTCCGGAGTGGATCGACTCTTTCGGGGCAGCGGGATGTCGTCGGCTCGAGTTGGAGTGTTTCCGGAGCAAGGCACGAGCGTAGAAGATCTTTGAGGCGTTGAGAGAACTGATGTTTTGAAGCCTTGGTCGAGGGCCCTTTATATAGGGCCTGGGGGCGCCCGGGATGTCGGGGGTGCCCCCCACGTGACCTTTGATCCGCAGAGCTCTCGGTCAGCGTCTATCCTCTGGATCCGCTTTGACCGGGGCGCCCGGAGCGCTCTGGGCGCCCGGGTTGACCGGGTCAAATCTTATCTTCTGGCTCGAAGGCTTTTGGTTCGACGTATGCGCATGGGGGCGCCCGGGAGCAGCGGGGGCGCCCGGGAGCACGGGGGCGCCCGCAGGATGTACTGTCGAAGCCAATCTTGCTTTCTTGTGTTTTGTGTGTTGGGACCGGGTGCATGTTGACAAGGATACGAGTTCGTAAAATTTTAAATTTTTACGTGCAGCGGAAGAATTTGCATAAAATAATTTCCTAAATTATTTTAACTTCGTATCTAGCATGCAACCTTATGGTGTGTTGACATAATCATAAATTAAAACTTTACAGAAAAGTAAACTAATTTACTAAGTACCTCGCGTAACTCGAAGTAAGGGACGAGATCCAACCGTAGCATCCCTTGGAAGCTCCGCCTCTATTCGCGTCCACGCCGAGTTCTCTTCGGGATGACTTCGCAAAGTCACGAGTTTTATGCCGACGAGAACTACTAGATTCTCTAAAGGCACAACAAAGAAGAACAAGAGAATAAATAGAAAACTAACCACCAAGAATCAGAATCGAATTCCGAGAAGGAAGGAGATGTGATCCGCTTCTTCTTCTTCTTGGTTGGCTTCTTCTTCTTCTTGATAGCTCACGGCAACCACCCTAGGGTGTGCTAGGGGCGCCGGCCCTAGGTGGGATGAAGGGGAGCCGACCCTAATCCTCTAAAGGGGCGCCGGCCCTAATGGGGAAGAGAGAAGAGAAGAGAAGAGAATAAGAGAGAGAGGGAGCTTCTCAATTATCAATTGATTGATTAGGAATTAAAGGCTTCCCTTTGGTTCCTTATATAGTTGCTTCTCCCTAACCAAGTCTCCTCTTAAGGGAATTAACGGAATTAGTTATCATAAGAAATTTATCCTATAAATTCTCTTATGAATTATTCCGTTTAAACCAAGTTTTATTATAACTAACTTTATAATAAAACTAATTAGTTATCATAAGAAATTTATCCTATAAATTCTCTTATGAATTACCAAGTTTTATTATAACTAACTTTATAATAAAACTAATTAATCTCTCCTTTTATTATGGAATAAATTTTATAAGAAATTTATAAACTTTCTTATTATGGAAAAATCAATTCATAATTGATTTTATAAAATTAAAATAAACCATTCCATGGATTATTTTAATTTCCATAAAAAGAATAAATTTCTATAAATTTATTTATATAAATTTCTTTACACAAATTTATTTATCCATAATTTATAAAACAAATCGCACTAGATTTATTTTATTAATTAAACCAATTAAATTGGTTTCTTCCCTTTAATGTGGCCGACCACAACAAAGAGGTTTGGCACCCTCTTTGGCCGGCCAAACCAACCCGAACCGATCGCGAATTAAACTCATTTAATTCGCCCAATAAGCCTTCCAAAGACTTAGCCATTTTAGCTTCCATTGCGCCTCTGATAAATTCAGATTCGACTTATTTCTCTTGATTGAAAAATCTAATTTTTAACTCGTTTTAACTCGTAGTGCATGTGACTAAATAGGCTTTCGATTTATGTTGGCCGTCTATAATCAATAAATTATAGAACGATCATGAGTGGTACCTAGTAGTACATCATGACCCCCAATTAATCGAAAGACCAACGGTTGACCTCAGAAGTAATTCTGAAACCCTTCAGCAACTCTAATGAATCGCGCCTCATTCCCTTCACCACCTTATACCCACTTGGTTCAGGACACGGTCTATTTGTGTCAGTCCCCACTAGGCTGACTACGTCACACCTAGCCCAAGTAGTATCTTTCTCGTCCTTTGGATTTCTAATTACTCTCATGTATTTTAGAGACTTGCACTCTAAACATGATATACTCTGGCCTGAGGTTTTGAGTAACAATCCGACGATAGGCCTGGGTATACATCTCCTCGCAAGGAGTGGTGAATCCTTTGTAGGTTGTTTAAACATATTCGGGTACTTCGGCTTATACCCAATCATCCTGGGTCCACACCTCCTTGGAGATGCTTGCTTAAGATGTTAAAGTATAAGTCTCCATGACCAAGATGACTTGAACACCGCAAGTCAAAGGAACATCGCACTTAAGCTGCAGTATGAACTTCATTGACATTTCTACATATAGATTCCATATGAAGTCATACAGCTAGTCACTCCAATGAACTAGTTCCCTTAACCAGCATCCATGTTTATCTCCGGACATCCCAATGTCACCAGCCAGTGAGAATCAGCTGATTAGAGAATAACCCATGCTAGTCTCAACAGAATTGATAGTGTCCGTATTTATCAATTCATCGACTAGGGATATTTTCAATACTTTACATTTGCACATTTAGAGATAATCACTAGTTGTGATCCCATCACAAATTCTCTTATGCTGTGAGTTGTATTGCGGACATTCAGTAGATGAGTTTAAGATCCCAATCAAATACACAAGCATGTATACTCAAATAGTGAATTATCATTTATTAAAATAAATGTTTTACAATCATAAGGCGTTTGCCTTAGGACACTTCTCTCATATCACTAACAAACTCCCACTTGGCCTAATGCCAATCGCTACGGTATCCAATACCACAAGCTCTAACATGACCCTCAAACTTGTTTTGAGGCAAGGCCTTAGTTATAGGATCTGCTAAATTCCTTTCAGTGGGAATTTTCTCAATTTGTATGTCATTCCTACTTATAATCTCTCTGATCAGATGATAGCGGCGAAGCACGTGTTTGGATCGCTGATGAGATCTTGGTTCCTTTGCTTGTGCCATAGCTCCATTGTTGTCGCAGTAAACCGGCACTGCATCATCAATGGTTGGAACCACGCCAAGTTCGGAGACGAACTTCCTGATCCAGACTGCTTCCTTTGCTGCTTCCGAAGCTGCGATATATTCCGCTTCCGTGGTGGAATCCGCTACGGTATCTTGTTTGGAACTTTTCCAACTTACTGCGCCTCCATTCAAAGTAAATAGATATCCAGACTGAGATTTGGAGTCATCCTTATCTGTCTGGAAACTGGCATCTGTATACCCACGTATTACCATATCTCCTTCTCCATATATTAGGAACACATCCTTAGTTCTTCTTAAGTACTTAAGGATTGTCTTAATAGCCGCCCAATGATCCATTCATGGATCCGACTGGTATCTGCTTGTGACGCATAAAGCATACGATACATCGGGCCTTGTACATAACATAGCATACATGATAGATCCTATCGCGGATGCATAAGGAATCTTATTCATGCAAATCCTCTCGTCTTCTGTGCGCGGACACATAGACTTTGAAAGGTTGATCCCATGCCTGATGGGAAGGTAACCTTTCTTGGATTCCGACATGCTAAACCTTTTTAGCACTCAGTCTATATATGTAGACTGCGAAAGACCAAGCAACCGTTTTGATCTATCTCTATAGATTCTAATCCCAAGGATATAGGTTGCTTCTCCTAGGTCTTTCATGGAGAAAGTTTTAGATAACCAAATTTTAACTGTCTATAAGACTGATATATCGTTTCCTATAAGTAAGATGTCATCGACATATAATACTAGGAATACGACTGCACTCCCACTAACCTTCTTGTACACACAAGGTTCGTCAGGATTTTGTGAGAAATCAAACTCTTTGATTGTCTCATCAAAACGGATGTTCCAGCTCCTAGATGCTTGCTTCAGTCCATATATGGATCGTCGAAGCTTGCATACTTTGGTTTTATCAACCGATGTGAAACCTTCAGGTTGTATCATGTATACATCCTCAAGCAGGTTTCCGTGAAGGAAAGTTGTTTTCACATCCATTTGCCATATCTCATAATCATAATGAGCTGCTATGGCTAGGAGCATCCGAATGGATTTAAGCATAGCTACTGGTGAATAGGTTTCGTCATAATCAATTCCTTGCTTCTGACGATATCCTTTTGCCACTAATCTAGCCTTAAAGGTAACAACATTACCTTCCATATCGGTTTTCTTCTTGAAAATCCACTTGCACCCTATGGGCTTAATCCCTTCGGGTGGGTTAACCAAGTCCCAAACTTGGTTTTCGTACATGGAATCCATTTCCGACTTAATGGCCTCAAGCCATTTATCCCTTTCTGAACTTTTCAGAACATCTTCATAACTGATAGGTTCATCATCGCTTATGAGTAACACGTCGTTCGATTCACTTACGAGAAATCCGTATCTCTCTGGAATATTGCGTGCCCTATCAGATCTACGAAGAGGTGGTGTAGTTTTAGGTTCAACTGATAGCTCATCATTATGAGGTATTGGTTGTGGGTCTAGACTAGGTGTCTCTGTAATGTCTATTGGAGTTTCTTGAACTTCATCAAGTTCAATGCCACTCCCACTGTTTTCTTGTAAAAGAAATTCTTTTTCCAGAAATACAGCATGCCTTGAAACAAACACCTTTTGTTCTAAGGGATGATAGAATTGGTAACCCTTCGTTTCCTTAGGGTATCCAATAAATAGACATTTATCAGACTTAGCATCCAATTTGTCTGATATAATCCCTTCACATAAGCAGGACAACCCCATATCTTAAGGTGAGTTAAGTGGGGTTTCTTACTATTCCATGTCTCATATGGAGTAGTAGAGACTACCTTGGTCGGGACTCTGTTTAGCAAGTAAACAGCTGTCTTAAGTGCATAGCCCAAAAGGATTTGGAAGAGTTGCATGATTCATCATCAACCTAACCATGTCCATCAAGGTTCGGTTGCGCCTCTCAGATACACCATTATGCTGTGGTGTATACGACGGAGTCCATTGGGATAATATCCCATTGTCCCTAAGATAATCTTGAAACTCTTGACTTAATTATTCACCACCCCAATCGGATCGAAGTATTTTAATACTTTTGCCAAGCTGTTTCTCTACTTCATTTCTGAACTCTTTGAATTTCTCAAAGGCTTCAGATTTGTGTTTCATCAAGAACACGTACCCGAATCGTGAGTGATCATCGATAAAGGTGATGAAGTAGCTATAGCCTCCTTGTGCAAGAGTTGACATTGGTCCACATACATCAGTATGTATTAGGCCAAGCAATTCTCCCACTGGATTACCTTTTCCGGAAAAGGGTAATTTGTTCATCTTGCCTTTTAAACATGATTCGCATGTATCAAATGAACCGGGTTCAAATGATTCCAAAATTCCACATCGGTGTAATTCGGTCATGCGTTTCTTACTTACATGGCCAAGACGACAATGCCAAGTGTAGGAGTCTATTCGATTATCTATTCGAGCATGTTTATTGCTAACTTCGATATTGAAAACGTCACTGGATAAATCTAACGTGTAGATGCCATTGCAGAAAGTTCCATTCCCATAAAGAACGCCATTTAAAGTTATGTAACAACAATTGTTACTAAAAGTTAAATGATAACCCTTTTCATTCAAACATGAAATAGATACAATGTTCTTTATTAACGAAGGAACAAAATAACAATTATCCAATTCTAAGACATGTTCTATAGGGAGCTTTAGCAAATATGTTTCGATGGCAACAACAGCAATCTTTGCTCCGTTTCTAACTCGCAAATTCGCTTCTCCCTTGATGAGTCTTCTTCTATTCCTTAGCCCTTGTATGTCATTACATATATGTGAGCTACACCCAGTATCAAGTACCCATGTGTTTGAGGAAATAGAGTGACATTCAATAACGAAGATACTTGAAGAGGATGGGCCATCGGATGCCTTCTCTTTCATGGACTCAAGATAAACCTTACAGTTTCTTCGCCAGTGACCCTCCTTGCCACAGTGTTGGCAAGTGCCTTTTAGGGTATTTTCAGTCTTTTTGGCCTTTTTCTTCTTTCCCTTATTCTGTTCTTTGGCCTTCCTCTTAGAACCTTTCTTCGAGGAACCAACTAACTGTACCGTCTTTTGATCCTGCTTCACAGAAGGGTTTACAGTCTTCAGTAGGTTAAGCAACCCAGGAAACTGGTCTGGAGTTGCATTTTCAGGAGGACGGTTGGGAAGTTGATCTTCAAGGACATAAGCAAGCTTCTCTGCCTTGAG
>JAGFNQ010006616.1:54206-460909 GCA_024364735.1 Boesenbergia rotunda | reverse complement strand
TTCCCAAAACAATTCCTTTAATAAAGTATGAAATTATGATTAGGAAATCCGGTTCCTAATTTAATTCATGAGACTTGATAAATTAAGTCACATACATACTTTATTAAGGAAATCGTTAGTCATGACATAATTTTATGTCATGAATGTGCTTAAAGAAAATGAGACCCAAAACCCCTTACAAAATATTAAGGCCTACACCTTCCATTAATATGGTTAGAATCGGAGTTTTGTTTCTCGCTTGGGTTGATGGACACATCCATGCCCAACTTGAACCTCAACATGTTCAAACCATGGAATTAGTTTATGAATAATATAGTTCGAGTCAGAGGTCAATCATTAGTTTTGGTTGTTGGACACATCCAAGCCTGACTAAGCGGTTGAATGAGCTCCAACCATGTTAAAACTATTTCTTGATTAATGGGTCAGCCTTAAGCTTGGAGCATCGATTTGTTGTGCCATAGCCAAGGTCGATGTAAAAAGAGGTGCAGTTGGGTGCTATGTATAATGATACATACTTGTTAATGAGTTAACACCCAATGTTTTATGCAACATTCAATTAGTTGATAGCATATGTGATAGTTACATATATGTGATGTGTAATCGGTATAATTACCTACCTTCATAGCTAAGAGGAACTTGATGGCCAAGCCATGGTTGTTCTTATCTATGGTTGGATATCAACCTACTTGGAGATGTTCCTACGATCTCCCGAATTGATAATAAGGGTGAATCAATTCGAAAATTAAATAGGATTTAATTTATGTATGTTGATACATTCTTTAATAAATCTTCTCACATAATCTCAATTTGTATTTCTAGGATAATCACTCGATCATGTCTTCCTAACTTGCGTTCCATTTTGGACACCAATAAATTAACTGGGCCTAACTTCATAGACTGGCTTCGAAACCTGAGGATAGTCCTTAAGGCAGAAAAGCCTGCTTGTGTCCTTGAAGATCAACTTCCCAAACGTCCTTCTGAAAATGCAACTCCAGACCAGTTTCCTGAGTTGCTCAACCTGCTGAAGACTATAGAGCCTTCTGTAAAGCAGGATCAGAAGACGATACTGTTAGTTGGTTCCTCAAAGAAAGGTTCTAAGAGGAAGGCCAAAGAACAGAATAAGGGAAAGAAGAAAAAGGCTAAAAAGACTGAAAAGAAACCAAAAGGCACTTGCCATCATTGTGCAAGGAGGGTCACTGGCGAAGAAACTGCAAGATTTATCTTGAGTCCTTGAAAGAGAAGGCATCCGATGCCCCATCCTCTTCAAGTATCTTCGTTATTGAATGTCACTCTATTTCCTCAAACACATGGGTACTTGATACTGGGTGTAGCTCACATATATGTAATGACATACAAGGGCTAAGGAATAGAAGAAGACTCGTCAAAGGAGAAGCGAATTTGCGAGTTGGAAACGGAGCAAAGATTGCTGTGTTTGCCATCGGAACATATTTGCTAAAGCTCCCACTGGACGTGTCTTGGAATTGGATAATTGCTATTTCGTTCCTTCGTTGATAAAGAACATTGTATCTATTTCATGTTTGAATGAAAAGGGTTATCATTTAACTTTTAGTAACAATTGTTGTTACATAACTTTAAATGGCGTTCTTTATGGGAATGGAACTTTGTGCAATGGCATCTACACGTTAGATTTATCCAGTGACGTTTTCAATATCGAAGTTAGCAACAAACGTGCTCGAATAGATAATCGAATAGACTCCTACACTTGGCATTGTCGTCTTGGCCATGTAAGTAAGAAACGCATGACCGAATTACACCGATGTGGAATTTTGGAATCACTTGAACCCGGTTCATTTGATACATGCGAATCATGCTTAAAAGGCAAGATGACCAAATTACCCTTTACCGGAAAAGATAATCCAGTGGGAGAGTTGCTTGGTCTAATACATACCGATGTATGTGGACCAATGTCAACTCCAGCACAAGGAGGCTATAACTACTTCATCACCTTTATCGATGATCACTCATGATTTGGATATGTGTTCTTGATGAAACACAAATATGAAGCTTTTGATAAATTCAAAGAGTTCAGAAATGAAGTAGAGAAACAGCTTGGCAAAAGTATTAAAATACTTCGATCCGATCGGGGTGGTGAATACTTAAGTCAAGAGTTTCAAGATTATCTAAGGGACAATGGGATATTATCCCAATGGACTCCGCCATATACACCACAGCATAATGGTGTATCTGAGAGGCGCAACCGAACCTTAATATACATGGTTAGGTCGATGATGAATCATGCAACTCTTCCAAAATCCTTTTGGGGTTATGCACTTAAGACAGCTGTTTATTTATTAAACAGAGTCCCGACCAAGGTAGTCTCTACTACTCCATATGGGAATTGGAATAGTAAGAAACCTCACTTAACTCACCTTAAGATATGGGGTTGCCTGCTTACGTGAAGCGGGTTGTATCAGACAAATTGGATGCTAAGTCTGATAAATGTCTATTTATTGGATACCCTAAGGAAACGAAGGGTTACCAATTCTATCATCCCTTGGAACAAAAGGTGTTTGTTTCAAGGCATGCTGTATTTCTAGAAAAAGAATTTCTTTTACAAGAAAACAGTGGGAGTGGCTTTGAACTTGATGAAGTTCAAGAAACTCCAATAGACATTACAGAGACACCGAGTCTAGGCCCACAACCGATAATTCATAATGATGAGCTATCAGTTGAACCTAAAACTACACCACCTCTTCGTAGGTCTGATAGGACACGCAACATTCCAGAGAGATACGGATTTCTCGTAAGTGAATCGAACGACGTGTTGCTCATTGGCGATGACGAACCTATCAGTTATGAAGATGTTCTGAAAAGTTTAGAAAGGGACAAATGGCTTGAAGCCATGAAGTCGGAAATGGATTCCATGTACGAAAATCAAGTATGGGACTTGGTTAACCCACCTGAAGGGATTAAACCCATAGGGTGCAAGTGGGTTTTCAAGAAGAAAACCGACATGGAGGGTAATGTTGTTACCTTTAAGGCTAGATTAGTGGCAAAAGGATATCGTCAGAAACAAGGAATTGATTATGACGAAACCTATTCGCCAGTAGCTATGCTTAAATCCATTCGGATGCTCCTAGCCATAGCAGCTCATTATGATTATGAGATTTGGCAAATGGATGTGAAAACAGCTTTCCTTAACGGAAACCTGCTTGAGGACGTATACATGATACAGCCTGAAGGTTTCACATCGGTTGATAAAACCAAGGTATGCAAGCTTCGACGATCCATATATGGACTGAAGCAAGCATCTAGGAGCTGGAACATCCGTTTTGATGAGACAATCAAAAAGTTTGATTTCTCACAAAATCCTGACGAACCTTGTGTGTACAAGAAGGTTAGTGGGAGTGCAGTCGTATTCCTAGTATTATATGTCGACGACATCTTACTTATAGGAAACGATATTTCAGTCTTACAGACAGTTAAAATTTGGTTATCAAAAACTTTCTCCATGAAAGACCTGGGAGAAGCAACCTATATCCTTGGGATTAGAATCTATAGAGATAGATCAAAACGGTTGCTCGGTCTTTCGCAGTCTACATATATAGACCGAGTGCTAAAAAGGTTTAGCATGTCGGAATCCAAGAAAGGTTACCTTCCCATCAGGCATGGGATCAACCTTTCAAAGTCTATGTGTCCGCGCACAGAAGACGAGAGGATTTGCATGAATAAGATTCCCTATGCATCCGCGATAGGATCTATCATGTATGCTATGTTATGTACTAAGCCTGATGTATCGTATGCTTTGAGCGTCACAAGCAGATACCAGTCGGATCCAGGAATGGATCACTGGGCAGCTGTTAAGACAATCCTTAAGTACTTAAGAAGAACTAAGAATGTGTTCCTAATATATGGAGAAGGAGATTTGGTAATACGTGGGTATACAGATACCAGTTTCCAGACAGATAAGGATGACTCCAAATCGCAGTCTGGATACGTATTTACTTTGAATGGAGGCGCAGTAAGTTGGAAAAGTTCCAAACATATCGCAGCTTCGGAAGCAGCAAAGGAAGCAGTCTGGATCAAGAAGTTTGTCTCCGAACTTGGTGTGGTTCCAACCATTGATGATGCAGTGTCGGTTTACTGCGACAACAATGGAGCTATTGCACAAGCAAAGGAACCAAGGTCTCATCAGCGATCCAAACACGTGCTTCGCCGCTATCATCTGATCAGAGAGATTATAAGTAGGAATGACATACAAATTGAGAGAGTTCCCACTGAAAGGAATATAGCGGATCCTTTAACTAAGGCCTTGCCTCAAAGCAAGTTTGTGGGTCATGTTAGAGCCTGTGGTATTGGATACCGTAGCGATTGGCATTAGGCCAAGTGGGAGTTTGTTAGTGATATGAGAGAAGTGTCCTAAGGCAATCGCCTTATGATTGTAAAACATTTATATTAATAAATGATAATTCACTATTTGAGTATACATGCTTGTGTATTTGATTGGGATCTTAAACTCATCTACTGAATGTCCGCAATACAACTCACAGCATAAGAGAATTTGTGATGAGATCACAACTAGTGATTATCTCTAAATGCGCAAATGTGAAGTATTGAAAATATCCCTAGTCGATGAATTGATAAAAACGGACACTATCAATTCTGTTGAGACTAGCATGGGTTATTCTCTAATCAGCTGATTCTCACTGGCTGGTGACATTGGGATGTCCGGAGATAAACATGGATGCTAGTTAAGGGAACTAGTTCATTGGAGTGACTAGCTGTAAGACTTCATATGGGAATCTACATGTAGATATGTCAATGAAGATCTTACTGCGGCTTAAGTGCGATGTTCCTTTGACTTGCGGTGTTCAAGTCATCTTGGTCATAGAGACTTATACTTTGACATCTTAAGCAAGCATCTCCAAGGAGGTGTGGACCCAGGATGATCGGGTATAAGCCGAAGTGCCCGAAGATGTTTGAACAGCCTACAAAGGATTCACCACTCCTTGCGAGGAGATGTATACCCAGGCCTATCGTCAGATTGTTACTCAAAGCCTCTGGCCAGAGCATATCATGTTTAGAGTGAGAGTCTCTAAAATACATGAGAGTAATTAGAAATCCAAAGGACGAGTAAGACATTACTTGGGCTAGGTGTGACGTAGTCAGCCTAGTGGGGACTGACACCATAGACCGTGTCCTGAACCAAGTGGGTATAAGGTGGTGAAGGGAATGGGGCACGATTCATTAGAGCTGCTGAAGGGTTTCAGAATAATTTCTTCTGAGGTCAAACCGTTGATCTTTCGATTAATTGGGGATCATGATGTACTACTAGGTGCCACTCATGATCGTTCTATAATTAGTTAATTATAGACGGCCAACATAAATCGAAAGCCTATTTAGTCACACGCACTACGAGTAATCCGAGGGATTTAAAACGAGTTGAAAATTGGATTTTCCGATCAAGAGAAATAAGTCGAATCTGAGTTAGTCAGAGGCGCGATGGAAGCTAAAAATGGCTAAGTCTTTTGAAGGCTTTTTGGGCGAATTAAATGAGTTTAATTCGCGACGGTACGGGTTGGGTTTAGCCGACCAAAGAGGGTGTTAACCCCTCTTTGGTGGCCGGCCAAATAAAAGGAGAAAACCAATTTAATTGGTTTAATTAATAAAATAAATCTAGCGCGATTTACTTTATAAATTATGGATAAATAAATTTGTATAAAGAAATTTATATAAATAAAATTTATAGAAATTTATTCTTTTATGGAAGATTAAAATAATCCATGAGTTGGTTCATTTTAATTTTATAAAATCAATTATGAATTGATTTATCCATAATAAGAAAGTTTATAAATTTCTTATAAAATTTATTCCATAATTTAAAGAGAAGAAGAATTAGTTTTTATTATAAATTAGTTTATAATAAAGACTTGGTTTAAACGGAATTAATTCATAAGAATTTATAGGATAAATTTCTTATGATAAATAATTAGTTTTATTATAAAGCTAGTTATAATAAAATTCATAAGAAAATTTATAGGATAAAATTCTTATGTTAACTAATTTGTTTTATTATAAATGGTTATAATAAAACTAGGATTAAATGGAATAAGCAATAAGAAAATTTATAAGATAAATTTCTTATAACTAATTCCGTTAATTCCGTTAATTCGGTTTAGAGGGAGACTTAGCAAAGGAGTTGCTACTATATAAAGGAACCAAAGGCTAGCCCTTATTCCTAACTAGAGTAATTCAAGTAATTGAATCATAGAGCTCTCCCTCTCTCTCTTAATCTATTCTCTTCTCTTCTCCCTCTCCCTCTCTTGCCTAGGGTCGGCGCCCACTTGGAGCCTAGGGCCGGCGCCCACTTGGTGACTTAGGGCCGGCGCAACTCCTCCCTTAGTTGAGGTTGGCGTGAGCTTCAAGAAGAAGAAGGAGAACCCGAACGCGAAGAAGAAGAAGCGGATAGCGATTCCTCTCTTCCCGGAATTTGATTCCGTTACTTCGTTGGTTAGTTTTTCATTATTTTCTCTTATCCTTCTAGTTGTGCCTTCCGAGAATCTAGTAGTTCTCGTCGGCACAAAACTCGTGACTTTGCGAAGTCATCCCGAAGAGAACTCGGCGTGGACGCGAATAGAGGCGAAGCTTCCAAGGGACGCTACGGTTGGATCTCGTCCCTTTCTTCGAGTTACGCAAGGTACAAAAGTAAATTAGTTTACTTTTTCGCAAACTTTTATTTTATGATTATGTCGATACACTATAAGGTTGCATGCTAGATACGAAGTTAAAATAATTTAGGAAATTATTTTATGCAAACTCTTCCGCTGCACGTAAAAATTTTAAATTTTACGAACTCGTATCCTTGTCGACATGCACCCGGTCCCAACATGGTATTGAGGACTTAGAAAGACCTGACCATGTTTACAAACTCACTAAAGCACTTTATGGACTAAAACAAGCACCTAGGGTCTGGTATGAACGCTTATCAACCTACTTAATTTCTAAAGAATTTAAACAAGGACAAATTGACTCAACCCTATTTATTAAAACCTTAGGACAAGAAATCATTATTACCCAAATCTACGTCGATGACATAATCTTTGGGTCAACCAACTCGAACTTCCTAAAAGAATTTGTTAAAATAATGGAAAATGAATTTGAAATGAGCTTAGTTGGTGAACTCAATTTCTTTCTAGGGTTACAAATTACACAAACTAGGGATGGAAACTATGTCCATCAATCTAAATATGCTAAGGAGTTAATAAAGAAATTTAAAATGGATAACTCTAAAAGCATAAGTACCCCCATGGCCACAAATGTAAAAATAGATAGTGACCCTGATGGTAAACCAGTAGACCTTAAACTTTATAGGAGTATGATTGGAAGTCTACTGTACCTTACTGCCAGCATACCTAATATCCTCTTTGCCGTAGGAATGTGTGCTAGATACTAAATCTGTGCTAAGGAAACGCACTTAGCAGCCCTAAAAAGAATACTAAGATATGTTAAGGGCACCCTAAATGTAGGGATTTTGTATCCTAGGACCTCAACCTTTGACTTGTTAGGATACTCTGATTCTGACTACGCTGGTTGTAAATTAGATAGAAAGAGCACAAGTGGAAGCTGTCAACTATTAGGAAGTAGTCTAGTAAGTTGGTGTAGCAGAAAACAACACTGTGTAGCTCTATCCACAACTGAAGCTGAGTTTGTAGCCTTAGGAGAGTGTGTAGCACAACTCTTATGGATGATGCACACTCTTAAGGACATCCAGCTTAACTACACCCAAACTCAAGTCTACATTGATAATATAAGCTCAATCAATCTAACTAAGAACCCAATCTAACATTCCAGAACTAAACACATAGAAGTTAAACACTACTTTGTAAGAGATTATGTAGCCAGGGGTGAGATAGTCCTTAAGCATGTAGTCTCTAAATCTAACTTAGCTGACATATTCACCAAACCCCTACCTGAGTCTGAGTTCAGCTCACTAAGAAGGCAGTTAGGATTATGCTTGGTAGAATAGGCTTACTCTACTTCTATTTTTCTTACTGCTTTATTTGATTTAAAAATTAGTTTCTAAAATAATGTTAAAACTGCTTTACTTGATTTTCAAAATCTTTTTGGCATTTCTTTTTAAAATAATTTTTCAACTTAGTTTTTATTTTCAAAAACTACCCCCTTCAAAACTAGGGTTTTTTCGCAAATGGACTTAGCCTAGGCCCTAACCCTAGAACTGCATGCACCTATAGATCTAGAAGCCAACATCTCACAAGCACCTTAGGGTACTTTTAACTGATAACCTAGAATGGGTTGAGAAACTTAGGTCTTTGCCTTAATTCAAGATGCTTTAAGATAGTACATCTGCAGTAATTGGGGCACTAAATACAAATTAAACAGTAATCAGGTTAAGTGTCAAGTTTAGAAAATCTAACTTGAACAGAACACTTAACTTGACTAACCCTAGTGAAAACTACTGTTTATAACAGTTAGTAAGTAGCTAATTGGGTTAGACAGGACTCGACAGAGATATATCAAATTGATTTGGTCTAGTTTATATCTTGAATTGGTTCAGTACAGCACATTATTCTTTTACTATATCCTTGTGCAATTTAGTTTTTCTATATTTGCTTTGTTTTTTGATATATGGCAAAGGGGGAGAGAGTGAAAAGGAGAGAAAATTTGAAAATTAATTTTTTTTCAAAATTCAAAATTTCAAAATTTTCTTTATCCTTTCTTCAAAAAGTACTTTTAAAAGTTGCCTTCAAACCCGTCTTTTTCAAAACTGTTTCCAAGTACATGACTTAAATTGTTTTCAAAAATTTCCAAGTACTTGACTTAAATTGTTTTCAAAATTTTCCAAGTACTTGACTAAACCATTTTTCAAAATTGTGTCTAAGTACTTTACCTAAGATGTTTGTTATCTCTAAGTACTTATGTTCAAACTTCTCAAATAAGAAATGTTTCTAAGTATAAACTTTCAAAAGTACTAAAGAGAGAGAAAGTTTGCTAAATCAAATTTCTTTAAAACTTCAGAAGATGTTTAGAAAAATTTTCTACTAAGTTATAGACTTAAAAAAAAATTCTAAAAATGTAAAATGTCTAAGTATAAAATTTTCAAGTGCCCAACCAAAAATTTTTTTTGGAAAAAGTTTTCTAAAACTTCTGTTGAAAAATGTTCTAAGTGTTGAAAAATTAAATTCTATCTTGAGACTTAGAAATTTTTCAAACCCCACGAATCTTTGAAAAACCTAGGGGGAGATTCCTTCTAGGGGGAGGAAACTAAACTAGTACTTTACCTGTTTCGATTAACTTAACTTTTTGAATTGGGTTGTCATAAATCAAAAAGGGGGAGATTGTTGGTGCAGGCAGCACCTAAGTCAAACCTAGATTTTGATAATGGCAAAGGTTTCAAAAGTTAAGATATTATGTTGATCTAACATGTTCACTAAGTATACAGGAAAAGAAGCCCTAGGTACACTAGGCATGAAGTCCTGGTCGAGGACTGGGCACGAAGCCCTGGCAAGGAGCTGGGCACCGAAGACCTGCTCGGAAGGTGGGCACGAAGTCCTGGTCGAGGACTGGTCACGAAGCCCTGGCAAGGAGCTAGGCACGAAGTCCTGGTCGAGGACTGGGCACCGAAGACCTGCTCGGAAGGTGGGCACGAAGACTGGTCAGGTGCATCGGGCAAAAGTCCAACCGGAGGAGCCGGTTGGCAAAAGGTAAACTCTCCTGAGAGGAGTAGGTGAGGACGCGTTCCCCGTCGAGGGATCATTAGGCGTCGGCTCGACCTAGGGCTACATTTTGGAGACCCAAAGTCAGAACCAGCTACGGCTGTAAAATTCACTAACATGCTTGCGTTGTTTTGTTTAGTACTAACCCTGGATGCAAGACCGAAGGAATGAGTTTCTGCAGCTCAGAACGCCCCAAAGGAGAGGGGCAGCAGCTAGGTTGGGCGCCCGGGAGGTCCCGGGCACCCTAAGTCAAAGCCAAACAAGAGTTAAGCAAGAAAATGCTTCGGAAGCACACTGGGTCGGGCGCCCCCTTGCTCCAGGGCGCCCCCGTGCTCCCGGGCGCCCCGGATGTCTAGGGCGCCCTGGGTCCAGGTCAACGAAGCGATAGAAGCTTATCCAGCCGAGAAGCCTGCTGACAAAGTCAACCCGGGTGCCCCCTGCTTCTCGGGCGCCCCCGTCAAACCCCGAGCCCGATCCTGGAGGTATAAGGGCTGACCGAGTTGCAGATGAGGGTTTGCGGATCGGGAGACAGGTGGAGGGTGCCCCCAACGTCCCGGGCACCCCCAGGTGCACTATATAAGGGGCTTGGCCCCCAAGGCTTCTACAACAATTCTTCCAACGCTAATACGCTCTTCGACTCAAGCGCTCTGCTCTGGAAACCTTCCATCTCGAGATTCAAGCACCGACGACGACCCTCTGCTTTAAAGCACGATCCACACGGGGCGTCGGTAACGAAGAGTTTAATTTTTAGTTTACTGTACTATAACTGTAATATTTTTTTGTAAACATTTGTGCACATATAGAATTGCCCGCAGTAAACAGTCAACGACCGTGGGCCTTGGAGTAGGAGCCGACCGCGACTCCGAACCAAGTAAAATAGCTTGAATTCTTGTGCTGTGTTTTCTATTCCGATGCGTATTCTCTTAACCTCGAATCCGAAAAGTTTCTAACGATATTTACCCCCCCCCCTCTATCGTTTTCTCTCGATCCAACAGATTTTTCGCTAAGTGCTGACTTAGATCCATAGGTGTTTTCACTATAGAGAGATCGTACGCATTGAACCATTTCAATACCGACTCTACATAGTGGGATTGTGTGAGAACTATCTCATCTGATGTCCTAAGAATTTTAATTCCCAATATAACATTTGCTCGACTCATATCTTTCATATCGAAATTGTTGGTCAACATACTCTTTGTACTCATGATTATCTCATGATTACTGATCATTATAAGCATGTCATCTATGTATAGACAGACAATTACATGACCTTCAGGTGAGGTTTTGACATAAATGTATTTGTCATATTAATTTATTTTGAATTCGTTTAACAGCATTATTTTGTCAAATTTTTCATGCCATTATTTAAGCGTTTGTTTAAGTTCATATAATGACTTAACAAGTCGATACACCTTTTTCTCTTTTCCTAGAACTATGTGTTGAGGCAATCTGTGATCCAGAGTGACCAAGTATTTTCATGATTGGACAAAGGGTTTAAGTTAGGTTTACCCTTGTGTTCTTATATGTGTATGTTGAGTGTGCAGGTTGTACAGGTTACACATATGGACTTGACTGGACGGCCTTGGTACGGTGAAGGGTGGCATGGAGATAAGCTGGAGGCATGTGTGCACCCGAGGGACTTTGGAGAGCAAGGACGATGAGCTGAGGGGCGCGGACTTCGAGGCATGCGTGAAGGATGGCATGGAGGCAAGCTGGAGACTTGCGTGCATCCGAGGGACGAGAGCCGAAGATGAAGAGGGCGCGAAGGCAATAGTCGAGGATGTGGATGAGGAGTCAGTCGAGTCGTGAGGGTACGAGTGCAGTGTGTTTGTACTCGGGAAATCCTAGGGTTTGAGTGCGGAGTGGAATGTACTCAGGAAGGGTAACCTTAGGTGGGTGAGTAGACCAGTCGACTGGCCTGGGGGAAGTCGACTGATGGAACTCAAAGAAAGGTCTCAGCCCTAGAACCAATCGACTGCCCTGGGGCAGTCGACTGGTAGGTGGCTGGTGAGTTGGCTGAGAATTCGAACGTTGGGGGTGCAACGGTCGAATTTCAGTGGCACCAGTCGACTGCCCTGGGGGCAATCGACTGGTAGCGAGGGTTTTAGCCCGAGTCCTATTTAAAGAGGACTTCATGGTGGCTGAGATTCTTGACGAAACTCGCTTGGGTAAAGTGAGTTAGTAGTCTTTTGCACTCAGATAGCGTCTGAAGTGTTGTGGTGAGGTTTCTCCACCCACAAGGACCGACAGAGTTAGCCGGAGGTTATCCGGGGCGTTATCCACCGATGGATTCTTGGATTAGTCACCCGGTTGGGGTGGATACCAAGTAAATCTTCCGTGTTAGCTTTGGTTAGTATTTGTTTAATTGTTTTTATTGTATATTCCGCTGTGCAACTAATCGTGTAGGAAGAAAGGGGTTCGAAAAGGAGGTAAAATCTAAACTCATTTCAAATTCTTTTAAATCTAACGTGGGTTGTAGGAATGAAGAGGCCCAAGCTAAAAAGAAGAAGATCAAATGCTTCACATGTGGAGAGCTAGGGCACTACCATACTAAGTGTCCTAGAAAAGGAGAAATAATGAAAATGGAGCATCTAAGAAGATGGGAGAAGGAGGAAAGAATGAAGAGAAGAAGATCACATCATGGGGGACCTTTAAGGGTAAGGGAGGTAATTCCTAACCCTAGGGTAAAATGTAATTCAATCTCAAGTTCCTCATTACATATTAGAAATAATGTCAATCATTCCTCCATGCATGCTAGATTTAATGAAAAATGCTTAATGGTGGATAATTTTGGATTTAAGTATAATGATAGGACTAGGAGTAACAAGGTAGATCAAAATCCTAGGAGAAGCATGCATCATGATCAACCCAAGACCACTAGACCTAAGGATCATGACACTAATCCCAAAAAGGGAAGGAATGTGCCTAGGAAAATGGGTAGTCCTGGGAATGTCCAAGGTGGACATATGGTTTCTAAGGTTAGAACTTTAGAAAGGGAAAATCAACCCTTGAGGGCAAGGCTTGATAAATTAAAGAAAACCCTAGAGAGATTCACGGTTGGATCTAAGGGTTTGGATATTGTGTTGGGTGGCCTAAACCGCACCAATGATATATCGGGTCTAGGATACCGATCTAAGGTCTCCCATGCTAAGGGAAAGAGATATGCTAGGATAGCATATGATTATGGCAAGAAGGAGGAGTCCAAAAATGGCAAGGAGATGTCATTTAAAGGCAAAAAGAAGGACTTAACCAAAGACGAGATGTCTAAGGTTAAGAGTGTCAAGTTTGTAGGCCAAGAGTCACCGGTGGAACACCAATGTGGCCTAGTGATGGTTGAGTCATCTAGCGAGGTGGCTAGGGCTAAGAGCTCAAGGGGGAGCTCTCGGAGCCTTTGGGATATATGGTGAATGGATCTTAGGAGGGTTCCTCCTAGAGGTCTAGATGGACCATAGGATGTGCCAAAAGAATTGGAGACGGACTTGAGTCTCAATTCTTGGATTTTGGCACAGTGTTTTTGAGTTTCATGCATGGAAATATGACTTTGGGGTCAGATTGCATGAAAATTAGTTTTTGATGTGTAATTGTCATGTAAATCAATATTAGGGATGCATTGTGAGTTGGTATTGGCAGTAACATCAAGAGGAAACCAAAACTAGGACTTTAGGTCAAGAGTTTATTGAACTTTTTAGCTAGTTTTGGGTTTTATGTCAAACATGGGAATGGTGATAGATACATTTTGGAATGTATTTTTCCCAAGTAGGTATGGGTACCACAAATGTCTCCACAAAATTTGAGAATTTTTGGAGATTTGTGGAATTTCTGGCGCATTTCTAAATTTCGTCAGAAATGTTGAAATTCTGATCTTCAGAGTATCATTCGACTGCCTTGGGGGGCAATCGAATGGTCAAGGATGCTTTATGTATCAGCAGCTGGGTATGTGTCCAAATGATGAAAAACGAGTGTACGGGGGGCTAGTACACATTGATCATGATCATTAGGGATTAAAAGAACCAATAATTGTGATATTATTGGGGTCTTTTTGATGTTAGGCAAAGGGGGAGAAGTGTTGGGTTTAAGTTGGGAAACCAAACACTCCTTTGCTAGAAACCCTAGGTTTAGGGGGAGCTACGATTAAGGGGGAGCATGGTTGCTCCATTCTTGGCGTAAGGGGAACCTTGGAGAGGTTCTTAATAAGTCTTTGTAAGTCCAATGTAGGGGGAGCTTCGGAGAAGCTTTAAAAAGCCCGTGAAAGGTCCTAACTTGGAGAGTTAGGTGTGGGATGTCTTGAGATAGGATCCATTTTTGCATTACATATGCATTATTTTGCTAGTTGACTACTATCTTGCTTCCCTAACTTAAACGTATTGCCAAACATCAAAAAGGGGGAGATTGTTGAGGCAATCTATGGTCTGGAGTGACCAAGTGTTTTGATGTTTGGGCAAAGGGTTTAAGTTAGGTTTACCCTTGTGTTCTTATATGTGTATGTTGAGTGTGCAGGTTATACAGGTAACACACATATGGACTTGACTAGACGACCTTGGTACGGTGAAGGATGGCATGGAGACAAGCTGGAGGCTTGTGTGCACCCGAGGGACTTAAAGAGCAGGGACGATGAGCTGAGGGGCGCTGACTTCGAGGCATGCGTGAAGGATGGCATGAAGGCAAGCTGGAGACTTGCGTGCATCCGAGGGACGGGAGCCGAAGATGAAGAGGGCACGAAGGCAATAGTCGAGGCTACGGATGAGGAGTCAGTCGAGTCGTGAGGGTAAGAGTGCAGTGTGATTATACTCGGGATATCCTAGGGTTTAAGTGTGGAGTGGAATGTACTCAGGAAGGGTAACCTTAGGTGGGTGAGTAGACCAGTCGACTGGTATGGGGGCAGTCGACTGATGGAACTCACAGAAAGGTCTCAGCCCTGGAACCAGTCGACTGCCCTAGGGGCAGTCGACTGGTAGGTGGCTGGTGAGTTGGCTGAGAATTCGAGCGTTGGGGTGCAACGGTCGAATTTCAGTGGCACCAGTCGACTGCTCTGGGGACAGTCGACTGGTGGCGAGGGTTTCAACCGAAGTCCTATTTAAAGAGGACTTCGTGGTGGCTGAAATTCTTGACGAAACTTGCTTGGGTAAAGTGAGTTAGTAGTCTTTTGTACTCAAATAGCGTCCGAAGTGTTGTGGTGAGTTTTCTCCACCCACAAGGAGCGATAGAGTTAGCCGGAGGTTATCTGGGACGTGATCCACCGATGAATTCCTTGATTAGTCACCCATCCGGGGTGGATACCAAGTAAATCTTCCGTGTTAGCATTGGTTAGTATTTGTTTAATTGTTTTTATTGTATATTCCGTTGTGCAATTAACCGTGTAGGAAGAAAGGGGTTCGAAAATTGCTATTCACTCCCCCCCTCTAGCAAACGCATTCGATCTATCACTATGAACCCCTCGGGTTGCTCCATATTGATTTTTTCTTCCAACTCGCAATTTAAGAACGCAGTCTGAATATCCATTTGATGTATTTCAAAGTCATGCAGTGATGTGATGGCTATCAACACTCGTATAGACGTAATCATTATCACAGGCGAGTAGGTATCGAAGTAGTCAAGGTCTTCCTTTTGGTTGAACCCTTTGGCTACAAGTCTGGCCTTATACTTGTCAATCGATCCATCAGCTTTGTACTTGTGTTTTAGTATTTACTTACAACCTAATAGTTTAGTACCAGAAGGAAGGTCCACTAATTCCCAAGTATGATTATTCATGATAGACTCGATTTTATTATTGATAGCTTCTTTCCACAATGGGGCATCAGGACTAAAGAGAGCTTCGCTTAATGTTCTTGGGTCCATTTCCGACATAAATGTCATGAAGTTCGGCCCGAATAATTTCTCAACTCTAGCCCGTTTGCTTCGGCGTGGCTCTGCGCTTTGATCATCAGTAGTCCTTTCACGACATCTAAGTTCATAAACGTCTTTTTCGTTAGAACTTCCGTTGCAATCACTTTGAACGTTTCCCTTATTATTTAGGAATACATTTTCAAAGAATATTGCATTCTGAGATTCTATAGTTGTTCCCACATGAAGATCAGGAATGTCTGACTAGTGAACTATGAAACGATATGCACTACTGTTATGAGCTATCCGACAAATAACGCATCAAACATTTTAGGTCCGATCTTTACATGCTTTGGCTTGGATACTTCGACCTTTGCTAAGTACCCCCACACATTCAAGTATTTGTACGAAGGCTCACGACCTTTCCATAGTTTGTATGTCATTTTATCATTTTTCTTGTGAAGGATTTTATTGAGAATGTGATTTGTCGATAATATAGCTTCCCCCCACAAGTTCTGGGGTAAGCCTGAATTTATCGACAAGACATTCATCATTTCCTTTAGTGTCCGATTTTTTATGTTCAACAACACCATTTGATTGAGGTGAGTATGGCATTGCTGTCTGATGCATAATGCCAGATTCTGAACAAAACTCATCAAACGGTGCACCATATTTTCCACCTCTATTGCTACGAATTATTTTAATTTGCTTATCAAGTTGATTCTCAACATCTACTTTATAGGTTCTGAATGCCTCTAAGGCTTCATCTTTACTTCTTAAAAGAAAGACATAACAGAACCTTATTCAGTCATCGATAAAAATAATAAAATACTTTTTACCTCCTCTAGTTTGCACGAATTCTAAGTCACATAGATCACTATGTATCAATTCTAGAGGAGTCGTTGACCTTTCGACCAAATGAAATGGTAGTCTCATCATCTTTGCTTGCACACACACTTCACATTTATGCATTTCATCAATAGTGATGTTTGGTAATAAATTTAATTTGACAAGGCATTTCAGTGTATTATTATTGACATGTCCAAGTCGATCATACTATAAATTAAAATACTCAACAATGTAGTTAGAAGCTTTTATTTTATTACCATCAAATTCACGGTGTAGAGTCATTACAACCATTTTGAACAGACTCTGTTCTAAGTACCCCTTACCTACGAAGACATCATTCTTCGTAAGTACAAAGTTGTTTGACTGGAACACTAGTCTAAAGCCGGCCTTGACAAGTGTCGATCTAGAAACTAGGTTCTTCTTGATGTCGAGAACGTGGAGCATATCAATGAGTGATAACTCCTTCTTAGATGTCATCTTCAGAACAACTTTCCCGAGTCTGACAATCGAAGATATAGTGAAATTGCCCATATAGAGCTTTCTTCCACTTATCGGAGCAAACTTGGAGAACGTCATCTTATCAGAACAGATGTGACATGTTGCTCCAGTATCGATCCACCACTACTTCAGGTTGCCCAGCACCATGTTGGCTTTAAACACGACCGCACTGAGATCCAGTTCCATGTCATCAGAAGTTGCGACCTAGTTCGCAACATCCTTCTGACTCTTGGTTGGTTTTTTTGGGCATCTACAGTCCTTGGACATGTGTCCTGGCTTTCCACAGTTGTAGCACGAGCTCTTGAATTTCTTGCTATGAGCATTCTTTTTGGATTGTTTCGGCTTCTTGGTGTTCAGCTCAACTAGGTTGGACATCTCGTCAACATCCCACTTCGTTGCTCTGAAGTCGGATATCTTTCGATTATCCTCCCCTATTCGTAGCCTCAGGATCAGGTCTTCAAGCCCCATCTACTTTTGCTTATACTTGAGGTAATTTTTGAAATCCTTCCATGACGGAGGGAGTTTATCAATTACCGTGACTACTTTGAACAACTCGTTTAGCTTTATGCCTTCAACATCCAGATCATGCAATATCAGTTGTATGTCTTGGACTTGAGGCGTCACACTCTTGGAATCCATCATCTTGAAATCCAGAAACCGACAAACGATGAATTTCTTCAATCTAGCGCTTTCGATTTTGTATTTCTTTTCTAATGATTCTCACAGAGATTTTGTCGTCTCCATCGGACTATACACGTTATACAATATGTTGTCCAATGCGTTGAGAACGTAGTTGTGGCAGGGGAAATCTCCATGCGATCATGCATCGCATGGAGCTTTGCTATTGGAATCACCTTCCGTAGTGGCTGGTGAGTCTTCACGCAAAAACCGTACAAGGTTTAGCGTTGTCTGATAGAAGAGCATCTTTTGCTGTCATCATTTGAAGTCAGCTCTGTTGAACTTCTTCGGCTTTTCTCCGTATGGAATGGCGGTCAGAACGTCGTTGATCAAGGCCATATCAGTTTGCAAAATATCGTTTTACGATTGTGAGTCAGTTGGGTTGCCGTCAAAGAGGATGCAAACTGATATAAGATCGTCAAGGCTAGTGTTCGACACTATCTCTATAAAACGATATTACTCTGCTATAGGTGCTTACGGATAGCAGCAATTCATTTCCCAAGATACAATGACGATGTCTCGAAATAGCAGCACTTCAAATTTCGAGACTAGCGAACCTTCTCGTAGGTTTTTTGGACTCTGGATGTAGAAGATGAGATGTATGCTAGATATGATTGAGTCTTATTTTCCGATGATTGATTGAATAATTTCAGCATCTAGAGGATTCTATTTATACATAGAGAAGAGGTGAGGTACTCTTTGGTGAGTGGCTGTGACCTTTGGTTTAGGATATATCTGGGGCGTTCGATTTGGAGGGTTGTAACCCTTCCGATAGCCCTTTGATCTCAGCCGCCAGATCTGGATAGTTGTAACCCTCCAAATCCCCCTTTGATCTCAGCCGCCAGATTCGATCTGACGCTTTGGATCAAGTCTCATCACCAACGGTCAGATCACGACTCTTCGCGATTAACGCTCCAGATCACGTCACCTACTCGCCCGTGTGAAGAGAACACCTATGTTTTCTTTTGTTAACTCCGTTAACACAGTAACACATATAAGGAAGCAAACACTCTTGGAATTTACAGATATAGGACTATTCCCCATCTATTTCCTTCTATGCTATTTTTGGGCTGACTTTAAACAATCAATATTTCATTCACCCATAATCGGTTTTGAGCAAATTAATAGTCTAGATTCATCTACGTGAAACGTAGATTTTGTTTTTGAAGTTAATTATGACTTTTATCGATTGATTGTATCCAGATTTTTTCCTTGTAAAATCGTATTTGGTCTTTTAAAACCCAATATTCAATACGTATATGTTAATTATCAGTTCATCCCACGAGGATAATCAAAAAATCAATTGAGAGATATGTGGATATTGCCGACTTCATTTGTAACGCCCGCCTTTTTCCCACACCTTATGGTGTGGTGAGAGGCGGCGTTACGCTAACATACATAGGCATATGAACATCTTAATGCAGTGGAATAATTTTTTTTCTTTAAACTTACTACATGAATCATACATATATGCCTACGTTATCATTCATGAACATGGTGATATTGTAACTTAGCATATTACTGGCATACATATAAACTTTCCATAACTTATTCATAAGCACCATAAGTAGCAAGTAACTTATCCATAAGCATCATAGGTAGTAAGTTATTTCTTAGGCATAACTATCATAAGTATAGCATAGAACCAAAGGAGGCATTTCAAACACAAGACATGCGATAAGTGTAACTAGAAGAATCCTTTGCCATGTCACTGCCACACACATGCCCTTGCCCATCCTGCTGCTTCCCTCAGTAACCTCTTGCTTGATCTGCAGTATAAGAAAAATAAGACTATAAGCACATAGACTTAGTAAGACCCTTTCCTACTCACAAAAATCCATACGTCACATAACCATAAACATAATGCTTAAACCATACTTAACATGGCATAATTCTTGACATGAACATAAACATAAACATACTTATCATGACATCATTCCTAACATGAACATAAAAATAAACATACTTATCATGACATCATTCTTAACATGAACATAAACATAAACATATTTATCATGACATCATTCCTAACATGAACATAAACATAAACATACTTATCATGACATCATTCCTAATATGAATATAAACATAAACATACTTATCATGGCATCATTCTTAACATGAACATAAACATAAACATACTTATCATGGCATCATTCTTAACATGAACATAAACATAAACATACTTATCATGGCATCATTCTTAACATGAACATAAACATAAACATACTTATCATGGCATCATTCTTAACATGAACATAAACATAAACATACTTATCATGACATCATTCTTAACATGTATAGATGCATTAGTCAAATGCATATATCATAAGGATGCTTAATTTGAAAACCATAATTATAAATACTTAAACATAATCATAACATCATGGGGTCCCCAGCTTGTACCACATACATACATCATAAGCGCGCATCCCTAAGTAAATACGAGGTAGCTAGCCTCGACCTACTAGGGTAGGAACAACTATGGTAGTTCCAAAAACCGAGGCGTTCTTAAGGTGCCCATCCCTGTTGGACAGCTACGGTAGTCCCAGAACCGTGGACAACTTCGGTAGTCCAGAACCGCGGCGTTCTTAAGGTGCCCATCCCTTGGACCCTTACTTCGGTCCGGTACAAGCCCATTCTTAAAAATAAAATACTTCACATGCTTCATCATTCATAGAACATACATAGCATAACATAATCTTGTTTCATGAAACATGACATAAGAATAGGAACAGCTACGGTAGTTCCAGAACCGTGGACAGCTACGGTAGTCCAGAACCGAGGCATTCTTAAGGTGCCCATCCCTTAGCATGACATAAACATACTTAACAATTCATCATTCATACTTAACATCATTATGCCTTAAAGGCATGAACATCATCATCATTCATCATCTTCATTCATAAGATATGTCATGCCTACATCATGACTTAGAGCCATGAACATCATTTTCATTCATCATCTTCATTCATAAAACATGGCATACATACATAATCAGCATCTTAATTCATAAGGCATGCATGATCATGGTACATAGGGTAAACATACATAGATCTTTTCATACATGATACATATTACATAGCATACCTAATCATGGTATCTATCATAGGGTAGGATTCATATGGACATGATACATACTACCTAGGTTCATGGGATATGGTTTAAAACATTCATGATTAAACATAGCACATAACCTAAACATGCAAGTCATGATACATAACACATGAAGCTAGGGTTTTTATGTGACATAAAAATTCTTACAACATGCTTAAACATGTACATACATCATAGAATCCTATAAACAAGTATTGTTGAGACCTTAACCCAACCCAAACCCTAAAACTTGGAGTTGGCCAAAAGTTCCATAGGATGAGGCTCCATCATTTAAATCAATTTGAAAGGTTTCATGCGTAAAAAAAAACCCATACATTACATACAAGCCATAGGGAGCCATTAAGCCCCATAATTGGAGCTAACCCTAAGTCCTAGCCCTACATTGGGACCTTGGCCGAAACCCTAGAGGATCACAAGCACATGGAAAAATTCTTATCATTCACAATTAAGATCCATTAAATTATAGGAAAACATAATAAACATGCTTGAAGGGTTAGATATCATCCTATCCATGACATGTTGATATGGACCAAAACCCTAGAGGACTTTAAGGTGCCACAAACTTTCCCTAAATCATAATCTATACCTTACTTATCATAATAAAACATTGAGGTGCACAAAAAAAGTTTACATCATCCCTAAGCCCAATATCAAGCCTTGGCCGAAACCCTAAAGGCCCTTCCTCATGGTTTTCTCAACTTAGATCTTAAACAAAAGTTTAAATCTTGATAAACATCAGAGAAACAATTATACCATAGGTGAGGGGGTCTTACTTTTCCTTATCTTGGATATAATCCTTGAATAGAAATAAAAGAGAAACCTTCTTGACCCTAATTTTCTCGTTAGCCCTTGTAGCCTTGTAGAAAGCCTTGGATCTTCAAGATGGAGTCCTTTGTGAAGCTTTTCCAAGGAAAAAAACCCTTGTGGGTTTCGGCTAGAAGAAGAAAGAGGAAGGAGAGGAATGACTTTGGTGGGAGAAGAGAAGAAAAAGAGAAACTCCTATGCCTCTTCCCCTCTCATCTACTCTTTTATACTACATGAAGGGGGGGGGGGGCAAGTGAAGGGTCATGGTGTCTCTTCTCTTGATGACTCTTCACTTCCCTAAATCTTAACCAAAATCCACTTCATTCTCTTGGTGTCTCTTCTCTTGATGACTCTTCACTTCCCTAAGTCTTAACCAAAATCCACTTCATTCTTTATTAGCACTGCCTTGCTAGGTGAATTGGTTAGTACATGCATGGTGTTATACTAGGTCCAAGGTTCAATCCTTGGTGTATGCACTTTATTTTTATTTTATTTTATTTTATTTTTTTTCGGCAATGCCCCCCTAAGGCCTACCCATAGCCGTGCTAATATTCCTAATTTAAACACATTTCTATTTATATTAAATTCTATCTAAAATCCACTAATAGCCATGGTACTAGAAAAGCCCATGTAAGGCCCATTAGCACTTAGCTCCTTATTCTATATCGAAATTCATGGATCATCATGTTAAGGTTTATACTAGTATCCCTATGTTCCTCGAGAATCTATCTAGGCATGATCAATATTTTAAAGAAAAATATTGAAAAAAATTTTCGGGTCGTTACATCATTTAAGATTATTGAATTCGTTAAACTAAAAGACCAACCGAGAGACCTGTTAATATTTCCGAGTTCTTTGATCTCCCTTTGATCTCAGCCGCTAGATTCAATCTGATGCTTCGAATCAAGTCTCATCACCAACGGTCAGATCGCGACTCTTCGTGATTAACGCTCCAAATCGGGTCACTTGTGATCCAGCACCCCTTATCGATCCAACGGTTGCCATTCACTCGCCCAGTCAACAGTCCAGTCATCTATCTACCTACCCAAATGTGACATAGGCACTGTCACGTCACATGTGAATATGACACGTCACCCGAGTGTCACGTAGATACTGTCACGTCACCTGGAGCATAAATTTAAGCTACTCAATACTCCTCGTGACGATGCATACATGTGAAATACAAAGTGTGCCAACAAAGCGCTCATTGCACGCGTGTGCGCATGACAAGTCACGGCTCGCGGGCTCGCAGGTGCGACCACCTGCTCGCCCGTGTGAAGAGAACACCTATGTTTTCTTTTGTTAACTCTGTTAACACAGCAACACATATAAGGAAGCAAACACTCTTGGAATTTACAGATATAGGACTATTCCCCATCTATTTCCTTCTATGCTATTTTTGGGCTGACTTTAAACAATTAATATTTCATTCATCCATAATCGGTTTTGAGCAAATTAATAGTCTAGATTCATCTACGTGAAACGTAGATTTTGTTTTTGAAGTTAATTATGACTTTTATCGATTGATGGCATCCCGATTTTTTCCTTGTAAAATCGTATTTGGTCTTTTAAAATCCAATATTTAATACGTATATGTTAATTATCAGTTCATCCCGCGAGGATAATCAAAAAATCAATTGAGAGATATGTGGATATTGCCCACTTCATTTAAGATTATTGAATTCGTTAAACTAAAAGACCAACCGAGAGACCTGTTAATATTGCCGAGTTCTATTAAGAGATTTTTGACTTCATTTGAATAGTTTACAAAATTCAGCCGATTCTTATCTTAATTGAGAAAATGGCATGTGTGTTATATTTTGACTAAGTCAAAGACCCTGCATGTGAATCTTAAATTGACTGAGATAACCTCCGTATTCATGTCTGTTTTCATTTTTTTTTAAATTTTTTTCATATTTATAACTTTTTAAATTTGTTTTAAAAATAATAATCTTCAATCATCTTAAATCATGAATTAAATAACCAACAATTTTGAATCATGAAGGGTAACTGTTAAAATTAAGAGGCAATATTTTTTAAATCATCAGTTCTGAACCGTCGCTTCTGAATCATGACTCGTGGTCAAGTCTAAGGTAAGTGATATCCAAGAGACAAACAAAACAGAGTGAATAGGACAGTTCTTAGTGCAGTAGCATTACCCAGAAGGAACTCTGCAAAGGGCCCAAAGATGAATCTGAACTTTCAGTCGCTTGTCTTTGTTCATTCTGTCTGCAATAACATTTCAGATGGCTAAATACAAATGGATGATTTGACCTGCTGGCATTCAGCAAGGCAGGTCTGATACAGGCCTTCCTCACAATGAGCAAAAGTAGATTTAGCAGACAACACCAGACTGCTATTTCTTCCCCTTTGTTGAACCACCTTCCATAGCAAACATATAAGCTATTTAACAGTGAATGCCCCATCTGAATTTCATCGTTAGTGAATTGAGTCATTGGCGTTTGTTGCTAACCTCAAATCCAGTTCACCCAACATGTCCTTTCATTGTCAGCAGCTTGATCAGAATGAATCTGCTGTGAATTGTCCAGCTCTGTAACAAGCTGATATCTCAAATCTGTGCAACTATTGAAAACGTTGGTAAGCGTAGGCTTCAATGTTGTATCATCCTTGAGAATGCTTAAGAATGATGACTTGTTAAGATTTTCTGTGGTTTATGTTGGATCTGACCTCTGTGCTAGGAATATATATGATTTGTATTTTAGTTAGATACCGAACATTTCAATGCCATGCGATGAAAGTGTTGTTTTCTTCTACTTCTTTGCATGCTGTAATTTTAACAACAAATTTTCTTTAGAGCAGTATTAATGATGCCTTTTTTGTAAGCTTTGGACAATTTTTTTTATTACTCTACGTTTTTCCAGAAATATATTTAGAATTCTATGGTTATCAGATATGGTTAACAACCTAGCTAGGATTTCATCGTGCAAACCTTAATCATTTTTTTTTAATACTATAATCCAATCACTAAACTCCAAAAATAAAATCTTAAATAGTATAATCACAAACAAAGTAAGACTAAAATAAAATCTATAAGTTTGGATTATTTTGTTGCTTTTAATTTCCGATGTACATGGCCTAGTAATGAGTGTAGATTATATGTATTTTTAAGCATCATTTATTATATATCTTATTGTATTTTATGAGCAGAATTTGTATTCACATATCCTATTTCTTTGGATTTTGTTACTTTTGCTCTTTTAGTTGAGAGAACTACTCTTGCTTGTTTTCATTTATAGGACATGAATTTGGAACTAAAATGAAGCATCGAACATTGAGCTAGGAGCAAAGAGCATGCTCTGGTCATGTCCTATGATATGGGCATGTTCCTAAGGCCAAGAAAGAGGAAGAATGGAGCGGAAAAGAACTCAACACGGGCTAGACATGCCTCATCATCGAGCCAATATATGAAGCATTCAGGAAGAAAAGAGATTCAAAAAACTCAAATATGAAGTTTTAATCAAGGAACATACTTGCCTTCATATGGAAGAAATTAGGTCAAAACGGCACTAAAAAGCCTCCCCATAGATTCCACCACGAGGGGTCTTGCCAACGGCACAACCCATGCCAAACAGAGTTTGTTCGCCTAATGCAACAAGGGTGCCCATGTTGGCGAGCATGAGCCATGTTGGATTCATCTTGCATTGCGAACGAAAAGTAAAACGGTCATAACTTTCAGCTTGGTTGAAGTTACGGGCATATGATCTATCAAAATTTAGATAATTTCAAGATCTACAACTTTAATTCAGGGTCTAACCATAGAAAATCAGGTCTAAGAGGTGAAAACCGATTTTAGTGCAGCCCATCAAATCTACATATCTGGACAGTTTGGGAGAGGTATAAAAGGGTCAAACAAACCCTTACTTGACTCATCTCCGACCAGAGGGCTCTATCCTCTTCCTTGGGAGGGAAACCCTCTCTCTAGGGGAAACCCTAAAGTTGTCATCTTCATCCATCGTAACAATCCGTTCACCTCCAAAGCAAGGATCCATTTTGAAGACACTGAGAATCTTATCCCTAAGTATTTCTTTATCTCTATTCTCTGTTTTGAATTGTTTGAATGCTTCTCTTAGTGTCTTTAGCTTGTGATAGGGTGGTTATCCATGTGTCGCCACGTTGATTAGAAGGGCATTACGTAGCAGGGGAAGTTTAGCATTGTTAAAACAAGGAATATTTTTCGGTCCAGAATCATCTCCCGACCGGGATGTTCTCCCAATCAGGTATATTTAGCCTGCCTTTGAGGATAGCTACTCCTGACCGGGATTCTTTCCCTGTCGGAAGTCGGACAAACTCTAGGTAAGTTAGACTGAGAGGGAAGTTGAGTTCTCCCGATACGGGAGAAGCGGACACTCCATGGGGGAGTATATCCTTGCCAACTGAGATATTAGGTGGCGGTCAGTCATTAAGATCGTAATTAATACTTTTAATAGTGCTGGTTATGTATTAAATAACTAATGGGAAATGGCTAGATGCTTTAAAAGTATCATTTATTGCATAATTATAAAAGATAACGATGAATTGAATGCTAGAAGACCTGAGGAAGAGGAGAATACAGGATATAAAGGTAACGAATGACATACAAAAAGGTCTGGACTCTCTTACTCTCACAATATACTGCTTCCTCCCCCCTTTTTTTGATCCTAGACTGACTTGAGCATCGAGTGGATCGCCGGAACACTTTCTGGTGCCCTTCTAACGTTCTTCAAGTTATTTTCTCAGGTTATCTTCCTTGCTCGGTGCACCTATCGCATCACCAACAGTTACCATCTTCCTTGTTAGTTTCTAGATCATTTTGGTTTCGTCTGTGGGAATCACTATTTCTTAACCAGAAGCTACTAATTGGATGGCAAACACTGGCAACCCGGCGACCATGGTTCTTACATGCGAGGAGTTGGATCAATTGATAGCATTGGCAGTGCATGGGACTTTGGAGCAGCACCAAGCCCAGCAGGACGCCTCTTTGTTGGTGGCGAAGAATCGCGCCTCCCCTTCTCCGCCAAAGGTGTGCCAGGAGGCCAACCAGGAGCGTCGGGACATAGACGACGCATCCCAGAGAGCATGATCATCTGCCTCGAGCTCACCACCTCCGACCGCTGGAAGGGACGGGAACATTCATGCTCCGACTCCCTTTAATTATGGGTCCACACCATTCATTCAGGTGATTGTTGAGGATCCTATGCCCCGTCATTTTCGTCCTCCATCAATTGGCGAGTACAATGGCACTTCAGATCCTGAGGATCACTTGTTTAAATTTGAAAATGCTGCTCTCCTTCATCAGTATACGGACGGAGTCAAGTGCCAGGTATTTCTCAATACACTCTCGGAGCAGCGCAATGCTGGTTCAAAAGGTTGTTGAATGCCTCTGTGAATTCCTTCAGAGAGTTTCGAACAGTATTTCTACATCACTTTGCAAGCAGTAGAAGGTACCACAAGACACCCCCTCAATTTGTTTGCGCTGAAATAAAAGAGCAAGGAAACGTTGAAAGATTACATTCAGCGTTTCAACTGGGTGGCTCAAGATGTGCCCATAGCCACCTTGGAGATCCTAGTAAGCTCCTTTACGCACGACCTACTAGAAGGGGAATTCTTCCAGTTATTGGTGAAGAATCCACTAACCAGTTTCGACGATCTGCTTGGTCGCTCGGTCAAACATGTATATGTGGAAGAGGTCCAGTATGCTCGGAGGAAAGAATCTAGGACTCAAATTCATATCGTCGTTATTCCAGAATGGAGAGCTCCTCCACCTCCCGCTCGGACACAGGATGGGCGACCGAGCAAGGATCACAATTGGGATCGTAGAGAGAAGGTGGTCCAAACAATTGACACAAAGTTCCCTCCCAAGCGGGAAGTGCCGGCAGGAAGGAAGTTCTATTCATACCACCGTTCTTATTCCCACTCCACGGAGGAGTGTTATGTTCTCCGTCAAGATAAAATGAGTGGAGTCAGAGGGAAGGGTGAAGGAGGGTTCTCTCCCAATGCTCGTCAGAATTCGACTCGGGAGGGGCGGACAGAAGAAAGGATCTTCAGCAGAGAACAAGGTCTCACTCTAGGAGGAGGTCACCTAGGCAGAGGGAGTCTTTCCCAAAGAAGTCGCAATCACCCGTGCAGGACCCGGCAAAAGGGAAAGCTCCCATTCGGGGAACGCCCAGATGCAAATTGAGGAGGATGAGCTCTAGCCAATCGCCACACCTTTATTGGTTTTACCAACACCGAGTGCTACCGCTTGGTCAAATGTATCTCTTGCTGTCTCTGGGGGAAAGAGTATTTCAAAGACAAAGAGAACCCATTCCTTGTGATGGATACGGCGCATCTTATAATGTAATTCTAGGTCTACCGGCGTTAAGTCTTTTTCAGGTTGTGGTATCATATATCACCAGAAAGTTAAGTTTTCTATGTTGGTGCAGAATGCACTCAAGTCAAACCTGTGTTTGATATTGGCAAAGGGTTCAAAAGTTAAGGGTTAGTTGTTGTCTAACAAGCTTCTTGAGTGTACAGGAAAAGCCCTAGCGAAGGAATGCTAGGCACTGGCGAAGGACTGCCAGACAGGAGAAGCCCTAGCAAAGGACTGCTAGGCACTGGCAAAGGACCGCCAGAATGCTAAAGCCCTAGCGAAGGACAGCTAGGCTAGCGAAGGACTGCCAGAAGAAAAGACCTAGCGAAGGGCAGCTAGGCACAAGCGAAGGGCAGTTTGGTAACTCAAGACCTGGCGAAGGACTGCCGGGCAAAAGTCTAACTGGAGGATCCGGTTGGCACCAGGTAAACTCTCCCGAGAGGAGTAGGTGAGGACGCGTTCCCTTGAGGGAACATTAGGCGTCGGTTCGACCTAGGGCTCCATTTTGGAGACCAAAGTCAGAACCAAGACAGCTAAGGTTGTATAAATAATATTGTATTTGGACTAACCCTGGATGTAGGATCGAAGGACTGAGTATCTGCAGCTCAGAGAGCCTCAAAGGAGTGAGGCAGAAGCTGAGAAGGGCGCCCCGGAACCAGGGAGCCCCCAAGTCAACCCAAGTCCGCCGAAGTCCTCAACGCGCTTCGCCCCGCTTGTCGCGGGCGCCCGCGTGTCTCGGGCGCCTCCACTGCCAGCTGCCGAAGCGCATCCCGCGAAGCTGAGGAGATGAGGTTTTGACGGTCAAACCGGGCGCCCCGTGTCTTCCAGGCGCCCCGGTCAAACCGGATCCCGAGGATAAGGGATCAGACGGCGACCGAGCTACAACCGGATCTGCTGCACGTGGGGGCGCCCCGTCGACCAGGGCGCCCCTAGGCCTATATAAAGGGCCCTCGACCTCCTTCTTCAGAGCATCAATTACTGCGACGCTTCACGCTCTTCTGCTTCCACGACGTCCTGCTGCTCCAACACTTCGATCTACACCGGACGTCGGTAACGAAGATCTT
The DNA here is from genome assembly GCA_024364735.1 of Boesenbergia rotunda. Lineage (NCBI taxonomy): Eukaryota > Viridiplantae > Streptophyta > Magnoliopsida > Zingiberales > Zingiberaceae > Boesenbergia > Boesenbergia rotunda. The sequence continues at coordinate 432,035 of JAGFNQ010006616.1, read as the reverse complement.
AATTAAGTTTCTAGACTAAATTGTAATACTTTTTATTGTAAACTTTCTCGAACTATAGAATTGCCTGCAGAAAACGGTCAACGACCGTGGCCTTGGAGTAGGAGTCGACACAGGCTCCGCCAAGTTAAACGACCTTGTTAGCATTGCTTTTGTATCTTATTTCCGCTGCGCACTTACTCTTTTTAAATCCGAACGATTTGCGACATTCACCCCCCCTCTCTCGCATTTCTCGATAAATTCTTAGGTGCTCAAGTAGGGTCAAAGGGAGCCAATTGACTTCTCGACGGTGTTATATTGATGAAGTCTGAACTGATAGCTGCAAGAACGCTAGGCAGCATTAGACACTTCAAATTGAACTGGTTGATCCCAGGACTGTCGAGGGGGCAAAGAATAGATGGACAGAGAAATAAGAAGAAGTGCAAATTCATCTGTACCGAGTGAATTGGATAACTAGGATTGCAATTGACCTGCATTTCGACCTGAAGTGAAAGTTTAAAGAATGCCTTACCCGCCATTATGATGTGTTCGCTTGGTCGGCTAAAGAAATTAAAGGAGTGCATCCAGCCTTGATGACGCATCGCCTAAATATTCTTCCCGAAAGTTGTCCTGTCAAGCAGAAGAGGCGGCACTTCGCATCGGAACAAGATAGGATTATTCGGGAAGAAGTTGACAAACTACTACAGGCTGGACACATCCGAGAAGTTCAATTTCTACCTGGTTAGCAAATGTAGTATTGGTCCCCAAGCTGGGGGTAAATGGCGGGTGTATATTGATTTCCGTGATTTAAATAAAGCTTGTCCTAAAAATTATTATCCCTTGCCTCAGATAGATCAAATGGTCAATTCAACATCAGGCTATGAGTATATATGCATGTTGGTTGCTTATCAAGGGTATCATCAAGTTCCTCTCGCTCGGGAAGATCAAGAAAATGTTAATTTTATAATATCTGATGGTACTTATTGTTATAACATTATGTCGTTCGGGTTGAAAAATGTTGGAGCTACCTACCAAAGGATGATGGTCAAGGACTCGGGAGAAACATTGAAGTATATGTAGATGACATTCTTGTAAAGACGAAGCGCGGGAGTGATCTAATAGCTAACTTGGAGGAAACATTTGGCACATTAAGGCACAATCAAATCAAGCTCAATCCAACCAAGTGCCTGTTCGGGATTAAGAGTGGACGCTTCTTGACTTACATGGTCACCGAGCTAGGGATTGAGGCTAACTCAGAAAAGGTGCAAGCCATTTTAGACATGTCTCCGCCGACCAACCTGAAATATGTACAAAGGCTGGTTGGTCGGATAACTGCACTATCAAGGTTTATTGTCAGGTCGGCTGATCGTATCCTTCTCTTCGTCATAGTGTTAACAAAAACGGCTAAGTTTGAGTGGGATGAAGGATGTAATCTAGCATTTGAGGAGCTGAAGAAATATTTGGCTGGGCTTCCTATTTTACAGAAGCCTGTGACAAGGAAATCTTTATATGTATACCTCTCGGCTATTGTTGGGGCATTGGGCTCGACATTGATTCGAGAAGAAGGGGGCTCAATATCCCATATACTTCTTTGGCCATGTTCTGAAGAATACAAAGAATAGATACACTACTCTTGAAAAGTTGGCTTATGGATTGATCTTGACCGTATGCCAATTAACGTCATATTTCTTAGCTCATCCTATCATCATCCTGACTAATATCCTACTCGAGAGGGTTTTGACAAATCTGGAGGCTTTTGATAGATTGATTAAGTGGACAACAGAGCTAAGTGGGTATGATATTAATATCAGCCCCGAACGGCTATTAAACCTCAGGCTCTAGCAGATTTCATGGCAGAGTCATTAATCGCACCTAATAAGAAAGAGATTTGGAGCATATATGTGGATGGATGTTCTACGCAGCAAAGCAGTGGAGTAGGGATTTTATTGGTCTCTCCAAAAGAGGATGTTTTACAGATATCTATTCATCTCAACTTCAGAGCAATTAATAATGAAGTTGAATATAAAGCCTTGCTAGCCTGCCTGCAAGCAGCAAAGTAGGTCAGGCTTGTCGGGTAATTATTCATTCAGACTCTCGGCTCGTAGCTCAGCAAATTGAGGGGGATTTTGAAGTACGCAATGAGTGAATGAGAAGGTATATGCAAGCTTTTGAATAATTAAGGTCAAATTTTATAGAGGTCGTCTTGCAGAAAATCCCCAAGGCAGACAATACTAGGCTGATAGCTAGCTAAATTGGCTAGTTCCTTAGCCTGTTGGATATTGGAAGACTCCATAAGTCACGAAATATTTGTTGCTCGAATTGATAGAGAGAATGTGCAGACGAGTAGTCTGATTGGCGAGTTCCTTTTATAAACTACTTACACACGAGGAAACTTCATGGAGATCCTGGTCAAACACGTTTATTCAAGCGTTGGGCGGCTAGGTTCACCCTGGTGGGGGATCCTTTACATAAAAGAGCATTTGCTCAGCCACTTTTAAAATGCATTGGTCCAGAGGATACAATGTATATAATGAGAGAGGTGTACAAAGATATATGTGGTAGTCATATCAAAGGAAGATCACTTGCTCGGAAGATAATATTAGTTGGATATTTTTGGCCCATTTTGTAAGAGAATGCTAATAAATTTGTAGCCGATTATGAATTTATCAGAAGCATCAGCACATATTACTCATCAGCCAACGGAGCACCTTCGGACTTCTACAGCATCATGCCCATTTGATCAATGGGGAATGATATTATAGGTCCTTTCCAAACCGGGTTTCAACAAAAGAAATTTTTGTTGGATATCATTGATTACTTCTCTAAATGGGTGGAAGCAGGGCCCTTAGCTCGAATAACAGAGGAAGCTGTTATAAAGATCCTGTGGAGGGATATCGTCTACAGATATGGGATTCCTTACAAGTTGGTATCCGACAATAGGCGATAATTCCAAGGTCAGAAGCTAAGGAAATGGTGTGAAGGACTCGGAATTAAACAAGCATTTACATCGGTTGCCTATCCTTAGAGCAATGGTCAGGCAGAGGTGGTCAATCGAAAAATCATCCAAGGGCTTAGAATTAAACTTGACCACGTTGGTGAAAGTTGGGCAAAGGAGTTACCTAGTATTCTCTGGGCATACCACACAACCCCGAAGGAAGGAACAGATCAAACACCATTTCACTTGGTGTACGGGGGAGAAGTCGTTATCCCAGTCAAGGTTGGAGATAAATCAATAAGAAGACATTTATATGAGCAAGAAAACAATAACAAAGAACGACTGCTGGACTTGGATTTGGTTACTAAGGTTAAAGACCAAGCATCCGCTCGACTTATGGCGTATCATTAGTGGATGAAACAAATATATAATAAGAGGGTAATTCCAAGGGCCTTCTAGGTCGAGGATCTTGTTTGGAGACGGATAAAGCCCATTGCAGATGTTACTAAGCTGGTTCCACAGTGGAGAGGACCTTACAAAGTGATTGGCAAGTTTACTAGTGGGAGTTACTACTTACAAGAGCTGGATGGGAAAAAGAGAGAGCAGCCTTGGAGCACTAATCACTTGCAACCGTATCGGACACAATGAGTATGGCTTTGTTTATCATTATTGTATTCTTGTATGCTAACTTATGTACTCTTTCATAGCGCTAATAAAATGAAAGACAAACATTAACTCTTGCTAGGGAGCTTAAGGAGGAAGGTGCTCTTACATAGTGTTAGTCCTTACGGGGCTCAACCTCCTGCTCAGGAGATTAAGGATGAAGATGCACTTATGGAGCGTTAGCCTTTACGAGGCTTGACTGCCTGCTCGGGAGCTAAAGGAGGAAGGCGCTCTTACGCAACGTTAGCCCTTACGAGGCTCAACCTCTCGCTCAGGAGCTCAAGGAGGAAGACGCTCTTACATAGCATTTGTCCAATCACATGCTCCTATTCGGGAGCCTGTGTTAAGATTCATTGAAAATCTTAAGATGTTTATGATGCTCAACCTTCTCGTTCGGGATCTTACAGTCAAAGGCACTTTTGCAAGGTTAGACCCTAAGAATGACTGTTGGTTCATAGGTCTCTCCTCGATTAAGTCTGAGAGCTCGGACAAAGGGTTTAGGAAAAGTACTTATACTTGGACAGAAAACTTGCTCGTTAATTTGAAAAAGACTTGTTCATTAATATAAAGGTAGATTACAAGATAGCCCAGTTACTCTTTCTCCAACTCGGGAAGCTCGACCCATACTTTGTTTAGGTTAAGGAAGCTTAAATCAGTGCCGGGCTTCAAAACCTTCTCTTAGAGGATCTGCTTGAGTGCTCCTACGAACCCCTGAGTCATCCGTTTGATCACTTGGGAGCCTAGCAAATCATGGTATTCAGTTGAGTGAAGGAACTCCTCTTTAAATGCTTGGCGCTGACAATTCTCGTTGGCTTGGTGGGCTTCAAGTTCATTTATCGCCTTCACCCGGTTGATCTTTACCTGGTCCAGGCTAGAGATTGTAGCATCTTGGGCTTGTACAGCTTTAGTGAGTTGCTCCTGGATGGCTGTTAGGGTATTTTCTTTCTTTGATTACTAGGTCATTTCCTCTGATAATTGGTCGGCAACTGCTTGAAGTGCAACCTCCTAATCGACCTTAAATTTTTCTAGCTCCTCGAGCTTAAGAGCCAAACGCTCGTTCTCTTCCAATAGGGGGCAACCTGCTCAGCGTAGAGGTTGTCTTTTCTTTTCTTCATCTTAGCTAGGTTGTGCTCCAATACTTGTATGGTGTCCAGGGAGTGCTCAAATTTATCTCTCAGCTTGGCTGTTAGCTCAGCTTGCATTCGAACTTCCTCCCGAGCTCGGGCGACTTCACCTTCAACTAGAACTGAAGTGTGAGTTTTTACTTGCCCCTCTAGCTCAGCAATCTGACGTACCAACTCGGAGCTCGGGAGTTCATTTCCATATATTCAGTCCAGACCTATCAGAATCAAACCATTATAAAGTACTGATAAACAAGGGAGAGGTTTGAATTTACCTTTAACATGGAGGCATTCAATCTAGCATTAACCTCTAAAATGATTTCCTCCTTTAGCTTATTGGCATACTCCCCCATGTAGATTCTGTCTAAAAGACTTCCCAAGTGAGAAGCTCTCGCACCCCCTGTTGAAGGCTGGGAGCTGGGAGACTGAGAACTTTCTGTGGCAGACATAGTGATAAGATGAGAAAAAGGGAGGCCCTAGCATATGCTTGGTCTATCCGCCCCCTAACCTCTAGAGGTGCTCCCTCTTAGGTGTGGCTCTCGGAGGAGGTACCTTGGGATGCGCTCTTGCTGGTGCCAGGCTCTTGGGAGGATGGAGCTTAGAAAGTGCTCCTGCTCGGCTTTGGATCTGTGGATATCGAGGGCTCTTAGATCCTTACCTTCTTCGCGCCCTTCTTAGTTGTGGACAATTTCGGCCTCGTCTGAAGAATTGGTTCAAGCGCTTTGTTAGCCTTCGCTGAGCTTGACTCGTTGCCCAGTATGTCTTTGAGGGGTTCTTGTTCAGTTGGATGATCAGGCACTTGCATTTCGTCGCTCGGCTAAGCTCTTCTGAGTTGGCTTCAGTATATATAGTAGTCATGGGTCCCCGAGCGGTGGTAGGTCAGCTTCTCCTTCAACCCCATTTGACTGTTCAAAAACTTCGGGTGTTAACAAGGCAAGGAAGTTTACTTTTCCCCACTTCATAAGCTTGGTCACAGAGAGGTTTAGCATTGTCTCTTCTACCAAAATCATACAGGTCATCAGTTAGTATTGATAAGTGTTAAAAAGAAAAATCTTACATAAATTTTGATCCAGCTTGGCAGCGTTGGGGCTGAGTCCCGCTCAGTAGAGCAATCCCTTCGTTCCAATTATCCTGGGAGCGTCGAAGTCGATGCCAGTCAGGATAGATTGGGCTCGGAGAAATTCTAAGCTCTTCTGATACTTTCCGAGGTTCGGGGGACTCGGCATTTCAACTATCCATTTGGTCGGGTAATTGAGCTGCTCAGGGATACTAATATAAATGAACCTATCTTTCCATCCTTTGTGGGAAGAGGGCAGTTGGCTGAGAAACTTTATGTTTGATCGGGCCATGAAATGATAGGATCCTAAACTAGATTGTTTGAGATGAAAAAAATAGTGGAAAAAGAGAGGAGTTAAGGGGATATCATATAGTTTGAAAATAACATAGACACCACTCATTTGGGAGAAGGCATTAGGCGACATTTGAAGCAAAGGGATGTGGAAGTACCTAGAGACCTCCTGGAAGAAGGAGGGAATTATAAACCTAAGTTCGTACTCTACTTGATCTAGAAAAAGTGTGTAAAAGTCAGAAGGTGGAGTGCAATGGACTTGGTTTCCTCAGGGTACCTTAATCCTATAATCCTTTACTATCGCGTATTCAAACTTAAACCCAAGTATCAGCTCCCTCTGTACCTTAGACTCTAAAGTCTCGTACCATTGAGAAAAAAGAATAGGTTCAGGAGCCGTAAAAGTGTAGGAGGACTTACAGAGATTGGAGTATCGAAGCGAGGAAGAAGGATGGACGAGCAAGAGCAGAAAAATTTGAGAAGAAAAAATGCGGCGAGTTCCGTTTGCTCTAACTATTTATAGGGGTCACCCTAAGTCGGATTAACGGATGAGTGACACATTAAGCCCTAGGATTGGATATTTAATTTTCTCATGGATTTTGGTGGGGCAACCGAGGTGAAAAGTAGCCTACGGTGCAAAACATTCATTGCTCTCTCGAGGAATGGTTCAAGATGGGGGACGGTTGAGGTGATGGGACTCTTGGGCAAGATGCATGAAACGTGGTGGTTGCCTGTTTTCCCCCAAGTACTTCCCTCTCTCCTACGCCATTACTGTCCAAATACTTGTCGTTAAGAACGTCAAGGTTGGGCATGCTTAATTATGGGTTGACTGACGACTACTTTCTGACGATTGAGCGTGCCTTTGCGGGAATGGACCCTATTTAAAATGATAATCATTCCTTATCTTGGGCGTGGTTTGGTGGCAAAAAGCATTTAATGCTCTATCCATTCTTTTAACTCTCTGACATGTCTTGTTTTTAGGCGGCATAAGTTGGGTTCAATCAATTAGACAACTTTCTTCGATTGAACTTGAGGGGGGTCTCGTGATAGGGTGGTTATCCACGTGTCGCCACGTTGATTAGAAGGGTTTACGTGGCAGGGGAAGTTTAGCATTGTTAAAACAAGGTATATTTTTCGGTCGGAGATGATTCCCGACCGGGATGTTCTCCCAATCAGGTATGTTTAGCCTGCCTTTGAGGATATGTTGCTACCGCTCGGGATTCTTTCCCGGTCAGGAAGTCGGACAGACTCTAGGTAAGTTGGACTGAGAGAGAAGTTGAATTCTCCCGATACGGGAGAAGCGAACACTCCATGGGGAGAGTATATCCCTTGCCAACCGAGATATTAGGTGGTGGCCAGTCATTAAGACCTTAATTAATACTTTTAATAGTGTCGGCTGTGTATTAAATAATAGATGAGAAATGGCTAGTTGCTCTAATGGTATCATTTATTGCGTAATTACAAAGATAACAGTTGAATTGAATGCTATAAGAACCTAAGGAAGAGGAAAACACAAGATATAAAAGTAACGAATGGCATAGGAAAAGGTATGAACTCTTTTGATCCTAGGTTGACTTAAGCGTTGGAGTGGGATCGCATACACACTTTCTGGCGCCCTTCTATCATTCTTCGAAGTTGTTTTCTCATGTTATCTTCCTCGCTCGGTGCACCTGTCGTATCACCAGCAGTTGTCATCTTCCCTGTTAGCTTCCGAATCAGCTTGTAAGTATTTTGTTATGGAGTAGTTCTTTTGATATGTGAACATATTTTTATTTAATCTATTGAGTTTGCATGTTTCTTGTTCAATGAAATGTATGTTTATGATCATGCCTACTATGTACACACGATCTCGATGCCAAAAATACGAGATTTATATCCCACGAGGATTCAGGGATGAACCGAAAAGAAAACACAATCCTCTGACCCGTATAACCCAAGATGTGGAGAGTCGTCTACGAAAGTAGAACGGTATGCCATGAGGAGCAATAGGTTGTCATAGATCTTAATGGATAAAATTCACATCGGATACCATAGAATAGTCTACCTACATAAATACCCATTGAGGATAAGAAACCAAATATAGATTAGGTGTTTATAAATTACAATCATTTGGGTGAAACCGAAATCCTAGAATTGATTTTTTCCCCTCACTCACTTCCCTAACTCAGCTCTCTTCTCTGCCTCTCCCTTAATTCTCTCTTGCTTTCATCTCTCTCAACTCCTCTCATTTTCCCTAGCTTGTTTGTGACTTCAACCATCCATGATTCTCTAGATAACATATTTTGCCACTCTAACTAGTACTTGATTCACAATCCTCATGGAATCGATATCTTTTCATTACTTGATAATATTTCATATACTTGCGGAAATATCACATTACCTAGCTATCTTCTCAGTTCATACTTCACTAGGCATGATGCTGAGGTAATTGGGGCCATGCTTGCAACTTTCCTAGTCTTTGATGGGGAAGAACACTCATGCATTGCCCTAGTGTAATAGCTTTATGAACCTGAGTGCTTCAATGACACATGAAGCTTCCAATCAGCATATGACAAAGAGGTGGCTAAATGCTTAATGCACCACAAAGTCAAAAGAAGCTCAACTCTTTTCATTAGTGGCCTGAAAACTATAGATGAGGTAGTAAAATTAACATGGAGACATGTTCTAACCATGTTCCTACTTGAATGTTTGGTTCAACAATTAGATAGCCTCTATTTTGATCAATGGACTCAGTATTAACTATTGATCCAGAATTCATTTCAGCTCAGTTTTCATAACTATTTCTGAATTATCTTCCCCATCACTTTTAGCTTTTGATAGGAGTCAACTTGGTTGTGGCCTTTGAGAAAGTGAAGATGCTTGTCTGTCTATACTCAATGGAGGAAAGGTGGGCCAAAGTAGAGCCATCTTTCAGTTGTGCTTCTTATAATTGCAAGCACATTAGTTATTAACTGATTAATGTTTCTTTCACCCATATATTCCCTTCCTTGTCATAAGCAAGACATTCTCATTGATCCATTTGGTCCTAAAATTCTTCTTCCATTTAGACATTCTCACCCTTGAACTCATAGACTTTAAGAGGATGAAAGTGTTAAACCATTTAGACTCTTGCTCTTCCTCCAGTTATCATAAGCCTTCTCACTTCTTGTCTATTTACATGCAGAAAACTACTCAAAGCATTAAAATGAAGACTAACTATTAAACTTCTACCGTTACATTAGTCATGGCATCTTCCTCCTATGAAAAATTTCAGGTTCTGCTCCCAGTAGAATTTGCATGCTCTGGTCCGACTAGGAGGTCTCTTGGAAGTGCAGAGATCGAGCAAATGCAGCAGGGTTAGCATGCAACAGAGATGGCACATCAAATCCGTGATTCTTGATGCTGCCCTTGGGCTGGAAGGCCTTGAGTAGCCCTCCGCCACTGCTCGTGCTACTTACCATCGTCCAGATAGAGCTCTTGGAAACTTCTTCGGAGTCATCAATCTTAAATGTTTTGGCAAGATTCATCTGCTCGCATCCATCTTCTCCATCTCGCACATGCTTGCCTAAGGTAGAACCGGCTGTCGCCACAGGAGCTAGCCATGGCGTATTCCATGTTCCGGGAGGAACCGCGCAGCTCCAATAGGCTGCAGCAGGATAAACCGGAATCGGAACGGTTGGAGCACAAAAAGGAAGTGCTAGGTTCCATGGATATGGCCAGGTAGCTCCAGTGAGACATGGAAGTTGAGTGCCTGCTTCTTGAGAACTCAGTGCAACTTCAGACGTGTCGTCCTTCTTGCGCAGAGGTGCATTAGAACCAAAGCTGAGCACACTACCGTTTGATGGTTCGTCGGAGCGAAGAGATTGGAGAGCAGATTCAGGTATGGAGATGTGCCGGTAGTGGCAGGAGTTCTTGTTCTTGCGTCGACCGGCGCCTACGGGGACGTTCCTCATGGTGCCTCCTGCAGTCCAGTACCTTTGGCAGTTCTTGCAGAAGTGCCGGGGCTGGTTGACATTGTAGTTGTTGTAGTAGCAGAACTTGGTGTCCATGCTTTTGCACCGGGGACACGAAAGTATCTTGTCGGGCTTCTTCACAGTTTTCTCTTTCGAGTTGCTTCCTTCAATCGATTGTTCATCGCATGGCGACTTCTTGGCAGAGGCATCTTCTTGGTCGACGGAAGGAGAGTCAACACACTCATTCTTCTCCTGTGAATCTGTTGTTTCCTCATGTGTATCCTGAGGCTGAAACAGGGTTGTGTTAGTTTTGCAAATTTTATAAAGATTCAAAGCATGTCTCTTCAATTAAGGTATGAACAAGGTGACTTATTGGCAGATCCAAGCAACAAATTCCTGAAAAGAACATGAAAAGCAAAAAAAAAAAAAAAAGTTCTACTCAATTTATATCTATTAGGTAATCAAAGAGAAAAGGCAATCAATTCAAGAGCCGACTCCCCTGTTTTCCTCGACAACACAGACTGAAAGCCCCCCCCTCAGGAAATCAATCTTTCACATAACACGAGAACAAAAAAGAATAACTACCTTCCCTCCTTCCCGGATTCCTCCTTGGCACAGCGTTATCGTCTTCCCGAAGAGCTTGATCGCGGCAGCGGAGTCTCTTATCTCAGCCATCGTCCTCCCCTGTTTTAACTTCTCGGTTTCAGCTCTCTCTATCTCTCTCCCCTCTAATTTGACTTCTTCCCTCCGCTGGTTTCTTCCTCTGCTCTCTCTCTCTGTTTAACTGCATCAGAAGAGGAGGGCCAGGTCAGCATCAGAGTGGATTTTGAGCCACAAGTTCCTTTGTGGCCTTGGGAGGGCGTTATTTGATTCTCTCTGCCTTTTCCTCCAACCTCACCATTTACTTTTGGAGCAAACCCTTGCCACCCAACTAAAGTGTTTAGTGCTCAACTAATTGCTCAACATATTTTTTTCAGATTTATTTTAATGATCAAATTAATCATCATTTCAAAATTAATCGACATAAATTTAATATTGAAAAGCCTCAGAGTCATGTTGCCACGGCCACATGAAGGGAAAAGAACAAAAGGCAGGCTCTTAGATCTTTTCCCTCCCAGATCAAACTTTGAATGTATCTCCTATCCTTTTCTTGAAAAAATAAATTTAAACTTTTTTTAGTATTTCAATTAACCAATTCTTTTTGTTCTATCTTTTTGAGTAGGAATGCCAATTTCTTTGATAATAAAATAGAATTTTGGAGATTTACATTCCTTTTTTTTTAAAAAAAATCTATTAAAATTCGAATATCCTCAGACACTCAAAAAGTCCATAGGCCCTACTGTTAAAATTCTAATATTCTCCCTTTCGTAGAATTTGTAGATCAACAAAGGTTGACTTTATATATATTTTTTATTATAACTTTTCTTTCAATAATACTTATTGGTCAAAGTAATCGCATTGTAATGTCAATCCCAAAATAACTTTGAAATTGACAAAGTAGGTATTAGAAAGTGATGCAAAAAATTAAGATTAAAGTATAAGCAACTTAAATTGTGGACGTATGAAGCCCCTGGTTTCGTTCCCTACCAGCGGCGCAAAAGCCACCGGCCATGGCTGAAAAGGTTGAGAAGGTTCTAGACGAACGCATTGAGAGAAGGACCGACCACTGGGACTGGAGGAGAACGTCGCACAGTGATGGGATAGAGACTGATTCCTCCATTCTCACTTTGGTGTTTTTTGCTCTCGAGTAGTGATGCCAACGCGCCTCCGTACAACTGATCTTCTCTTCGTCAGGCTTGAACGCGTTGTACTCGCGCTGTTGCTGATGATGGTTAGGAACAGCACGGCGTGTGTTTAATCTCCAGCAGCTCGAATAAGATTTGCTCTCAGTGGCATGCGTGCATGCGAGGGTTCGGTGGATTGGCGCCAGAAACCGGTTGGCAAGATGGGGTGAAGGTTGTGGTTTGACGCGGTGGTCAAAGTTCGAAGAGCCATCAAACTATCGAACAGGCATGATCGATCGGACTTCGAAGAAGAATAAATCCTACCGCACATCTAGGCAAGAGTCCATTAGAAAAGTACCACGTCTAGTGACAACCCGATCAGGTTGTAAAAACTCTTGGATAGATCAGATAAATAAGTCCGATCAAACAATTAAAAGAGTCTAGCATAGGTCGGACGGATGGTCTGATCAATCGGGAGCACAGGGCGAGCACTGATCTATTTTTGATAGCCGAGTGGATATGGCCAACCGGACTGCGGAGGAGTATGTGTCCGGTCAGACTCTTAAAGTTCATAAGAGGAAAAAGTCTCACTCAAGCTGACGATGGCCCAATTAGGCCTGAATCCTCAGACGGGAGGGATAAGCCCGATCAGTCCACCAACCTGATAGCCCATTAAGCCCGCTATCTGGTTAGTCCATTGGGTTCAGTATCCCCTAAAGAAGACAGGGGCCAGGGTATAACTATCATAAAATACATGGAAGCATATGTTGGATCGAAGAAAATCGATAGAGGGGGAGGTGAATATCGATATAGAATTTTTTCGAAAAAGTAGAGCAATTACGCAGCGGAAAACAATAAAACAATCGTTAACACAAGTTGGTTTTACATGGTTCGGAGTCGCGGTCGGCTCCTACTCCAAGGCCCACGGTCCTTGACCGTTTACATTGGGCAATTATATATTCGTTAAAAATCTTTTACAGGTTGAGTACAGATATAGAACTGAAATTTAAAGTACAACACTTTTCGTAATTAAAAATTACCGACGCCCGAGTTGGATGGAAATTTGGAGCAGAGGGTTGTCGTCGGTGCTGGAATCGCGAAGTCGGAGCTTGTCGGAGCGCAGCGCTTGAACGAAAGTGTTTGGAGCGATGTGAGCGAGATTGTTTGAAGCCTTAGGGGTGAATCCCTATTTATAGCAGCCATAAGGGCGCCTGTATTGATGGGGGCGCCTGACACGTGGCCTCTCCTGCGCGAACTCCAATCCGCAGACTCTGTCAACGCTTATCCCCTTCATTGAGGCGCCTGAGCTGATGCGGGCACCTGTGTTAACACAGGCGCCTGAGCTGACTTGGTCCAGAGGCTTCGTGGCAATTTGCTTCGATGGTTTTGTTTTTGCCTTGAACTGGGGCGCCCGTATCCATCCGGGCACCTAGCCCAATGAGGCGCCTCACTCCATTGAGGCACCTGAGCTGCAGAGACAACGTTCCTTCGTTCCCTGCAACCAAGGTTAGTTCCAAAACACAAGAAGCAAGTATGTTAGCCATTATTTACAGCCTAAGCTGTCTTGGTTCTGACTTTGGGTCTCCCAAATGTAACCCTAGGTCGAACCGACGCCTAATGTTCCCTCCTACGAGGAACGCGTCCTCACCTACTTCTCTCGAGAGAATTTACCTTTTTGCCAACCGGCTCCTCCGGTTGAACTTTTGCCCAATCCTCCGATCAAGTCTTCATGCTCAGCCTGCGACAAGGACTTCTTGCCCAACTTCCGGTCAGGTCTTCGGTGCCCAGCCCTTTGCCAAGACTTCTTGCCCAACTTCCGGTCAGGTCTTCGGTGCCCAGCCCCTTGCCAGGACTTTTTGCCCAGTCCTCGACTAGGACTTCTTGCCCAGTCCTTTGCTAGAACTTCTTGCCTAGTGTACCTAGGACTTTCCTGCACACTTAATAAGCTTGTTAGATCACAACCACACCTTAACTTCTGAACCCTTTGCCATTATCAAAATACAAGTTTGACTTTAGTGCTTCCGACACCAACAGCATATCTCCTATAAGATACTCATTAAACACCTGGTAATCATTGTATAATTTTTTGGCATGACTATTTCCACATATGAGATATTGTAATTTGACGGCTTTATTTATATTGATGGAACATCTCATTCGAATGAAGGTCATAAAAGGTGTTATAAATAGGAGTCATTTCTCCACAATGTTGTACATTCATCATTTTTCTACAACTAGCTCTTTCACTTTTAGTTCTCTTTGCTACTTTTTTTTACGTTAACTTGAGTGTCAAAGTAGCTATGTTGGGATCTCCCCAAAGTACCTCTGATATTCTTTCTTTTAGTATTTTTCCAACTGTTCATGGGTCTTCCCTCAGTCAACCATTCCTTCACGTCACCGGCGTTCCACCTCTCTCATCTCTTTCCGACGGGGTCAGTTGAATTTCTCGTATGTTCCGGAAAGGAATTGACACGGGCGACGAGTCATCGAGGTGCAGCCCAAGAGGATGGCGACGAAGAGAGGACGATCGCGGCTTACGAGATCAACACGAGTGTTATGGGAACACACCGGAAGGTTTTCCGATGGAGCCCACTCTGATGCTCAAGTCAGGAATCACAATTATCACAGAAGGACAACGAGGAAGTAGAATTGTCTTAGGTTCAGAAAGCTCACCCCCCCTTTACCTGGATGCTGAAACACTTTATATACCTGAGGACTTGGTCACACGTGTCTCCACATTCTCCTCCACATTCTGTAATCGTCAGTTATATGATAACTTTTAGGTAACAACCGCAGTGATCATTAAGGTCTTAATTGTCGCGTGTAACGAACAATAATTATCCGACGACTTTCCTGATCTGGAAAGGGGAATGGTTACTTGAAATCGGGTTATCTGATATATTGATCTTCGGACTCCGCTCTCCCGAGTTGGTCTCGGTGTGTCCTCTCCCGGGATGGCCTTAGGTGTCTGTCCTCCCGAGGTGGTCTCGGGAGCCTAAGGCCCGGCATGACCTCGGGCATCTATCCTCCCGAGGTGGTCTCGGGAGCCTAAGGCCCGGCATAACCTCGGGCATCTGTCCTCCCGAGGTGGTCTCAGGAGTCCGACCTCGACAGTCGGGTTCAGTGGACCCTGACACGTAGCTTCCCCATGCCACATGTCAACCCGGGGATGCTCAACCCCATCACAAGTCCCTCCCTTCAAGTCTAATCGAAGGAAGTGTGGTTGACTGATTAGACTAGTGGTGCAACGAAGGGAAGCTATGTATCTGTGGGTCCATATATCCTATTACATCATCGTTGGCGGCTTGTCGAGTCCGAGGAATCAAAACATTCGTCTCTTGACCCAAGGCAGTCCTTTGAATTAGTCCAAGAAGGCTCTATGAGTTTTGAGGCGTGGCAATGATAGCTGTCTATCACCCATTAAAAGCGCATAAGGTCTCTTAATGGTGACAAAACATCTCTATGAATATAGGTTTGCCTCGTGTCCAGATCCTTTCTTCGCGATCTCCTGCTGATATGCGCCGCTAGGCCATACTTACCGACGGCTGTAAAGAGGGGCGACGCCTCGAGATCAACATCCACGTGTCATACCTCCATTGACCACACGAGGGCAGCCTCTCCTCTATAAAAAGGGAATGAAGAAGCGTCTTTCCGTCTTCTTGCATTGCCGGCTATCAGAGACTGCGCTTCCCATCTCCGTTCACCAGCATTCCCTTCTACTAAGGCTTCTTTACCCTGCATAAGTCTTGCTCTCCTTTCTTTTTCTCTTCTTCAGTACCATGGGAAAAGAAGGATAGGGAAAGAGAACTCAGGGTACGGAAAAGAAACAGAGGGGGAACTAGTCTACCATCCGGAGTGGTATGAGGCCACTTCGTTTAGAGTTAAAGTAGACACTCTCCGAGCCACCTATGAAGCGTATGACATTCCGACAGAGTTGGAGGTAGAAGTTCCTGGGCTAGACCAATCCCCCGTAGAACCTCCTATAGGATTTTCCACTTTCTTTTTAGGGCAGGTAGAACTAGGTCTACGCTTTCTTCTTTCCCTTTTTTCATGAGTATCTCTTCTTATTTTGACATCTCATTACATCAAATGGCTCCGAACGCCTTCGCACAGATGGACGGGGTGTTCATCCTCTTCAAATTTTTCGATATTCCTTTAACCCCACGCTTCTTTCATTTTTTCTTCCTCCCCACCCAAGCATCCAGAGGGGCCTTTAGTTTCACGGCTCGACCCAGCCATAGATTCATAGGGGGTCTTCCTTCCTCTCATAAGGGATGGAATGAACGTTTCTTCCTACCTGCTGGCAAGAAGTCCTACTGACCGTTCCGGAGCTGGGAGACTTTTAGCAGGATCCGGGGTACCAGCGGGCCAGAAGCATCCTGGTCGGCATGGAGTTCTACGACACATGCCTGGTGAAGTGCGAAGAGCTCTTGTATCGGGCGGGGCTCAGCTCCAAAACCACCAACATTAGCCCCAGTCTCAGTAAGTTCTTGTTTTTGTTAAATGATTGTGAATTCTAACTGATGTTCTTGTCGTTTTTCACCTTGCAGAGGATATCATGCTATCCAAGGTAATGAACAAACTCCTCATATGGGAGCAAGCTAATGCACAAGCCTTGGCCCCTCCCCCGATTGCTCCCCTCTCCACGACCAGGTCATCCGCGGGCTCGGCCAAGGTTGCTAGTGAGGAGCAGGCCTCTGCTAAGGCAGCCAGCGAGGAGCAGGACTTTGTCAAGGTGGCTAGCAAGGAGCAAGCCTCTGCCAAGGTCGCCAGCGAGGAGCAGGCCACCTCCAAGCCTTCGAACATCAAGGCAGCATCCGAAGAGAGGGAGGGCGCTAAGGAACTGCCAATCAAGGCTCCTGTCATAAAGGCAAGGCCTACCAAGAGATCGAGCCGACCACCGGCAAAGCAGCCGCGGCTCATTTTACCTGTTGAGGAGGGGGTGGACGAAGAACACGCCCCGGAAGGCCCCAGAAGGAAGTCCCCGGCCCCTTCGGAGTGCCACCAAAAGAGAACCCGCCCGACTAGAGCGGTGGCGGACGAGGAGGGCATTGTTCCCCTCTCCCAACAATTCGGGAGGACCCGGCCAGACATTGCGAGCCGGTGAGCAAGGCCGAGGGCAGCTCAAAGGCGGCCAAGGCCTCCAGCAACCTCAAGGGCAAGGAGGTAAAGCCCGCCAAGCCGATTCTCACTAGTGTCCGTCTGCGCCGGAAGGCCAACGTGGTGGAGAAGGCAGCTTCTATCGACCCCCATCCCTTGGTGTTAAAGGAGGCCTCGTCGGAGGGTCGTACCCCTGAAGAGTTTTCCAACACCGAAGAGGATATCCCAGGGCCCTCCAAAGTCCCTTTTGAGGCTACCCGCGTCCTTCGTCACACCAAGAGATCATCTCCCTGGGGGGGGCAGCAGAACCGCACGAGGGAAGAGCGTGAGTGCATCAGCCGGGCCACTCACCAGCTTGCATGAGTCTCTTCTCCAGGTACAACTTTGGTGCTTTATTCTTGTTATTGTTTCATTTTACTGACTCCTATTATTTGCTGTGGCAAGTTGCATCCCACTGCCTTTCCTTGGGCAACCGCATCTCCTCCGAGTAGGAGACTGATGTCTTTCACTAGCAGGTAGCAAAATTAGAGGTAGAGGTCTCCCGAGCTCGCAAGGAGGGCCGGATGTAGGCAGAGGTCGCCAGGGGACTTCGGGCTAAAGTAGAGCACTATATGGACTCCCTACTGGCCTCTGGGTCTGCCCTACACAATGCAAAACACCAGGTGCTCCTCTTGTCGAAGCTAACGAAGGACCTCACTAACGAGGTGGAGCAGCTGGCGCACAAGAACAAACACTTGAAAGAGCGGGAGGCCAAGACGGAAGAAGACATCCGCCGGCTTCAGGAAGACTTGGAGCGGGCTCAGGCGCAACTACAAGCAGGCGCGCAACAGCTCGAGGAACTTCGGGTGGCTTAGGATCAGCAATCCTCCGAGGCAGCTGAGCTGAGGACTACAAGGGACCAGGCTATTGAAGAACTACATACCTACAAGGCCGATGAAGAGTCCCGACGGGCAAAGGCGAGGGTGGCATTCAAGGATGAATTCCTCCAGTCCGACGAATTCGGGAACCTCCTGGCCAACCAAGTGCTGAGGCGACTGAAGTAAGGCTTCAACGGAGTAGTCTAGCATATTCGGCAGGCGGGAGTGCTGCAGCCGGACGCCGACCTTGGCTTCCTAAGTGTCAGCCAAGCTTAGGAGGATTTGCCGCTCGAGGACAAAGAGTTGTAGTCGACGGGTGTATTTTGTCTTCTATTAATTTTTTGCTTTCCAATGTAATGCAAATGTAACCCGAAATTTGGAATGAAATATTTTTGTACCATTGTCCTTTGTGCTCTGAGTATGCCTTCATCTGAGTATATATGTCTTCAGTTGTGAATCAAATGTATTATACACCCCTCTGGTATTGCCTTTGTCACACGACCCTCATCCGCGAAAGGGCCAACAACTGCAACTGCAAGGAGGTGATGCCAGCTCGACGACTACCAGGAGGATAGGAGAGTATCTCCAATGGAAGAGAGCTTGGTCGAAGAAAAGGATTGAATTCCATATCCCCGGCTAAGCGGACCTTTCTCTAGTTAATGTATTGGCATATGAATATGAATATCCTCTCTGTATCTTTTCTTGAAAGACTGTACCTCTTATTATTTTCTGTATTTTCTATGAATGTAATTCCCAATGTAATCATAATTCATAAATGAAATATATATTGTTGCTCGTGCATTCTGTGTTCTTCTTTCTCAATTCTTCCAGCTTATGTTTTTCATTGATGGGAGGGCTGCTAAATGTAACCCTGAGGAATAAATAGGATGCACAGCTCCTGGTCAGGCATCTACAACACCACGACAAGACCTACTCACATTGAGCATCCGTAGCATCATGAGGTAGTAAGGTTTTGGCAGCTCCTGGTCGGGCATCCGCAGCACCACGACCAGGTCAACTCACCTCGGGCATCCGCAGCACCATGAGGTAGTAGGGTTTTAGGAGCTCCTGGTCTATCATCCGCAACACCACGACTAAGCCTACTCACCTCGGACATCCGCAGCACTACGAGGTAGTAGGGTTTCAGAAGCTCCTGGTTGGGCATCCGCAGCACTACAAGGTAGTAGGGATTTTAACTCTTGGTTAGGCATCCGCAGCACCACGACCAAGCCTACTCACCACAGGCATCCGCAGCACCACGAGGTAGTAGGATTTTAGCAGCTCCTGGTCGGGCATCCGCAGCACCACGACCAAGCCTACTCACCTCGGGCATCCGCAGAACCACGAGGTAGTAGGGTTTTGGCAATTCCTGGTCAGGCATCCGCAGCACCACGACCAAGCCTACCCACCTCGGGCATCCGCAACACCACGAGATAGTAGGGTTTTTTCAGCTCCTGGTCGAGCATCCGTAGCACCACGACCAAGCCTACTCACCTCGGGCGCCCGCAACACCACAAGGTACTAGGAATTTTTCAGCTCCTAGTCGGGCATCCGCAGCACCACGACCAAGCCTACTCACCTCGGGCATCCGCAGCACCATGAGGTAGTAGAATTTTTTTAGCTCCGGGTCAGGCATCCTCAGCACCACGACCAAGCCTACTCACCTCGAGCATCCGCAGC
This sequence comes from Boesenbergia rotunda, assembly GCA_024364735.1. Taxonomy (NCBI): domain Eukaryota; kingdom Viridiplantae; phylum Streptophyta; class Magnoliopsida; order Zingiberales; family Zingiberaceae; genus Boesenbergia; species Boesenbergia rotunda. The sequence continues at coordinate 412,702 of JAGFNQ010006616.1, read as the reverse complement.
ACCACGAGATAGTAGGGTTTTAGGCAACTACACTGGTTCTTGATAAGACACTTCGTTTGCTTCTTTCATTATTGAAATTGCAAAGCATCGCAGACATGAATACAAATACATATGATATCTCATGAGTCTCACCGAGTGCGATATGGCTAGAGGTGATTGGCATGTCACGGCCTCTCCAGCTTCTTGCCCTTGTCGTCTTGTAGATAGTAGCTACCTCGGTGAGCTTCTTGACGACGATGTAGGGTCCACTCCACTGTGGCTCGAGCTTTCTTGGATCGTCGACCGGCTTGATTCTCTTTCAGACCTTGTCTCCGACTTGAATAGTTTGGGCGATTACGTGGCGATTGTACGCTTGCTACATACGCTGCCTATATGCTACTAGCCGGGTAGCTGCTTTGTCTCGTACCTCTGACACAAGGTCCAGGTCAATCAGCCGTTCTTGATCATTGTCTTCCTTATTGTAGTGTTGCCGCCGGATGGACTCCTCACCGACTTCCACTGGAATTACTGCCTCCGCTCCATATACCAGGTTGAAAGGACTCTGACCTGTTCCTTCTCTTGGAGTGGTGTGGTAAGATTATAGAATGTTGGGGAGTTCATCGACCCGACTACCTCCGACATGGTCTAGCTTTATCTTGAGCCCCCTGATGATCTCCCGGTTGACAACTTCTACTTGGCCATTGCCTTGGGGGTATGCGACTGAAGTGAAGGCTTGGTGAATTCCTAGACCTTCACACCATTCCTTGAGTTTGTGCCCTGCAAATTGTCTACCATTATCCGACAACAACTTGTCAGGGATGTAGTACCTACAGATGATCTCCTTCCACAGGATCTTTATCACTGCGCCCTCCGTGATGTGCACGAGAGGCTCAGCTTCTACCCATTTGGAGAAGTAGTCGACTAGCACCAGCAAGAACTTCTTTTGTTGGGGCCCGATTGGAAAGGGACCCACAATGTCCATGCCCCACTGATCAAATGGGCAAGAGACTGTGGAGGCTCGAAGCAGCTCGGTCGGGCGATGAGTTATATGTTGATATTTTTGACAGGCCCCACATCCAGTGACGAACTTGAGGGCATCTGCCTGTAGCATTGGCCAAAAGTATCCAGCCATGATGATCTTCCTAGCCAGGGATCTTCCCCCAATGTGGCTCCCACATTTGCCTTAGTGGACTTCTCGCATGATATAGTCGGCTTCCTCTGGGCCGACACACTTGAGTAATGGTCGGGCGAAGACTCTCTTGTACAGTTGCTCCCCCACCAGTGTAAACCTAGAAGCCCGGCGGCAAAAGAGCCGAACTCCTTTATCACAGTCGGCGTCACACCACTGCATAGGAACTCCACATAAGACATCCTCCAATCAAGTAATGCAGTGTCAACATCCTCTCCCTCTATCTGAGCCACTGTTCCTTTTGTGGTACTGGGTTCGTCTAGCGTCCACAAGGTAATGGAGCTAGCCAACTTGGCTAGCTCGTCCACTTTAACATTGTCAGCTCTGGAGATCTTCTACAGAACAACCTCGGTGAAAGAGGATCTCAGCTGCTCATAGATGAGCACATACCTCTGCAGACGCTCGTTCTTTATTTCAAATTCACCCTTTATCTGTTGGGCGACGAGCTGAGAGTCCGAGTGAAGGATGGCATGAGCAGCTCCCACGTGCTTCGCTGCTTGTAACCCCGCTAGAATCGCCTCGTAATCGGCTTCGTTGTTGGTGGCTCCGAAGTGGAGGCGGATGGATAAATGCAATGCATCTCCCCTGGCAGAAGTCATTAGCATTCCGACTCCGCTGTGTTTGCTGTTAGAGGAACCATCGACGTAAACTTTCCATACTCCATCAACTTCGGGCTCTGGAACAGCTTCGAGTATGAAATCAGCAAGAGCTTGAGCCTTGATGGTAGTGCGGGGAAGGTACTCAATCCCATACTTACTTAATTCTGTCGTCCACTTGATCAGCTGACCCGAAGCTTCCGGATTGGTGAGGGCACGCCCGAGCGGGTTGTTGGTGAGTACCACGATGGGATGTGCCAAGAAGTAAGGTCTGAGCCTCCGGGTCATTAGCACTAGAGCATAGGTCAACTTCTCCATGGTAGTATACAATGTCTCTGCGTCCTTCAGGAGATGTCTGAAGAAGTAGACTGGTTACTGAACAGTGCCTTCTTCCCGAATGAGCGCAGAGCCCACCGCATGTTCAGCCGCGGACAGGTAGACGAACAATATTTCTCCCTCCAAGGGCTTGAAAAGGATGGGGAGCTCAACGAGGTATGCCTTCAGATCTGTGAATGCCTTCTCACACTGGTCATCCCAATCGAACATGACTGCCTTCCTCAGAATCATGAAGAACAGCAGGGTTCTATCAGCAGACTTAGAAATGAACCTAGACAGAGCTGTAACTCTGTCATTCAGTCGCTATACGTCCTTGAAGTTGCAAGGAGATGACATGTCAAGGATGACTTTCACTTTTTCTGAATTAGCTTCAATCCCCCTTTCTGTCACCATGTACCCGAGGAACCGACCACTCTTCACCCCGAACAGACACTTAGCGGGTTTAGCTTCAACTTATTGGCCCTCAAGGTGGCGAACATCTCTTCTAGGTCAGCTATCATGTCTTTCCCCTTGTCTGTCTTAACCAGGATGTTATCCACATATACTTCAATGTTCCTCCCTATCTGGTGTCGGAAGATCTTATCCATCATCCGTTGATAGGTTGCCCCTACATTCCGCAACCCAAACGGCATGACGTTGTAGCAGTAGGTACCATCTGACGTCACGAAACTGACCTTTTCTTGGTCTTCAGGAGCGAGAGGAACTTGGTGATATCCCTAGTAAGCATTCAACATCGAAATAAAATCACAATCGGAGGTGGAATCCACCAGTCGATCTATCTGAGGTAAAGGGTAGCAGTCTTTAGGGCAGACTTTAATTAAATCTCTAAAATCAATACTGACCCGCCATTTACCCCTGAACTTAGGGACAAGAACTACATTAGCCAACCACGTCGGGAATTGAACTTCTCTTATGTGTCCGACCTTAAGCAACTTGGCGACTTCCTCTCTAATAATCTTGTCTTGCTCGTGCGCAAAATGTCTTCGCCTTTGCTTTACCGGCCGGGCTCCGAGGGTTATATGCAAGCAATGCATGGCCAAGGCTGGGGGGACTCCTTTGATCTCTTCGATAGCCCACACAAACACGTCCCGATGGTTCTGCAAGCAGCCGATCAGACGACTTCTCAGCTCCGGTGTAAGGTCAGCAGCAATCCTTGTAACCCCTCCTGTTTGTTGAGGATGGGTCTGGACCTCTTCGCTCTCGACCTCCCTCCGTTCTTCTTTGGGTCCTTCCTCCTCTTGAGGGTTGGCAAGGTTGATTTGTAGCGCTTCATGAGCCCTCGGGTTCTTGTGGGCTTCCGACCTGACCTCCCCCTTGTAGCATCGCCGAGAAGCTAGCTAATCCCCTTTGGCCTCGGTCACCTACTCACCCATCGGGAACTTGATTTTCTGGTGGTAGACTGAGACCACCAATTGGAATATGCAAAGCGATGGGCGCCCCAGGATGGAGTTGTAAGACGATGGAGCATCCACGACCATGAAGGGAGTTCTTCTCGTCCTCTCCAGCACGTAGTCTCCCAACGATAGGGATAGTGAGATTTGCCCGATCGGTTGCACTCGGTATCCGGTGAAGTTGAAGAGCGGAGTGGAGACTGGATGTAGCTCGTCCTCATCGATTTGCATCTGATCCAGGGTCGCCTTGTATAGGATGTTGACAGAACTATCTGAATCTACGAAGACGTGTTTAACCTCATAATTTGCTATGCGTGCGAGAATTACCAGTGCGTCTTCATGAGGGGCTTCCATGTCTTCTACGTCTTCAGGGCCGAATGAGAAAATAGGGCCCTGGCGCTGGCTACTGTTCGTCCCGATGGCATAGTTCTCCAACCGACGAGTGTGGGCCTTCCTTGCCTGATGAGAGTCTCCTCCGGTAGGACCTCCAGAGATCACTCCCACATAGCCCGAAGGAGGCTCACGCACTGGAGCTTTACCTTTCCCTGGGAACGCGACCGGGATTGCCGCCTGGATCCGTCTTCTCCTGACTGCCATTTGCGAGGAGAAGGACTCCGCCGTGGGGATCTCCGTCGGTACCCCGCTTTATTCCATCGCTTCCGAGGCTTGGCATCCACTTCCTGAGACAGCCTCTTCTTCAAGGCATGGCACTCCTCTGTGGAGTGCGTTGCACTGCCATGGAAGTCGCAGTACTTCTTCGGTGGCTCTGGTTCGGCCGTGTTGACCGTCTCCACCATCCTCTTCTTACCAGCCCAGTGGTCCTTCCCAAGGCGAGGATCCTTAGCCCGGGCTGGTGCGGGTGGTTCTCTTCTCTCGGGTCGTACTGAGATCTGGGTAGGGACTCCCGCCAGATCTTTACGAGAGGTGTGTTGCACCTCCTCGACAGTGACGTACTTGATCGAGCCTCCTAGCAAGTCATCGAAGCTGGCGGGTGGCTTCTTCACCAATGATTGAAAGAATTCACCTTCGGAAAGTCCTTGCGTGAAGGTGTTGATGAGTATCTCCGAAGTAACCGTTGGTACGTCTTGAGTCACCCAATTGAACCGATGGATGTAGTCCTTCAGTGGTTCTTTCGCCTTCTGTTTGAGGGCGAACAGATTTAATGCTATCTTTTGATATCGGCGACTGCTGGCGAAGTGGTGCAGGAAAGCGGTTCTAAACTCCAAGAAAGAGTTTATAGAACCTTAGGGCAGCCTTTGGAACCATCTCTGGGCAGCCCCTAATAAGTTGTTCAAGAACACCCGACACTTCACACCATCTGTGTATTAGTGTAGTAGAGTCGCGTTCTCGAACTTGCAGATATGATCCTCTGGATCTGTCTTTCCATCATAGTCAACAATTCCCGGATCACGAAATTGGTTGGGCATGGATCCGCTATGATTTCTGGAGAAAAAGGTGTAGACGGAGCTTTCTGGGGGGTTTTGGACCCCTTGATCTTCCCTAGTCCTTCCTCTTGCCGTAAAGCGTGGAGGCGGCAGAGTTTGTCTTCTCCAAGTCTCCCAAGGAATCTCGCCAAGGCGCTGGAGTTGTCATTGCTGGTCCCGCGGGTGGCGAGACTGACCTTCAGTTATGGGGGTGCGAGACAGACATTCTCGGAATCTCACCTTGCCCCAAGATCGCTCGTTGTGAGGCGACTTACTCGATTTGATATTGTTCCAGCGCTCCATTGATGGCGTTGGTGACGAGGCGATCCAACTTCTGGTGCTTTGATTTAGTTTCCCACAGACGGCGCCAAACTTGTTCCGAAAAGGAATCGACGCGAACGGCGAGTCACCAAGGTGCAGCCCACAATGATGGCGATGAAGAGAGGACGATCGCGTCCTACGAGATCAATACGAGCGTTAATGGAAACACACCAAAAGGTTTTTCGGCGGAGCCCATTCCGACGCTCAAGTCAGGAATCACAGTTATCTCAGGAAGACAACGAAGAAGTAGAATTGTCTTATGTTTGGAAAGCTCACCCCCTTACCCGGATGCCGAAACACTTTATATACCTGAGGGCTTGGTCACACGTATCTCCACATTGTCCTCCACGTTCTGTAATTGTCGGTTACATGATAACTTTTAGGTAACGGTCGCGACGATTATTAAGGTCTTAATTGTCACGTGTAGCGGACAATAATTATCCGACGACTTTCCTGATCTGGAAAGGGGAACGGTTACTTGAAGTCGGACTACCTGATATATTGATCTTTGGGCTCCGCTCTCCCGAGTTGGTCTCCGGTGTCCTCTCCCGGGATGGCTTCGGGCGTCTGTTCTCTCGAGATGGTCTCGGAAGCTTAATGTCCGGTATGACCTCGGGCATCTATCCTCCCGAGGTAGTCTCGAGAGTCCGACCTCGACGGTCGGGTTCGGTGGACCCTGATACGTAGCTTTCCGGTACCACGTGTCAATTCTGGGATGCTCAAGTCCATCATCATCGTACAAGAGCTTTTGTTCTTTAATCTTTGTTGAGTCAGCCGCCCAAGACACGCCATCGTGCTTAGCATGACGAATCTCAGCCGTATCAGACCTAACACAATCCACCAAAAACAGCCAAAAGACTTGTGCAAGGCTAAGCATTCTTAAATTCAATCATCGGACTGACTATCTCTCCATAATGACCTGATTAGAACAACCATCAAAGGTTGAAAAAGATAAAAGAAAACGCCAAGAGAAAAGTGGCATTCAGAGGTTGCAAGTTGTATCTGCCGCATAGCAATAAGATAAAATACACTTGTTTTTGTGTAGTGGTGTTGGGTGCTCTGATAAAAGATTTTACATTGCACTCCAACTGGTTCATCCCCTTCTTCCTGCATCCTATCTCATCCCACTTTCTTTTCTTTTCAGAAATGGGATGTGCATTCTCTTTCTGGACTCGGCAAGCATCAGCAAACCTTTGAACCAGTTAAGAGCATCCACGTATCCAGCTGTTCATCCCCGGGCTATGATGCAACGGCAAGGAGTTTCCGTAGTTAACCAAGTACTCATGGGTCAATTCTTCACTACGGCGTAGTATCAATTAATTTCCTCCCGTAAAAAGTAAACTCCGGAATGCTAACTGCGGAATGACATGCCGTTCACTTGATTGACTACCTTAGTGCTATAGTGGGAGTAGCTGGAAGGATATATATATATATATATATATATATATATAGAGGTAGATAAAAAGTTCTTTTATTTAGCTAAATAGAAGAGGAATTCTCCCATAAAAAAGCACCCAAAAATTTTGATGGAATGTTCATCAATGGCACTGCATAAAGGGAGTCCTCATGACAATACTGTGGAGAGGCTGGCCCTTAGGTGTTACTGATCACATTGCCCTTCTCTCAGCTCATTGCTTCATGTTGCCATGGAATTCCAACTAGTAGTCATCCGGTGCACCATCTTCATAGGAAATCAAGTAAATTTTTTTTAAAAGAAAAAAAAATCTAAGCGCAATTGTTCGGTTCTTTCCGGGTGTCGAGATTTGTTCAGATTGGAGAGAGGACTGTAAGTTCCTAATGATGCTATTCAGATGCTTGTTATCTCCCATGTTTGTTCTGTTAAGCTTGAACCAAATATAGTTTTAAGTTCATGTTCTTTGACTGGAATGCAGACAAGGAATGGAGGTGAAATGTTTCAGGAAGCCAAAAAAGAAAGAATGGATTTTGAGATCAATGATTACCAAGGATCGAGTGTTTGTTCGCCATACTCACAAACCACCAGAGAATATATTGTTCATTTCCGTTAAAAGTCAACTAAACTTTGGATCTTCATCATGCGTGTACATTGACAGACATGTTCAAGCTGATGGTACACTCAATTATCTTTTCATTGAATTTTCAAGTATTAAAATACATTATATAATTTTTTTAGTTGGTGCTAAAAATTTGTTGCATTACGTCAAAGCAACTGGTGTCAAAATTTATTTTAACCGATTAATATGAATCTTAACTTCACTATAGTACCTCTACTCAAAGAATAACCAAGAGGTTGTTAAATTGATGTTGACTTAAAAATACTGAATTGATAGCCCATGCATTACAAATACTTCTTAATATCTTAGTGATCAATAAAATTTCTTTATAAAATTAAATCAATCATCCTAAAAACATCCTAAGATTAATCGATATAAATTAGATATAATATTAACTTAAAAAACTAGAAGGTCATCTAAAAATGACCCTTCACTGAAAATATAATCTTGCATAGAATCAATGGAGAGAAAATTCATGTAATCCATCTCAAATAGATGAAATGGCTTGGTGATGATAATTTTTGTTCTCTACGAGCAAAGGAAATTTGTAGTTCAACTGAAATTGCATTTTCTAGCAATTTAGTCTTACATCCAACAACAAGCACATCCCGCATATTATTTATTCACTATTCCGGAAACGAACGACGAGGATGACAAATAACCAACGCGCAGTCCACGGTGACGATGATGGGGAGAAGATGTCGACGCCTGCAAGATTAACACGAGCGAAAAGGAGATGCACCGGAAGAAATTTCGGTAAAGCTCTCTCCGACGCTCAAGTCAGAACTCTCTCTTTTCAGGAGAACAACGAGAAATCAAAGTACTATAATTCTGGAAAGCTTACGCCCCTTTACTTGGGTGCCGAGGCATCTTATACACCTGATGTCTTTCTCCCACGTGTCTTCACCTCCTCTCCCACATTCCTTAATTATCGGTTACTTGACAGCTGTTCTCTTCTGGTAACGATCACTGTGACTATTAAGACCCTAATTACCATGCGTTGCGAACAATAATTACCTAATGAATTTTCTATTCTGGAAGGAAGAGTCGGTACTTGAAGCCTAACTTTCTTATCCCCACGCTGATTTTTAGGCTCCACTCTCCCGAGTTAGTCTTGGCGTCTTATCTCCCGAACTAACCTTGGGGCATTCTTCCGTTCTTCCGAGATAGTCTCGGGAGCTCGATTCCCGGTCTGACCTCGAGGCACTAGTTCGGTGGACCCTGCTGTTGGATCTTGGATGGCTAGAGAGGGGGGGTGAATGTAGCCAGACATTTAAACATTGGCTCTTTTCAATTTTCTGCGACTCAAAGATTTAGTAGCAAAGCGGAACCAATAAAACAGAGTATGCAGCAAACTAAACCCTAAGTTAAGCACAAGAACAAGAACGCTAACAAGAGGATTTATAAGGTTCGGGGATAACTTGTCCATACTCCTTGGCGTGCCCTTAAGGTGAGTGATCCCTTGATCATCGGCAGATCAAGCCCCGGTGAACACCGGATAATAAGCAACCTCCTTCTCGGTGGAGTAACCTCTCCACAGCATTTCAACAAGGATGAAGTTTTAAGCACAATGAAACAAAAGGATCTTACAGAGCACTCAGGACAACAAGAACTCAGACAAACTTCTCCCGAGCTCCACTCAGCGCAGATCTCACGCAAGAATCCCCTTCATCGTGTCTTCTCGCTGATGGACTCACCAAGCTTTCTGACTCTTCTTCCCAATGCTCAAGTAACAGATAGGTGCTTCAAAGATCGTAATTGCTTGCTCAATATGATGGAATAACAAATCGCACAAGCACAATGTGGAGAACTTCGTTACTGAGACTTGTTCGCCACCAAGCCTTAAGTCCCAGCTCTCTGATCACCAGGTCACCGCCATCTCACTGCAGCCTCCAGCTGATCACCTACAACACCCAGCCTACCACTGAGCTCTCCTGGACTCCCTGAGCTTCCCTCAGACTAGCTTCAGTCAGCAGCCAGCGCCCGTTGCAACCTGAGATGGCAAATGGACAAACCTCCTCCAAGGAAAGGCTTCCATTGACTCTCATTGAGTGTTTGAATCCATCTCTGTCACCTGCACACTTAATCAGAGCATTAGCACAGCATATCAAGTATAGAATCAAGTATCAGAGGTTAAGTGCAGAGGATCAGATGTGTTCAGATGCGATCAGAGCGTCTGACAGCGCGTTTGAATTAAAGTGATTGGTCACCGGACCGATCAGGACTATCCCAGACCGATTAGGCTCCAACCTGATCGGTCCCCAGTGAGAAACTTGGGATCGCAAGCTCGTATGATCGGTCACCTTGACCGGTCACCAGATCGGTCACCAAACCGATTTTGAAATCATCTTGCCACAATCCCACTCGGAATCCACTGGCTGATCGATCATCAGACCGATCAGGCTGATCCCAGACCGATCAGGCTCCAGCCTGATCAGTCAGGGTGAGAAACCTCGCGACATTTGATCGTTCAGTCTGATCAATCACGGTTTCTCCCTGATCGGTCACCAGACCGATCAGGAGCCGATCAGTAGGTTTGCCAAAGACCTACTGGATGCTCCCTGATCGGTCACCGGACCGATCAGGAGCAGAGCAGCAGGGGAACTCAACCCACTTGTGAGCTCCCTGATCGGTCACCGGACCGATCAAGAGCTGTGCAGTGAGTGAAACACATACTCCCTGATCGGTCACCAGACCGATCAGTCATCGCTGGATCGGTCACCAAACCGATCCACGAAGGAGCACCGTGCCAACCTCCCTGATCGGTCACCAGACCGATCCAGGGGTTCCAACCTAGCCCTCCAAGCTAGGGTTTCACCCAACCTAGCCCTCCAAGCTAGGACTTGACCCTCCAAGTCAGGATTTCATCACCTAGCCCTCCAAGCTAGGACTTTTCACCTAACCCTCCAAGTTGGGACTTTTCACCTAACCCTCCAAGTTAGGACTTTTCACCTAGCCCTCCAAGCTAGGACTTTTCACCCAACCTTCCATGTTAGGACTTTTCCACACCTAGCCCTCCAAGCTAGGATTTTTCACACCTAACCCTCCAAGTTGGACATTTCACCTAACCCTCCAAGTTAGGACTTTTCACCTAGCCCTCCAAGCTAGGACTTTTCACCCAACCTTCCAAGTTAGGACTTTTCCACACCTAGCCCTCAAAGCTAGGATTTTCCACACCTAACCCTCCAGGTTAGGATTTCATCAAACCTAGTCCCACTAGGTATGCCCAGTCCACGACCAGGACTTAAACCCAATCATAATCATAATCATCAACCTAAACTAAAATCGATGTCAACACCAAAACAACAATCAGGGTCAGACTGCATCAACAATCTCCCCTTTTTTGTTGTTTGACAATCCGATTTTAAGTTTAGGGATTCGAAGTCAATTTCCTCAAATTGCATAATCATAGGGGAATCAGGATCCTCCCCCTACAATATAATCATCTAAACTTAACCAACCACACTCTCCCCCTTTGTCGAACATCGAAAAGAGTCTAGAGGTCTGTTAAGTTTAAAACATACTCCCCCTCAACCCTAGGGGTATCCCAAAACAACAAAGGTATGATTTATTTTGAAACACATATGACAACATATGATAAAGATAAGGCATGGCAATACAAGCATATGTATCATATGGACATGGTATCATAAGCAAAATCATAGCAACGCATAATATCAGAATGGTAGTCAGATGAGCAACTATATAAAACAACAATAAGCATAATATAGTAAAAACATCCATAACAATCAGACATAGCAGATGCAGCACATAGCATCTAAGTCAAGTCAAATACAACACAAATAAACATCAAAGTCAAGTCTTCATCAACGCTCAGCGGGGAGGTCATCGTCCTGCATCAGATCATCAGTTGTATCATCAGGTATATAGGACCCTGGTGCAGCACTGCCAGAGGGCGCATCTCCAGGAAGGGCAGACTGGTACGGATGACCAGCCGCCCATACGCGCCACTCCTCGACCCAGGTCTGCTACTGAGTCAGCATCGTAGACTGATACGCCTCCTGACTGGCACGCAGACCAGAGATCTCGGATCAGAGCTCCGTCTGAAATGTCATCTGCCCGAGCTCCAACAGGAATAATCGATGGTCCATGGACTGCTCGAGCTCCGCGATCTGCCATCGTAGATCGGGATCTTGATCGTACTCATGATCTGCTGCAGCGGGCGCCTCAAGATGTACAGCCGGAGCTGCTGGTACCTATGCGTGGGCCGCTCGTGGTAGCTCCCCTAGACCCCGCCCATCCTTCCATATAAGACCCTGGCCCTGAGGTTTGACAACAATACCAGACTTGGCAAACGCACGTTTCCCAAGTCGGCAGTCTTGTCGAACCATCGACACCGTTCGGCCCTTGGACACATCGATACCGACTGACTGGAGCTAATCAGTGATAATGTGTCCATATGGCATGTAGACTGTGCGCCGTCCGAGCTCGCTATACGCTATGATGGAAAAGATAAGGCACGCCGTGAGATCATACTCCAGATGGCGATGCATCGCATAGAGTAGCAAACAATGATAAGAACGGATCTCACTGAGAGGTTTGGAAGTGATTGGTAGAATACAGTTTGTGATTATCTTGAAAAGAATATAATCATCAGGGGAAAGACGAAAAGCAGCAAAGGTTGGGAAGTCGGGCCCTAACTCATCGAGGGCAGCTGGCCTAGGATGTCGAAAGAAATACTCGTAGATCGAGTCGGGGGTGACTCCCACAAATGGAGGCAGTAACGGGTCCGGAATCGCAGGATAGATAGAGTAAAAATTAGGCGATCGTTGACAACCAAGAAAATCTGAAAAGTTTTTGTGGGTAAAGTTAAGGTTGGTGTTGGCTACCCGAGTCGTATACCCAAAATCCCCTTGTGGTCCTGGTTGCAAGTTGTTGTAGAATTCGGATACAAGATCAACATTTATGGTCCGCTCGAGAGAAAGGAAAAATTCAAGATTATAAAAATCAACTACCTCTTTAATAGAGGGGCAGTGCGCATATAAGAAAGTCCTATCAATCGATCTGCAAGGTAGAAGTTTAAAGGTTCTAGTCTAGAAGGTCTGTTCAAGATATGCATTGGGAAATCTAGAACTCGAGGATGGTTGAGGTCTTTGAGAGGGTCTGGAAGAAGAAGGGGCTTTGCCCTTCGAGCTGCCCTCCACTGGTTCTTTCCCTTTGGATGACTTTCTAAAGGAATTAAAGAATTGATCATAGAAGTGAACACACAAGTTTGATCAACAACGTAGGATTTGATTTAATCAGTGGGGTCAGAAAAAGTCACGGCACCAGGTTGATACAAATCAACGGATCACAAAGATTAAGGTTTGATCAAATTGGACAAATCAAGGTGTAATCAATGACCCAATCAGTGAACATAAGGTAAAACATTGATCAAAGGAGATTAGATTAAATCAGTAACATGGCGAGGAAGGGTCACGGTAAGAATTAGGGAAACAACACAAAGAGGAAACACCATAAGAAAAACATCATGATTAGCTTCCAAAGATTATACAATGATGAAGTAATCAACAGATTAATACAACACATAACTTACTTAGGTTCCATGATGTTGATTTGAGAAGATTTTGAAGGCTTGAAGGAGAGCTCGCGCAGGAGAAAGTTCTCAGCGCAAGAAGTGTGCTCAAGACCTTGAGCGAGAAAGGAACTTGCAGAAGACAAGGAAGAGCTCACAGGACACCTTCTCAGGATCGCACGCACACAGAAGCTCAAGCGCAAGAGGAAGAACACGCAGGAAGAGAACTCACGCACGGCAAACGGATGCGCAAGAGGGGAGTTTCGGCGCTAGGGTTCGGCAATGAGGGGTTTTCGCGAAGTTATTAGGTTGGTGGATCGGTCCACCAACCAAAATTTAATGCGATCGAACGGATCACCGTTCGATCTGGGAGCGCTCAGACTGATCAGGCTCAGGCCTGATCGGACTGGCCTGGTCCTGATCGGTCGGGGTGACCGATCAGGCAGGCTCCTGATCGATCGGCTGATCGATCAGGAAGGGATTAGAAGGTTTGGAGGTTTTCCCCTGAGCCCCCTGATCGGTCTGTGGACCAATCAAAATAGGATGCCAGATCGGTCCAGGGACCGATCCAGACCAACACAGTGAGTTTTGACAGTTTTTCGCAAAAAAAATGATGGATCGGCCCGGTGATCGATCAGGCTCCCTGAAATTCCTGATACGATCTGAAACTTTCAGTTTCAGACTTCCAAGTGATTTTTGGCAAGATCTGATGAAGGTTATCGATATTGGAAGTTGTCTTTTGACTAAAATTGATCCCTGAACAAGGATCAAAGGTCCTTATGGGTTTAACAATCACTTTGCTCCACCCAAGTGGAGTCAAACTCAATCAACAAACATCCACTCAATTTCAACCAAGTTTGTATCAAATTCAAGTTTCCAATCAAGTTTCCTTGACTGGAATGTCCAAGTATGATCATGGAGCCAAGTACACATGTGTTATGCATTGGTTTTCCCCATACTTGGTCACCGAAGTGATTTTTATCTCGTCAACCAAATTTCTCAAGGGATGCAATGACATTTCGAGAAATTTAGTTGATCCTAACATCTCACCCCATATCTAGCAAACAAAAATGTTTTGGTAAACCTTATAGTTTGTGTGAGATGTCCCCAAGTTACCCAATTGTTTCCCAACCAATTTTGAAATGATCATAAAGGGTTTGAATGCAATTCAATCCTATGAAGCATGACACATTCCCAACTCCCTTCTTAAGAAGCTAAACTCATTTTCGGGGAGTGGTTTAATGAAAATGTCTGCTAGATTTGATTTGGACACTACATATGAGAGTACAACATCTCCTCTAGCAACATGATCCCTAATGAAGTGGTGACGCACTTTAATATGTTTAGTCCTAGAATGATGGACCGGATTCTTCGTTAGGTTAATTGTGCTTATGTTGTCACACAACACTTGCACACCCTTGTAGCTTAATTTATAGTCCTCTAGAGTATGAATCATCCACAACAATTGCGATATGCTCTCTCCCATAACAATATATTCTGCCTCGGTCGTGGAGAGAGTAACACAATGTTGCTTCCGACTTGACCAACTAACTAAAGATGATCCTAAAAATTGGCAACCCCCACTTGTGCTTTTCCGATCAAACTTACATCCAACATAGTCGGAATCGGTATAGCCAATTAGGTCAAATGATTCGGTACGGGGGTGCCATAAACCAACACCAATTGTGCCCTTGAGGTATCTCAAAATTCTCTTGACAGTAATCAAGTGAGATTCCTTGGCACAAACTTGATATCTAGCGCACATACCTACAGCGAAAAGTATATCAGGTCGACTAGCTGTGAGGTATAGCAGACTACCTATCATGCTTCAATATTGAGTCAAATCAACAGGTTTACCACTCTCATCATTGTCTAATCTTGTGTTTGTAGTCATGGGAGTGGTTACCTCTTTTGAATCACTCATATTGAATTTTCGAAGCATCTCTTGAGTATACTTTGATTGGTGCACATGGATTCCATCTCGGGTTTGTTTGATTTCAAGTCCAAGGAAGAAAGTCAACTCTCCCACTAGACTCATTTCAAATTCACTCTTCATGTGTCCAATGAACTCATTCAAATAGCCCTTGTTGTTTGAGCCACAAATAATGTCATCGACATACACTTGGGCTACAAATATATTGTCACCATCTCTACGTAGAAACAGTGTAGGGTCTATTTAGCCTCTTATAAAGCCTTTCTTAATTAGGAACGTCGACAACCGCTCGTACTAAGCTCGGGGTGCTTGTTTAAGGCCATAGAGTGCCTTTTTGAGCTTGAATACGTGGTTTGGAAATTCGGTACTCTCAAACCCCGGAGGTTGTCGACATAGACCTCTTCTCTAATCAAACCATTTAGAAAGGCCGATTTGACGTCCATTTGATATAGCTTGAAACCACGATGAGCCGCAAATGCAAGCATCAATCGGATGGACTCTAATCGTGCCACGGGAGCATAGGTCTCATCATAATCAAAGCCTTCAACTTGACTATAGCCCTTGGCTACTAAGTGTGCCTTGTTTCTAATGATCTCTCCCTTGTGGTTCAATTTATTTTTGAAAACCTATTTGGTTCCAATAATGGTGGTCTTCTTAGGTCTAGGGACTAAGTCCAAACTTGACTTCTCTCGAATTAACCTAGTTTATCTTGCATCGCAATGATCCAATCGGGATCATTTAATGTTTCATCAATTTTCCTAGGTTCAATTTCGGAAATTAAAGCAACTTCATTAGCCTCATTCCGGAAGAATGATCTAGTCCTAACCCCATGGTGGATGTCTCCAACAATTTGGTCTTGGGGATGACTAGAGGCTAATCTAGTTTGCCTTGGTGTTGGTGGTGCTTCTTGAATGATTTCACTAGACACTAGGTCAGCCTCAGGATCCGGCTGATCTATGTGTTGTCTAGGCTCACCGTCATCAGATTCATCACCATCAACAACATTTGGACTTTCATTCAAACTTAGTCTCCTAAGTTCGAGTTGGACTTCATCTACATTTTCTGATTGGTCATTTGCTTTTGAAATTTCTTTAAAAACCACATCAGAAGACTCTTCAACCAATCTAGATTTCTTATTGTAGACTCGATAGGCTTTGCTAACTAGGGAGTACCCGACCAGTATCCCTTCATCAGCCTTTGCCGTGAACTTTCCAAGGTGGTCCTTGGTGTTTAGGATAAACACCTTACAACCAAACACCCTAAGATGTTTAACCGTAGGTGGTTTTCCAAACTAAAGTTCATGAGGAGTCTTACCTAAGAACCTATGGATGAGGACTCGGTTTTGCACGTAGCAAGCTGTGTTTACAGCTTCGGCCCACAAGTAGCTCGGTAGTGAGTACTCATTAAGCATGCTTCGCGCAGCCTCTTGTAGAACATGGTTCTTCCTCTCTATAACACCATTTTGTTGTGGTGTTCTAGGAGTGGAGAACTCATGTCTATACCCTCTATCTTGACAAAACTCTAGAAATCGTTGGTTTTGAAATTCACCTCCATGATCACTTCTTATTGTCTTAATAGTTGATGATTTCTCATTTTCAACTCTTCTACAAAAGGAAATGAAAACATCTAAGGTTTGATCCTTATATTTAAGAAAATAAGTCCATGTGTATCTAGTAAAATCATCAATGATAACAAAACAATATCTTCTTCCATTCAATGATATAATAGTGCTACAATCAAACAAGTCCATGTGAAGTAAATCTAAAGTGGTAGATGTACTTACAGCGCTTTTACCTTTATGTGCAGATTTTGTTTGCTTACCCATTTGACATGCATCACAAAGTTTGTCCTTTTCATATTTGATGCTTGCTAAGCCACGAACTAATCCCTTGTTGGCCAACTTCCGGATGTTCTTCATGTTCACGTGTGCTAGTCTCCGGTGCCAAAGGGTGGACTACTCTTCTTTTGACATGAGACACTTAGCAAAAGCATTAGTAGCACTTTTAAATGAAACTTGATAAATGTTATCTACTCTAGTTCCTACTAGTACCGTGTCAACATTGTCATGGTGTCTAACTAGACATTGACTTGATTTGAAATCAATTGTGTAACCCGCATCACACAATTGACTGACACTTAGGAGATTAAATGTCATCCCCTTGACTAGAAGGACATTCTTAATCCTAAGACATTCGGATATTTGAATGTCTCCTATTCCTATAACCTTAAGACTACCATTGTTACCAAATGAAACATTACCTCTACTTTTTCTTTGAAGTGTGGTAAACAATGATCTATCCCTGGTCATGTGTTTGGAGCATCCACTATCAACGAACCAAGTTGATAGATGCTCCCCCTCAATCATAACCTACACAATTCGAAAAATAGAAGTTTTATGTACCCAAACCTTGGGACCTAAAGTATCTACTAAACAAGACTTAGGCACTCATGCCTTGACAACTTTTCTTTGGACTTTAGGTGTCTTAGATTGTCTCATATCAGTCCTAGACATCAAAGACACAAATGATGGTTCTTTGGGTCGGTAACCAATATCGGCCCTATTGTAGACCGCCCTTTGGGCATTCAAGATCATGTCTAGGGTCTTTGAGCTTGTTGAGAACATCTCAAGAATACTCTTGAGTCTCTCAACTTCACTCTTCAATAATTTATTTTCATCTTCTAGCATCTCAACATGCAAATCATCTACATCCTCATCCATAGAGGATTTCAATTGTTCAACCTCAATTTTCAAAGATTTAATCTCATCCTCTAACATTTCAACATGCAAGTCGTCTGCATCCTCATCCCTAGAGGATTTCAACTATTCAACTTTTAATTGCAATGATTTAACCTTATTTTTTGATTTTTTCAGTATATTGGTTAAGCATGTAATAGCTCTATAACATTTCTCAAGTTCAAGAGTAGTTACCTCTTCATCATCCGAAGATGATGAAGCCGCGTTTGAGAAGTCGGAGGATTCATCACTGCTTTCTTCTCCAAGAGCCATGAGTGTCACATGGCGAGTACTCTTCTCCTCCTTCTCTTCATCAGATGAACTTGAAGAGGATTCATCCCAAGTGGCCTTCAAGGCTTCTTCTTTTTCTTTGACTTTTCCTCCTTCTTCTTGAATTTCTTCTCCTTCTTCTTTAGCTTCGGGCATTCACTCTTGAAGTGCCCTTTCCTGCCACACTCATAACAAGAAACATTAGACTTATCTGTTAGTATTGTGAGAGAAGTGTCCTAAGGCAATCGCCTTATGATTGTAATCATTTACTTTAATAAATGAATATTCACTATTTAAGTATACATGTTCGTGTATTTGATTGAGATCTTAAACTCATTTACTGAATGTCCGCAATACAATTCACAGCATGAGAGAATTTGTGATGAATTCACAACTAGTGATTATCTCTACATGTGCAATTGTGAAGTATTAAAATTGTCCCTAGTCGATGAATTGATAAATACGGACACTATCAATTCTGTTGAGACTAGCATGGGTTATTCTCTAATCAGCTGATTCTCACTGGCTGGTGACATTGGGATGTCCGGAGATAAACATGAATGCTAGTTAAGGGAACTAGTTCATTGGAGTGACTAGCTGTAAAACTTCATATGGTAATCTATATATAGATATGTCAATGAAGTTCTTACTGCAGCTTAAGTGCGATGTTCCTTTGACTTGCGGTGTTCAAGTCATCTTGGTCATGAAGACTTATACTTTGACATCTTAAGCAAGCATCTCCAAGGAGGTGTAGACCCAGGATGATTGGATATAAGCCGAAGTGCCCGGAGATGTTTGAACAGCTTACAAAGGATTCACCACTCCTTACGAGGAGATGTATACCCAAGGCCTATCGTCGGATTGTTACTCGAAGCCTCTGGCCAGAGCATAACATGTTCCGAGTATGAATCTCTAGGAAACATGGAGTAACTAGAATCCGTTGGACGAGAAAGACATTACTTGGGCTAGGTGTGACGTAGACAGCCTAGTGGGGACTGACACACATAGATTGTGTCCTGAACCAAGTGGGTATAAGATGGTGAAGGGAATGGGGCACAACTCATTATAGCTGCTGAAGGGTTTCAGAATAATTTCTGAGGTCAACCGTTGATCTTTCGATTAATTGGGGGTCATGATGTACTACTAGGTGCCACTCATGATCGTTCTATAATTGGTTGATTATAGACGGCCAACATAAATCGAAAGCCTATTTAGTCACACGCACTACGAGTAATACTAGAGATTTAAAACGAGTTGAAAATTGGATTTTCCAATCAAGAGAAATAAGTCGAATCTGAATTTATCAGAGGCGCATCGGAAGCTTAAAATGGCTAAGTCTTTTGAAGGCTTATTGGACGAATTAAATGAGTTTAATTCGTAATGGTTTTGGCTTGGTGTGGCTGGCCAAAGAGGGTGCCCTCTTTGGTTTGGCCGGCCACAACAAGGAGAGAAACCAATTTATTTGGTTTAAATTATAAAATTAATCAAGCGCGATTTGTTTTTATAAAATTATGGATAAATAAATTTATATAAAGAAATTTATATAAAGAGATTTATTTTCATGGAAATTAAAATAAACCTTGGATCAGTTTATTTTATTTTATAAAATCAATTATGAATTGATTTTTCCATGATAAGAAAAATTTATAAATTTATTCTTTTTATGGAAATTAAAATGAACCATGGATTGGTTTATTTTATTTTATAAAATCAATTATGAATTGATTTTTCCATGATAAGAAAAATTTATATAATAAATTTATTCTTTTTATGGAAATTAAAATGAACCATGGATTGGTTTATTTTATTTTATAAAATCAATTATGAATTAATTTTTCCATGATAAGAAAAATTTATAATAAATTTCTTGTAAAATTTTATTCCATAATAAAAGGGGAGACATGGTTGTTTTTATTATAAATTAAGTTATAATAAAAACTTGGTATAACGGAATAATTCATAGAAAAATTTATAAGATAAATTTCTTATGAAAAATTCCGTTAAGAGGAGACTTGGCGATTAAGAGGCTACTATATAAAGGTACCAAGGCAAGGCTTGGAAATTAATTCAAGAGATCAAGGATTCTTGCCTAGCCTCTTTTCTTCTCCTTCTCTCCCTCTCCCTCCCAAGTGGGCGCCGGCCCTAGAGAGCTCCTCTAGGGTTGCCGCGAGCCAACTCCACCAAGAAGGCGCCGAAGAAGAAGAAGAAGCGGGTCGCGACTCCCTCCTTCCTTCCCCCGGAATCTTGATTCCGTTACTCAGTGGTTAGTTTCCATCTCTCTCTCTCTTGATATTCTTGTCGTGCCTTTGGAGAATCTAGTAGTTCTTGTCGACACGAAACTCGTGGCTTTGCGAAGTCATCCCGAAGAGAACTTGGCGTGGACGCGAATAGAGGCGGAGCTTCCAAGGGACGCTATGGTTGGATCCCGTCCCTTACTTCGAGTTACGCGAGGTATTGAGTAAATTAGTTTACTTTCTGCAAAAATTTTAATTTATGATCATGTCCACACATCATAAGGTTGCATGCTAGATACGTGGTTAAAATAATTTGAGAAATTATTTATGCTAATTCTTCCGCTGCACGTAATTATTTTTTAAAATTACGAACCCGTATCCATGTCAACATGCACCCGGTCCCAACATTATCAACTTTAGCTTCACTAGGGTTACCTTTACCCTTGAAGCGTCGACCCTTCCTCATCATCCTTCTAACAAAATTGGCCATCTCAGAGGAGGAAGAGTCGCTGCCATCCTCCTCGGATTCGGACTCGGATTCGGATGAGGAAGAAGATGATGAGACTTCCTTCTCCTTCTTCTTCTCCTTCTTCTTCTTGTTCTTTTCTCCTGCAACTAAGGCAATCCCCTTCTCCTTGCGGCTTTTGTTAGCCATTTCATGCAATTCCATCTCACAAAACAAATCATCTAATTTTACAATTGATAAGTCCTTAGAAACTTTGTAGGCATCCACCATGGATGACCACAAAGCATTCTTTGGAAATGCTTTTAACACATACCTCACAAGGTCGCGATTCTCGACCTTTTCATCAATAGAATGAAGCCCATTGAGGACTTCCTTGAACCGGCTATGGAGTTCACTTACGGTTTCATTCTCCTTCATAGAGAGGTTTTGGAGTTGGTTGAGGAATAAATCCCTCTTGGTGATTCTTGAATCTCGGGTGCCCTCGTGGAGTTCTATGAGCTTGTTCCACAAATCTTTTGCACTTGAAAATGGACCAACCTTGATGAGTTGTACTTTGTTCATGCCACATTGTAGGGTCACCACCGCCTTCGCGTCAGCTTCACTCATTCGGGTTTGTTCAGTCGTCCAACGCCAAGATTCTAGTTCTTTGCCTTCATCATCCTTAGGAGGGGTGAAACCCTCCTTCACAGCGAACCAAGTGTTAATATCCATCTTTAGGTAGTACTCCATCTTTGATCTCCAATATTGAAAATCTGCTCCATCGAAGAAGGGAGGTCGGGTGATGGAGAAGCCTTCTCTCAAAGCCATTGTAGATAGATCTCGGTTGTTAATCCGCTAGAATAGAGCCCCAAGCTCTGATACCACTTGTTGGATCTTGGATGGCTGGAGAGAGGGGGGGTGAATGTAGTCAGACACTTAAACTTTGGCTCTTTTCAATTTTCTGCGACTCAAAGGTTTAGTAGCAAAGCAAAAGCAATAAAACAGAGTATGCAGCAAACTAAACCCTAAGTTAAGCACAAGAACAAGAACGCTAACAAGAGGATTTACAAGGTTCAGGGATAACTTGCCCTTACTCCTTGGCGTGCCCTTAAGGTGGGCGATCCCTTAATCGTCGGCAGATCAAGCCCCAGTGAACACCGGATAATAAGCAACCTCCTTCTCGGTGGAGTAACCTCTCCACAGCGTTTCAACAAGGATGAAGTTTTAAGCACAATGAAACAAAAGAAGGATCTTACAGAGCACTCAGGACAGCAAGAACTCAGACAAACTTCTCCCGAGCTCCACTCAGCGCAGAACTCACACAAGAATCCCCTTCTTCGTGTCTTCTCGCTGATGGACTCACCAAGCTTTCTGACTCTTCTTCCCAATGCTCAAGTAACAGATGGTTGCTTCAAAGATCGCAGTTGCTTGCTCAAGATGATGAAACAACAGATCGCACAAGCACAAGCATAAGCATAAGCACAATGTGGAGAACTTCGTTACTGAGACTTGTTCGCCACCAAGCCTTAAGTCCCAGCTCTCTGATCACCAGGTCACCGCCATCTCACTGCAGCCTCCAGCTGCTCGCCTGCAACACCCAGCCTACCACTGAGCTCTCCTGGGCTCCCTGAGCTTCCCTCAGACTAGCTCCAGTCAGCAGCTCCAGTCAGCAGCCAGCGCCCGTTGAAACCTGAGATGGCAAATGGACAAACCTGCTCCAAGGAAAGGCTTCCATTAACTCTCCTTGAGTGTTTGAATCCATCCCTGTCACCTGCACACTTAATCAGAGCTTTAGCACAGCATATCAAGTATAGAATCAAGTATCAGAGGTTAAGTGCAGAGGATCAGATGTGTTAAAATGCGATCAGAGCGTCTGACAGCGCGTTTGAATTAAAGTGATTGGTCACCGGACCGATCAGGATTATCCCAGACCGATCAGGCTCCAACCTAATCGGTCCCTAGTGAGAAACTTGGGATCGCAAGCTCGTATGATCGGTCACCCTGACCAGTCACCAGATCGGTCACAAACCGATCCTGAATCATCTTGCCACAATCCCGCTCGGAATCCACTAGCTGATCGGTCACCAGACCGATCAGGCCGATCCCAGACCGATCAGGCTCCAGCCTGATCGGTCAGGGTGAGAAACCTCGCGACATTTGATCGTTCAGTCTGATCGGTCATGGTTTCTCCCTGATCGGTCACCAGACCGATCAGGAGCCGATCAGTAGGTTTGCCAAAGACCTACTGGATGCTCCTTGATCGGTCACCGGACCGATCAGGAGCAGAGCAGCAGGGGAACTCAACCCACTTGTGAGCTCCCTGATCGGTCACCGGACCGATCAAGAGCTGTGCAGTGAGTGAAACGCATACACCCTGATCGGTCACCAGACCGATCAGTCATCGTTGGATCGGTCACCAGACCGATCCACGAAGGAGCATCGTGCCAACCTCCCTGATCGGTCACCAGACCGATCCAGGGGTTCCAACCTAGCCCTCCAAGCTAGGGTTTCACCCAACCTAGCCCTCCAAGCTAGGACTTGACCCTCCAAGTCAGGATTTCATCACCTAGCCCTCCAAGCTAGGACTTTTCACCTAACCCTCCAAGTTGGGACTTTTCACCTAACCCTCCAAGTTAGGACTTTTCACCTAGCCCTCCAAGCTAGGACTTTTCACCCAACCTTCCAAGTTAGGACTTTTCCACACCTAGCCCTCCAAGCTAGGATTTTTCACACCTAACCCTTCCAAGTTGGGACTTTTCACCAAACCCTCCAAGTTAGGACTTTTCACCTAGCCCTCCAAGCTAGGACTTTTCACCCAACCTTCCATGTTAGGACTTTTCCACACCTAGCCCCCAAGCTATGATTTTCCACACCTAACCCTCCAGGTTAGGATTTCATCAAACCTAGTCCCACTAGGTATGCCCAGTCCACGACCAGGACTTAAACCCAATCATAATCATAATCATCAACCTAAACTAAAATCGATGTCAACACCAAAATAACAATCAGGGTTAGACTGCATCAACACCTGCCACGTAGCTTTCCCGTGCCACATGTCCCCCGGGTTGCTCATCCCAATCACAAGTCCCTCCCCTTCAAGTCTAATCGAAGGAAGTGTGGCTGACTGATTAGACTGGTGGCATGATGAGGGAAGCGAAGTATCTACGGGGCCAATATTACCATTCCCTCCCTCTTAACAACTTGTCGGGTACTAAGAATTGAAACATTCGTCACTTGGCCCAAGGCGGTCCTTTGAGTTAATCCAAGAGTTTTTACGAGTTCCAAGACCCGGTAATGAAAGCTATCCATCACCCATAAGACACATGGGGTGTCTTAATGGCGAGGGAGTGTTCCAGCGAATAGAATGTTGCACTGTGGCGGGGTCCTTTCTACGTGATTTCCCTCTGATTGTCACCCCCCGAGGAGCCGCTCGTCCGATACTGACCGGACAGCTACTCCTCGTCCCGGCGGACAATTCAGATGACCAGACCCCCACGACTATCTCAGTCGGCCTGTACCGCAACCTATAGGGCTGGAACAAGCGACCGTATAATGAGCAAAACGGAAAACGACGATAAAGCTGCGTACCGGTACGACTTACGACAAACGCAAAGCACAAGGCCTCCATGGCTCACAAAAGTACAACTATACCGCCGTATAAAATGGCAAAATCAAACACGAATATAGCAGCGGAAACGTAAAGTAAGAGAAACAGAAAACGGGTACCAACATGTACCACCAACAAAGTAAAAGAGACATCCCGGAATCATCTCGAAGAAATACGCGACCTGGGACAGGCTGCCGGGCCCTCCAGACCATCATCCTGAAATAAAAACAGGGAGCTAACGGGGTGAGTCCTAAGAACTCAGCGAATACAGACTGATATGCACAGGAAGAAAATAATAGCAGTAAGTCACCGTCTATCTATCTACCACAATACTGAAGATAACTGCAGTAAAAAGAAATGCAGAACTGAACTATAAACAGTAAAGGAACTACATACCTACCTGCGTCGATCCAAACCCGGTAGTATGCATGTCAACCAAGTGCAACAATCAAGTGCAACAATCACAATCATATGCATCAATGCACAGTATGCTCATGATGCAGCATGGGTCACCCCTGACGCCTCGGTCAATAATGCACACGCGGGACCATATAGGTAGGGCTCTGACCTGGTCTTCCCTGCAAGAACAGACGGTCAATAATGCACACGCGGGACCGAATGGGTAGGGTCGGAGACCATGAACGTACCCCGCCATCGGGTGGAGTAACGTCCTAAACGCCCCTCACTATCATCGGATAGGTAGGGGACCTGCTGCAGCGCCGGGTACCGCCAACGAGGCTGCACGACAGGTCATGTGGCAGGTCTGACGGCCCATCTCAACCACAAGGGGAGTCAAAGGTCGCCTACATATGCCCCTACACGAGTAGCAAGTACGACGGCCCATCTCAACCTCCAGGGAGTCAAAGGTCGTCCCCTATGCTACGTGCAACAATGATGCATGCCACTATCCCATGCATCATCCACTATCTATCCCTGCTGTCATCTACATGATATGCAGTAGTCCAGATAATCGGTATGCACCAATACCTAAATCCTAGCGTAAGGTATAAGGTAAACTGTGTAGCATCAATCCATACAGAAACAGTAAGCAGTAAAGCTAACGGATACAACTACTGAAGTAAGAGCACAGAGATACAGATATCAGATGTCCCTACTGCTAACTATGTCTAACTATGCATAAAAGAGGTACCCGCCTCGATATAAGAAAGTCCGAGCGACGAGAATCCCCGTCCAAAAATAATATCCGTGTCACAGATAGCCGCGGTACTCAATATCCTGCATCAAATACAAAATCACTTAGCTAAATGGATGTTTTGATTTAATGGGCCTCAGTCATAACTATCATACTAATTAACCCAAAATTTCCAAAACAATAACCCACAACTAGCTCACCTCATACCATGACCTCACAGTAGAACTACTCACGCTAAGCTAAATAATCAAAAGAACCAGCTCATTCCTCCTTAAGAACTTACAATAGTGCTTCCTAATCACGACACCAATTCTAAGATAATCAACTAAGCTTGAAACAAATCCATAACAATTCATCCCAAGGGTGACTCATGGCAAGAATACAAAGAACAGGGGTACAAAGGCACAAAGACTCATTCATGAACATAAATCATACTCCACCCAATCCAAGTTATTGCTCACGGCATAGGGTTTCAAATCAAGATGATCTAACCTATGAACTCCAAAACCACACACAACTTGCGACAAGGTGTCAAGAACTCAAAAGTCTCAACTACAAACACAATCCAATACACAAACCCTAGCCAATTCTCAGCATCATCACCCGAACAACAACATCAACCCATGGAAGCTCAAGAACATGATGAAAACAGAACCTAAACAGAGCAATAGAAATCCTCAATCCAAACTCAAATCATCCCAAACACCAGATCTGCAAATCCTAAACGAAGCATTTGGAAATCGATCAACGCTGAGCACACACACAAATTACCCAAAGCAAATCAAGAACCATACACAACGCAACATCACAGGCATCCAAAACTTCATACCTGAATGGAAGTGAGCAAATCCCCTTCTGCCCTAG
Organism: Boesenbergia rotunda; assembly: GCA_024364735.1. Classification (NCBI taxonomy): domain Eukaryota; kingdom Viridiplantae; phylum Streptophyta; class Magnoliopsida; order Zingiberales; family Zingiberaceae; genus Boesenbergia; species Boesenbergia rotunda. The sequence continues at coordinate 386,657 of JAGFNQ010006616.1, read as the reverse complement.
ATCGCCGGCCAGTGGCTGGAAAGCGTCGCGCCGTCAGCCAAGAGAGCAGACGAATCGACTGAACCGGAGCAGAGAACCCCGGCACTCGCGTGATCGAGAGTGATGGGTCGATCCGTAGCGTCGAGCGGTCGCTCCGAAGACCATCAACCAAAAAGGAAAAGCGTAAGTGGAGAGGGAAAAGAGAAATAACCCTAGATCCGAAGAGGGGAACCGATCACCTCGACCCTCCGATGCCGCCTGATCGTCGCACCGGGAAGTGGTCGCCGGCCCGCGCCGCTCCGATCGCCCGAGTGAAGAAGAACGAAGAGGAAGGAGGTGAAGAGGAGAAGGAGTCGGAAAGGCTTAGCTGGGATTAGGGCTCGCGAAACATAAAGGGGTGGTTTTTAACAGAAAACCCCTTCAAAATTTTCCAAAATCCAAATCATGCCCCTAAATTCGAGAATTTTGCCTTTTAGCCCCCTAAACTTTCGGTATTTTAACATTCTCCCCCACTAACAAAAATTTGGTCCCCAAATTTTCGTTATCACATGTTCTAGGTACGGTCAAACAGTACAAAATACTAAACGAATCACTCACACGTACCTCAATCACACAACTGGGGATAGCGAGCTCGGATAATATCCTCGAGCTCCCTGGTCATCTCGGACCTGAATGGTGCTGGCATCCGACCTGAACCAGTCGGATTGTCTTGCTCCTCAATTGACGCTCCCCATGCTTTAGGATCCGTGTCGAAACCTCCTCGTAGGTCGCATCCGGCTGAAACGAAGCTGGTACCTCCAACAGAAATATGTGTTGGGTCAGCCACGCATCTCCTCAGCATCGAGACCTGGAATACCTCATGCACACCGGCCAAAGCAGGGGGAAGTGCTAGGCAGTAAGCTACAGCTCCGATCCTTTCCAGAATCTGGAAAAAAATCCAATATACCGGGGAGCTAGCTTACTTCTGAGATAAAACCCCTTTCGTGGGTGAAACTCGAAGAAAGACATGTACACTCACAGCAAACTCTATGGGTCTGCGCCTCCGGTCAGCATAGCTCTTCTAGCGATTCTGTACTGCAGTAATCTCAGTCTGACAATCTGTACTCACTCTGCCTCGTGCTGAACTCTCTGGGGTCCCAGCAGCTGAGTCTCACCGACCTCATCTCAGAGGGTGGGTGTCTTGCACGCCCTACCGTACAACGCCTCAAACGGTGCCCTATATCGCCGAATGAAAGTCGTTGTTGTAGGCGAACCCCACCAAGTACAAATGGTCCTCCCAACTGCCCCCAAAGTCCCTCACACACGAGCGCAACAAGTCCTCTAAAGACTGGATAACACGCTCTGACTGTCCGTCTGTCTGGGGATGAAAAGCTGTGCTGAGACGGAGCTCTGTACCCATGGCCCTCTACAAACTCCGCCAGAACCGCGATGTAAAACGCGGATCTCTATTCGAGATAATACTCAAAGGAACTCCATAAAATCTGCCTATCTCCTGGCAATACAACTCTGTCAATCTATCAAGAGAATATATCCTCCGGATAGCTAAGAAGTGAGCAGATTTGGTTAGTCAGTCCACGACTACCCAAATCGCATCATGACCTCTCCTAGTCCTCGGCAACCCCCAACGAAATCCATGATGATATGCTCCCACTTCCTCTCGGGAATGAGGATCCTCTGGAAAGTCCAGCAAGTTTCTGATGCTCTGCCTTAACCTGCTGATAAACGAGACATTTTGCAACAACCTCCGCTATGTCTCTCTTCATGCAGTTCCAACAATATGAACATCTCAAATCATGATACATTCGAGTGCTACCCGAATGAATAGTAAAACGTGATCGGTGAGCCTCCTGCAGCAACTCCTCTAAGACAGGGGGCGCCTCTGGTACACACAACCTCCCTCGGAAGTACCGAACACCCTCCTCATCACGTGTGAAATCCGACTGCTCTCTCGAAATCGCTTGGCTGCCCAGAAACTGAATATGCTGGTCATTGGCCTGGGCCTCTCTGATCCTCGTCCGAATCTCTGACTGGGCCATCAAAGTCGCTAGCAGTCCTCTCTCTGTCCGAGACTGCTCCTGTAACCCCAGCTCAAAGAAACTCTGAATCAAATCCGTGACCATCACTCGGTGGCATGCCAAACAGCTCTAGACTTCCGACTCAGGCGTCGGCGACTACATTAGCTTTCCCAGGATGGTAGCTAATGGCACAGTCGTAATCCTTCAGAAACTCCATCCAGCTCTTCTGTCGGAGATTCAGCTCTCGCTGAGTGAATAGATACTGAAGGCTCCGATGGTCGGTGGAGATCTCGAAGGTGTTCCCATAAAGATAATGCCTTGAGATCTTCAACGCAAAATGATAGCAGTCAACTCTAGGTCGTGAACAGGGTAGTTCCTCTCATGCTCCTTCAACTGCCGTGAAACACAAGCAACCACCCATCCATACTGCGTGACTATTGCGCCTAGTCCCAGGAGAGGGACTTCAATAAACATAGTGAAATCCCCCTCTCCAGAAGATAGTACTAGAACTAGCACAGATACAAACCTCCGATTCGGCCCCTGAAAGCTTATCTTGCTGGCTTCAGTCCATACAACTTCACGCCTTTCCTGATCAGGCGTGTAAGTGATGATGAAATGTTGGAGAACTCTCAACCAAGCATCGGTAGCAGCCCGCCAAAACCCAGAAAACTGCGCAAATTGGGTTAGTCAATCAACGACCACCCAATTCACTTCAACACTCCCTGAGTCCTAAGTAAATCTGTTCTCATTTCCAACCATAAATGGGGATCGTCTAATATAGCCCAGTGGATCCCTAAGGTTCAACCTTTTTCTACTAAACTACCAAACATCTAACCATAACATCCACGATATCCTTCCCCATATCGATCCACCAACGGAAACGCCTCAAGTCTCTGTATCTTCGGTATTACCTGCAAAACACACAAACCAAGAACGGTGAGCCTCACTTGCCTCATAGGTGAGATAATCAATGAAGCTCCTCCATAAATAGGTCCGAAAATTTTCAAACCATAGAAAACGCTAGAACACTCCTTCGGACTGGCGTCCGGATATTCTCGAACTACGGAAACGTTCGAGAGCTAAGGCTACCACTGCGTCAGTACGGCCCAGTGACAGTAGGAAAACCCTAACGTCCACGTGCTAGAACCTCTAGCTCTGAAATGAGTGGATACTGTAACCTAGTCGTCTCTGATACCAATGAACCACCACATGGACTGGTTTGGTGGTCAACTAGTAACCACTCCTACTTGACAACCAACAGTCTACCTCTCGGGGACCGTCCTCTATAACATACACCAGTTACGGTCGAATTTCTTAGGTGTTACGCAGCAACACCAAATTCACCACACCACATCCGTTCCTAAATTCTCGATGTATCATCGAGAATATTTAACACGTACGACAAGTATATGAGTCATGATACCTCATAGGCTAGAACAGCGTCAGATCAGTCGACTAACCGTCATCTCGTAACCCGATATACTCCAACTCTGCTCCAAAAGGTGATAGAGACACAATCTCTTAGGAGTATCCCAAAGTAATCGAGAAGTAATTATTTGTTTCCTGAGTATCGTCCTTAGTGTCTTCACGTAAAGGTAACTCAGTCTCGTAAGTGATTTGCATCGCTGCACAAACCAGGAGTCCAAAGGTACCTTCTTGGTTATCCAAACCAAGTACGAGCAATAATCCCGCAAGTGTCAAGCAACTAGCTCTACACTCCTCCGGATCGGTACAAGTCACATTTGACTGTACTATTTAGGTTGTCTAACCAAGTATAATGAATCCGAGGTCAAAAGTCCCACAGACCAGGATACATCTATCCTCTATCCACTGAAACGATAAACAGTGAATATCATCTCTGCTGCATCCAGCAGGTCATGTCCTCCAAACATGCCATCTAGGAAATCTGTATGGAAATAAATAACCCTAACCGCCCAAAGCTCCATCAGCTAAAGCGGATCGATCCTATGTCGGTCGAGCCAACTACGATACGCAAGCTCCAATAGGTTGTCGTCCGATTTAATCCTAGCTTCCCAACTCATCAGTCGGTACCATTGAAGAATCAAAATTCTCCACTATACAATCGAATTCACAACGTGTCATCCGATCATCTCCTTAGTCAACCTTGACCATAATGGTGATATCCGATCATTTACTATCAGTTATAGTATATGGCTAGTACTACACTTCCTGCATCAATGCAGGTCATGTACTCACTCGTACCCTCTAGGTCACCTAACTCAGTACGAGCGAACCAGAAGTCTAAAACTCCCCGATATAGGAGAAATCATCACGGTATCAATATGCAGTCTCAATGTCTCACACAGTTGATAACAACTGATACTAGTATACAACTGGTATGGGACAGAAATCTATAACTTGAATTCCTTAACCTCCGATAGGTTATTGACAGGTTCGACCCTCGTCTTCCGACCATGTATCGGTGCTACTCGAGAATCAACATTCTCTGCATCCTAGATGAGTCGGCAACATGTCAACCAGTTACTTATAATCGACAACCAACATGGTCGCAAATAAAATGGATCGACTACATGTCTTCCAGCCAAACTATATTTACGAGTACCTACCGGCCAAGTATATAAGTAGATATACAATCCCATCAAAATAAGGAATGTTGAATGTCTAATACTACACTAGAGAGTAGTTACAAAAGAGGTAAATAAGACTTGTCATATACCTCGTGTCGTCTGGAGGAGTCTCGTCGCCGCCATGTCCCAATCACGTCCATCGAGAAACGACTTTGGCATAAAATCCGAACAAACACCCACAAGACCACAAAATATCTCGAGAACCTCGCTCTGATACCAAAAATTGTCACGCCCTGAGGAGCCGCTCGTCCGATACTGACCGGACAGCTACTCCCTCGTCCCGGCGGACAATTCAGATGACCAGACCCCCACGACTATCTCAGTCGGCCTGTACCACAGCCTATAGGGCTGGAACAAGCGACCGTATAATGAGCAAAATGGAAAATGACGATAAAGCTGCGTACCGGTACGACTTACGACAAACGCAAAGCACTAGGCCTCCATGGCTCACAAAAGTACAACTATACCGCCGTATAAAATGGCAAAATCAAACACGAATATAGCAGCGGAAACGTAAAGTAAGAGAAACAGAAAACGGGTACCAACATGTACCACCAACAAAGTAAAAGAGACATCCCGGAATCATCTCGAAGAAATACGCGACCTGGGACAGGCTGCCGGGCCCTCCAGACCATCATCCTGAAATAAGAACAGGGAGCTAACAGGGTGAGTCCTAAGAACTCAGCGAATACAGACTGATATGCACAGGAAGAAAATAATAGCAGTAAGTCACCGTCTATCTATCTACCACAATACTGAAGATAACTGCAGTAAAAAGAAATGCAGAACTGAACTATAAACAGTAAAGGAACTACATACCTACTTGCGTCGATCCAAACCCGGTAGTATGCATGTTAACCAAGTGCAACAATCAAGTGCAACAATCACAATCATATGCATCAATGCACAGTATGCTCATGATGCGGCATGGGTCACCCCTGACGCCTCGGTCAATAATGCACACGCGGGACCATATGGGTAGGGCTCTGACCTGGTCTTCCCTGCACGAACAGACGGTCAATAATGCACACGCGGGACCGAATGGGTAGGGTCGGAGACTATGAACGTACCCCGCCATCGAGTGGAGTAACGTCCTAAACGCCCCTCACTATCATCGGATAGGTAGGGGACCTGCTGCAGCGCCGGGTACCGCCAACGGGGCTGCACGACAGGTCATGTGGCAGGTCTGACGGCCCATCTCAACCACTAGGGGAGTCAATGGTCGCCTACATATGCCCCTACACGAGTAGCAAGTACGACGGCCCATCTCAACCTCCAGGGAGTCAAAGGTCGTCCCCTATGCTACGTGCAACAATGATGCATGCCACTATCCCATGCATTATCCACTATCTATCCCTGCTGTCATCTACATGATATGCAGTAGTCCAGATAACCGGTATGTACCAATACCTAAATCCTAGCGTAAGGTATAAGGTAAACTGTGCAGCATCAATCCATACAGAAACAGTAAGCAGTAAAGCTAACGGATACAACTACTGAAGTAAGAGCACAGAGATACAGATATCAGATGTCCCTACTGCTAACTATGTCTAACTATGCATAAAAGAGGTACCCGCCTCGATATAAGAAAGTCCGAGCGACGAGAATCCCCGTCCAAAAATAATATCCGCGTCACAGATAGCCGCGGTACTCAATATCCTGCATCAAATACAAAATCACTTAGCTAAATGGATGTTTTGATTTAATGGGCCTCAGTCATAACTATCATACTAATTAACCCAAAATTTCCAAAACGATAACCCACAACTAGCTCACCTCATACCATGACCTCACAGTAGAACTACTCACGCTAAGCTAAATAATCAAAAGAACCAGCTCATTCCTCCTTAAGAACTTACAATAGTGCTTCCTAATCACGACACCAATTCTAAGATAATCAACTAAGCTTGAAACAAATCCATAACAATTCATCCCAAGGGTGACTCATGGCAAGAATACAAAAACAGGGGTACAAAGGCACAAAGACTCATTCATGAACATAAATCATACTCCACCCAATCCAAGTTATTGCTCACGGCATAGGGTTTCAAATCAAGATGATCTAACCTATGAACTCCAAAACCACACACAACTTGCGACAAGGTGTCAAGAACTCAAAAGTCTCAACTACAAACACAATCCAATACACAAACCCTAGCCAATTCTCAGCATCATCACCCGAACAACAACATCAACCCATGGAAGCTCAAGAACATGATGAAAACAGAACCTAAACAGAGCAATAGAAATCCTCAATCCAAACTCAAATCATCCCAAACACCAGATCTGCAAATCCTAAACGAAGCATTTGGAAATCGATCAACGCTGAGCACACACACAAATTACCCAAAGCAAATCAAGAACCATACACAACGCAACATCACAGGCATCCAAAACTTCATACCTGAATGGAAGTGAGCAAATCCCCTTCTGCCCTAGATCGCCGGCCAGTGGCTGGAAAGCGTCGCGCCGTCAGCCAAGAGAGCAGACGAATCGACTGAACCGGAGCAGAGAACCCCGGCACTCGCGTGATCGAGAGTGATGGGTCGATCCGTAGCGTCGAGCGGTCGCTCCGAAGACCATCAACCAAAAAGGAAAAGCGTAAGTGGAGAGGGAAAAGAGAAATAACCCTAGATCCGAAGAGGGGAACCGATCACCTCGACCCTCCGACGTCGCCTGATCGTCGCACGAGAACTGGTCGCCGGCCCGCGCCGCTCCGATCGCCCGAGTGAAGAAGAACGAAGAGGAAGGAGGTGAAGAGGAGAAGGAGTCGGAAAGGCTTAGCTGGGATTAGGGCTCGCGAAACATAAAGGGGTGGTTTTTAACAGAAAACCCCTTCAAAATTTTCCGAAATCCAAATCATGCCCCTAAATTCGAAAATTTTGCCTTTTAGCCCCCTAAACTTTCGGTATTTTAACACTGATACTCTTAGTCGGATCATACCAACCGACGGTCATAATGAATTGTAATGCCTCGAGATTTGCAGTTATCACCGTCCACGTGTCGTGCCTCTATTTCTCGCATGAGAGCAGCTCCTTTCCAATAAAAAGGGGAGGCGAAAGCAGCCTTCCATCTTCTTGCACCGCTGACTATCAGAGCTTGCGCCTCCAATCTCTTCCTGCTAGAGTTTTTCTTACTAGAGCTTCCTCTTCACGTGTAAGTCTTGTCCGCCTCCATCTTCCTCTCTTCTTCATTATCATGGGCAAGGAGGGAAAGGGAAAGAAAGGTCAGGATAGGAAGGAGAGGTCTCAGGAAGAAGGGACATATCGTTCGGAGTGGTACGAAGCCACCTCCTCAAAGGTCAAGACGAACACCCTGAGAGCCGCCTGTGAAGCATATGACATTTCGGCGGAGTTAGAGGTCAAGGTCCCCAAGATAAACCAGTCTCCAGTAGAACCCCCCTCCCTAGGGGTTTCCACCTTCTTCTTAGGCTACGTAGAGTTTGGCCTTCGTTTTCCAATTCTTCCCTTTTTCATGGCCATCTCTGAGTATTTTAACATCCCTTTACACCAAATGACTCCCAACGCCTTCGCCCAGATGGGCAGGGCATATATCCTTTTTAAACTGTTCAACATACGCTTAACCCCTCGCTCCTTCCACTTCTTTTTCCTCCAGAACCTGGCCTCTAGAGGGGGCTTTAGCTTTACCGCTCGCCCCAGCCATAAGTTCATCAGAAGCCTCCCTTCCTCCATAAGGGATAGAAGGAGCACTTCTTTTTCATTAGACATTCTGAGCGTCCCTTCTGCCCGACTCGCTGGCGAGAAGACTTACCCTCTCCTCCGAACCTGGGCGACTTCCAGCAGGACTAGGGGTATTAGCAGCCCAGGAGTATTTTGGTCGGGATGAAGTTCCACGGCCCCCACCTGGTTCAATGTGAAGAACTCATGTATCAGGCTGGGATTAGCTCTAAAGTCACCAGTCTTAGCCATAGGCTCAGTAAGTTCACTATTTCATTTAACGCTCATCTATTCTAACTGATGTTTCATTATTTTTGTGTTGTAGGGAACATCATGTTGTCCCGGGCCATGAGCAAGCTCCTTAAATGGGAGCTAGCAGATCAACAGGACCTCGCCCCTCCTCCAGCTCCTACTGCCCCGGTGGTCGAGTATTCCGAAGGCTCCTAGCAGATGTAGGACTAGGGGTCGACTACCTCAAAGTTGCCTGATGCTCAGAGAGTTGATCCCTCCCCTGTTCCCATTGGGACGAGAGGTGGTGATGAGGAACCTGTAGCTCAAGTTCTTCCATCGTCGATAGAGCCGACCGAGAAAGCAGACTCTCTCCCCTCCCGGCGAAGACGGCTTGTCCTGCCCGAGGAGGAAGACGAGGAGAGCAAGCCACATGTCTCCCTTCCGAAGCGATCGGTTCCTCCTGCCCTCGGAAGTGGAGAACCCACTCAACCTAGGCGACCCCCGTGGTCCTAGAGGAAAAGGAGGATAGAATTCCCCTTTCTAAGCACCACCTAAGGGTGTCTTCTCCTGCAGCGGAGCACCGGAGCACCGAGTCGAGGTCGAATCCTCTGTCGACTCCCACAGCAATCTAAGAGGCAAGCGGGCGGGATTGGCAGAGCCCCAATTTATGAGCGCACATTTGCGCCGAAAGGTCCAAGCAGCTGAGAAAGCAGCCTCCTTGGGACCTTGGTCGGTGGAGTTGAAGGAGCCTCTGCCAAAGAGCCATCCTTCTGGAAAAGCCTCCTTTAGCACCGATTAAAGCGTTCCGAGCTCCTCCGTCGTACCGTTCGAGTCACCAAGTATCCAGCCCCTCCTTCTCCACAGCTCCGAAAACACTTCTGGCATGCCTTCCCCGAGGAGTTGGGAGGCCATGAGAGGGAGGAACATAGAGCGCCTCGATTCAGCTGCGATAATTGCCAGCTTATATGAATCACTCCTCAAGGAATAATTCCTGTATGATTCTGTTATTGTTACTTTCCTTTCTGACTCTTACTATTTGTTGTATCAAGCCACTTCCGACTGCCTTCTCCTGGGTCGTCGCATGTCTCCCGAGCAGGAAACTGAAGCCCTGCACCAACAAGTCACCGAACTAGAGGCCGAGGTTTACCAAGCTCATAAGGAAGGACAAATTGAGGCGGAAGTTAACAGGGATCTCCAGGTCAAGATAAAGCACTACTTGGACACCCTGTTAGCCTTCGAGTCGTCACTGCACAACGTCCGACACCGAGAACGCCTTCTATCCGAGAGAGCAACAACCCTCTCTGCGGAGGTGACCGAATTAGCTCAAGAGAAGGGGCACCTCCAAGCTCGGGAGGCGATGCTATCGGACGACATCCGACTCCTGGAATCATCGACCGAGGTCCTCAATGGTCAGATTAAGGAGCAGGCATACTAGCTAACAAAGTAAGAAACAGTGATACAAGCTATTGCCGAGCAAATGTCTGACCTGCAAGAGGACCTCGAGCGGGCCAAGTCGCGTCTCCTGACCACCTCCCAGCAGCTCGAGGATGTACAGGCGGCTCGGGATCAAATATCCTCGGAAGCGGTCGAGTTGAAGACTGCCCGGGATCAAGCCTTGGAAGAACTGAAGAACTACAAGGCTAACAAAGAGTCCCAACAAGCAGAGGCAGAGGCGGCCTTCAAGGCCAAGTTCCTACAATATGAGAAATTTGGCAACATTTTGACCGGTCAAGTGCTGAGGGGGCTGAAGCAGAGCTTTAAGGGGGCTGTCCAGCAACTTCGGCAAGCTGAGGCGCTGAAGCCGGATGCTGACCTAAGCTTCCTCAGGGTCGACCGAGCCTGGGAGGAGCTACCGCCGGAGGAAGAGTTATAGTTCCTTCTGTTTGACTTTATACTTTGTATTTTACTTTTTTTCTTTCTTTTTGAATATACTCCAATATAAAAGCTTTAAGGGGGCTGTCCAGTAACTTCGGCAAGTTGAGGCGCTGAAGCCGGATGCTGACCTAAGCTTCCTCAGCGTCGACCGAGCCTGGGAGGAGCTACCGCCGGAGGAGTTATAGTTCCTTCTGTTTGTCTTTATACTTTGTATTTTACTTTTTTTCTTTCTTTTTGAATATACTCCAATATAAAAGCTCAAATTTTGAATGAAATTTTTTATCTTCTGCACCACTTTCTTGCATGGTTTACTTTCTGCACCTTGTTCCCTGGTTTATGCATTGTATTATGTCGTACGTTGCTCTTCGCTCCTATGTAAAATCAAACTTTGAATGAAAATATTTTTATCTTCTGTCCCAATGTCCTGTGTGGTTCACCTTCTGCACTTTATTTTCTAGCTTATATATTGTGATTACATTGCATGTTGCTCTTCGCCCCCCCCCCCCCCCCCCCCCCCCCCCCGTATAGACCTCTTTGCAACCGTGAAGTCTAATGTTTTGGAGGAGGCAAGGGCTGGGTGCATTGTTAGTTTCCTACGATGGCAAGAACAGGACCTAGCCTCCTTCACATCTTGGCTAGGCCTATGCATCTCGGGTATCTTTGGCACCTCAAGATGGTAGGAGCTCAGGCTACTCCCGACCGACCATCCTCAGCACCTTGGTCAGGTCTACACATCTTGGGCATCCTCAGCACCACAAGATAATAGGATCTTGGGTTGCTCCCGGCCGGCCATCCTCAGCACCTCAGTCAGATCTACACATCTTGGGCATCCTCGGCACCACATGATGGTAGGATCTTGGGCTGCTTCCGGCCAGGCAACCTCAATTCTTCGGTCAGGTCTATACATCTTGGACATCCTCGACACCACAAGATGGTAGGATCTCGGGCTGCTCCCGGCCGGACATTCTCAGCACCTCGGTCAGGTTTACACATCTTGGGAATCCTCGGCGCCACAAGATGGTAGCATGATGGTAGGATCTTCGGCTCTTGCATTTGGTCTTGGTGAGACATTTCTTCTATTTCTTTAATTACTCAAACTGCAAAGAAGTACAAGTAGGCACACAAATACATGTATTGCTCACATGGCTCACCGAGTGCGATACGGCTGGAGGTGACTTGCGTTCCAAGGCCTCTCTAACCTTTTGCCTTCAGCGTCTTGCAAGTAATAGCTCCCTCCTGCAAGCTTTTTGATAATGATGTAAGGTTCACTCCATTGGGCACAAACTTTCCGGTGTTGCTGACTGGTTTAGTTCTTTTCCAGACCTTATCTCCGACTTGGAAAGTTCGAACGATCACTCAGTTATTGTACACTTGCTGAATACGTTGTCAGTACGCAGCTAGTCGAGTAGCAGCTTTGTCCCGCACTTCTGTCACCAGGTCTATGTCGATAAGTCATTCCTGATCATTATCTTCCTTGTTGTAGTGTTGTCATCGGATTGACTCATCGCCTATTTCCACAGGAATCACCGCTTCTGCTCCATATACCAAATTGAAGGGATTCTGACCGGTCCCTTCTTTGAGAATAGTACGGTACGACCACAGAATGCTCGAGAGTTCTTCGACCCAACTGCTTCCGGCATGGTTTAGCTTTATCTTAAGCCCTCTAATGATCTCCTGGTTGACCACTTCTGTCTGGTCATTGCCTTGAGGATAAGCGACTGAGGTGAAGGCTTGGTGAATACCTAGTACTTCACACCACTCTCTGAGTTTACGCCCTGCAAACTGTCTATCATTATTCGATACCAATTTATAAGAAATGGCATACCTGCAGACTATGTCCTTCCACAAGATCTTCATCACGGCGGCTTCCATGATACGCGCAAGCGGCTCAACCTCGACCTATTTGGAGAAGTAGTCGACTGATACCAATAGAAATTTTTTTTGTTGAGATCCGATCAGGAAATGACCCACAATGTTCATTCCTATTGATCAAAGGGGCATGAGACAGTAGAGGCTCGAAGTAGTACAGTCGGGCGGTGAGTGATATGTTGATGCTTTTGACAAGCTTCGCACCCGGCAACAAATTTAGTATCATCCGCTTGCAGCGTGCGCCAAAAATATCCGGCCAAAATAATCTTTCTAGCCATGGATCTCCCCCAATATGGCTTTCACATATGCCTTCTTGAACCTCTCGCATGATGTAGTCGACCTCCCTTAGACCAATACACCTGAGCAATAGTCGGGCAAATGCTCTTTTATATAACTGCTCTCCGACCAGCGTGAACCTGCCAGCCCTGCAACGAAAGAGTCGAGATTCCTTATCACTCGCCAATATTGTTTCACTGCATAGGAACTCGACATAGGGTTCTCTTCAGTCAGGTAATATAGTGTTCGCAGTTTCTTTTTCGATCTAGGCCACGACTCCTTCTGGAGCACTAGGCTCTTCCATCATCCATAGTGCAAGGGAGCTCGCAAACTTGGCTAGCTCATCTGCCTTAACATTATCCGCCCGAGATATCTTCTGCAGAACAACTTCAGTAAAAGAATATTTTAGTTGCTCATATATAGCCACATACCTCTGTAACGCTCATTTTTAACTTCGAACTCTCCTTTTAGCTGTTGGGTCACGAGTTGCGAGTTTGAATGCAATATAACTCGAGTAGCTCCCACATGCTTGGTTGCTTGAAGCCCAGCCAGTATTGCCTCATATTCGGCCTCATTATTGGTGGTTTGGAAGTTCAGTCGGATGGATAATTGTAGTATGTCTTCTCTAGGAGAAATCATCAGAATTCCGACTCCACTATACTTGTTATTGGATGAGCCATCAACACAAATCTTCCAAACCTCACCAGCTTCAGGTCCCAGGCAGCTTCGAGCATAAAGTCAGCTATTGCCTGAGCTTTGATAGCTGTTCGGGGTGGTACTCAATCTTATACTCACTCAACTCTGCTGTCCACTTGATTAATCATCCCGAGGCCTCCGGATTGGTGAGGATTTTCCTGAGTGGATTGTTAGTAAGCACTACGATGGGATACACCAAAAAATACGACCAAGTCTTCGTGCCATGAACACTAAGGCATATGTCAATTTCTCCAGGATAGTATACCGAGTCTCTGCCTCATTAAGGAGATGCCCAAAGAAATAAATGGGATATTAAGTAGTGTCTTCTTCACGAATAAGCGCAGCGCCCACCGCTTGTTCAGCTGCAGACAGGTAGACAAACAACGCTTCTCCTTCCAATGGCTTATATAGGATGGGGAGTTCAGAGAGGTATGCTTTCAAATCTGTAAAAGTCTTCTCGCATTGATCATCTCATTCGAATTTGACTGTCTTCCTTAGAATTTTAAAGAAAGGAAAAGTCCTATTAGTAGATCTGGAGATGAACCGGAACAAGTCTATAATTCTGCCATTAAGCCGTTGTACATCTTTGAAATTGTGAGGGGATGGCATGTTGAGTATAACTTGCATTTTCTCAGAATTAGCCTCAATTCCTCTCTCGGTGACCATGTACCCGAAGAACCGACTACTTTTCACCCCAAACAAATATTTAGCGGAGTTTAGTTTCAGTCCATTGGCCCTTAAGGTAGTGAATGTCTCCTCCACATTGACATGCTTGACCAACTGCACCAATAGATAATCGAAGCTGGCCAGCAGTTTCTTCACGAACGACCGAAAGAAATCTCATTTAGAGAGTCCTTGCGTGAAAGCGTTGATGAGGATCTCTGAAGTGACCGTTGACACGTCCTGCGCCACCCGATTAAACCGTTGGATATAGTCCTTCAACGGTTCTTTGCTCTTCTATTTTAGGGCGAACAGATTTAAGGGCATCTTCTGGTATCGTCGAATGCTGGCGAAGTGATGTAGGAAGACGGTCTTAAACTCCATAAAGGAGGTTATCGAGCTGTGAGGCAGCCTTTGAAACCATCTCTGGGCGGCCCCTGATAGGGTGTTCAGAAACACCCGACACTTCACACCATCTGTGTATTGGTGTAACAGGGTCGCGTTCTCAAACTTGTAGATGTGGTCTTCCGAATCCGTCTTCCCATCATAATCAGCAATTCCTGGACCACGAAACTGCTTAGGCATGGGATCCGTTACGATGTCTGGAAAAAAGGAGTAGATGGAGATTTCAGGAGAACTTTGGCGACCACGATTTTCCCCTGGCCATCCTCCTACCGTAAAATGCTGGTGGCGGCAGAATGCACCCTCTCCATTTCTCCCATGGAATCTCGCCTAGGCACTGGGGCTATCATCGCCACCCTGCCGGTGGCGAGACAAGATCTTCAATTTCGGTTGTGTAAGGTCGACACCCTAGGGATCTCGTCCTGCATTGGAACTGCCCGTTGAGAGACGGCTTGTTCAATCTGATGCTGCTCTAGTGCTTCTCTGACGACGTTAGCGACTAACCGATCCAACTCCTCCCGCATCAACATGATGGGTTGTCCCTCTGGATCTGCCATCACAGTGTTCCTTATGGTGCTTTGATGTGTCCCACAGATGGCACCAAACATGTTCCGGAAGCGAACAACGAGGATGACGAATCACCAATACGCATCCCACGGCGACGATGATAGGGAGAAGATGTCGACGCCTGCAAGATGAACATGAGCATAAAGGGGATGCACCGGAAGAAGTTCTGGTGGAGCCCTCTCCGACGCTCAAGTCAGAACTCTCTCTTTTCAGGAGAACAACAAGGAATCAAAGTAGTATAATTCTGAAAATCTTACCCCACTTTACCTGGGTGTCGAGGCATCTTATATACCTGATGCTTTCTCCCACGTGTCCCCACCTCCTCCTCATGTTCCTTAATCATCGGTTACTTACCAGCTATTCTCTTCTGATAACAGCTACTGTGACTATTAAGGCCCTAATTATCATGCATTGCGAACAAAAATTACCTAATAACTTTCCTGTTCCGAAAGGAGGAGCGGGTACTAGAAGCTTGACTTTCTTATTCACACGCTGATCTTTGTGCTAAATATCAAACATTTGAGGGGCCAAATGCTTAAAAACCTTAAACTAAGGGCATGTTTTGGATTAATCAAATTTAGAGGGCTAAACCGCAAATGTGCACCCACTTACAATTCCCTCCCCTCCTCTCTGCGCCGCAAATCCCTTTGCAAACCGCCGCCCCTCTCCCTCTGCTCTCGATCGCTGACACACCTTCCCGATCGTCGCTCGTCGCCAACCAAGTGAGGATGGTTTTTGCCCCTCTTGCTCCTCGATTATCTCTTCTCGATTCACAGGTCGATCATCGCGATGGCACGCGATGCATGCTAGGCCACCGGCCACCCAAGCGCCGCCGACCTGATTCGAGTGTTGCCGATCTGATTCAAGTACGCTGGTCCCGATCCTCCATCATTGTTCCTCCCTTGGTATGTTCTGTTTCTTCCTACGGTTGCTCCGGAGTTTCTTGGATCGTGCCATGTTTCCTTTAGGTAACACTGTTGCTTGCTTCGATCCAAAGTCGACCCTCTTTGTGGTGATCTGCCTTTCACGTCGGAAATGGATCTAGATTGGGGACAAGCTCATCAGAGAAGGACACTCATTCCCGTTGGCTGCCAATTAATGCAGATCGAAGCAAAAGAGGGAAGAGAATGGATTCGTGAGTGACATCACATGTAAGGATATGTGATATAGGTTTTATCATATAGGTTTTCATTAATTAAGGATTTAGTACAATGGGTGAAGAATTTTGTGTCCCTTAGATGTGCAATTTTGATGGTGCTTTGGTGGAATTGGGTCTGCGTGGGAGGTTCCTGTCATCAGGTAGATCCTGTGCTTTTAAGGTTATATAATATGAATAGAGTAGTTGTTGGATTTGTTCTCTAACTTATACCTAATCAAGTATAGTTTAATGGATCAGTGATTGTAGCTCTTGTGGTGGCTTTGGTTAAAGGTAATTTATTCGTGATAGGTTTTCATGAGATAGACGATTAACTACATGCATTAAAGAATTTGGTAAAATGTTGAGTGATAGAGAGAATAAAAGTGTTGGATTGTTGGAGTTGGGATTTATTAAGTTGATTAAGTAATTGAATAATCGATTAATAATTATCAAGTGATGTTATGATTATGGATTGGAGGATATAAAACTGATGTGGTAGTTTATTAAATTTAATTTGGATAATTTAGTAGTTAATTGATTAATTGATCAATTGGAGTTAATACCAGATTAATCACGATTGGTTAACCATAAGAAAATGTAGATATGGTTGATAGAGATAGTAACGATTAGAATTATGAATAATTTGTTATAATGGGAATTAATCAGGGATTAAAAAGATAAGCTGGTGATCTTATCGTTCATGTTAATGAACTAAAGGATTAGTTAGCTAAATGGTTAATTAAATAATCAGGGGTATAGCGATTAATCATTAGATTAATTGGACTGTTAATAAATTAATAAGTAGACTAATTAATTAAGAGGTGAGTAAATTTAAAAGTTGCTAAATTAATCAAGGTTTGATTATTGATTAATACTCTTAGATTTTTCGTATACTTGATATGTAGAATTCGACCTCGAGATAGAGCCAGATTCAAGATTTGATGATCTATCAGATTTAATGATTGTTAGAACAATCGATATTTACGAGGTGGATATTTCTCCTCTGTATTCTTGTAGATCATAGATCTTAAATATATGACTTTTTATGTCTGAATAGGGTTGTTTTACCTTGTCCTTTGTTGTTTTTTTGTTATATATCGACCATTGATACTTTCGTTACTTGACCTTCGAGTTAATCGTATTTTATGTCCGTACAGTCTCATCATTGGTTTTCTATTCTATAAAGTACCGCTTGTACGCGGGTACTTGAAAATGTTCATTAAACATGACTAGGATTGTTGGCATTAGAGATACCCTACCTAGTAGTTTAGTTGCATGTTTTGTTGATTTTTTATACTTATTAGTTGTATTGTTGCATAGTTGTTATTTGGTTATTTGTGCATTTTTTATCATGTATCATATCTACACAGTTGCATGCTGACGAGTATTGACTTCTATATAGTTAAGTCGTCGTCAGTCATTTAGTTGTTCTGCTCACTCAACCACTCATCATGGTAGTTGCTAGAGTGTGAGCAGCTGTCCTGTTACACCACACTCGATCACTCATGTATAGTGGATGTTGGAGTTGTAGGCAAGCAGTTGACACCCTCACCGTTGTTTCCGAGAGATACTAGAGCTATCGGTGGTTCCCCCTTTTTCCTGGGATTTTTGGAGTAGTTGACTCCCCAACATCATGTCCACTCAACCACATATACTAGTGTTCTTCGTTGGAGTGCGTATAGTTGTCATAATCCTACCCACTCGGCCACACGGATGTGATGTGATAGCGGCTTGACTGGCGTCAGGGGTGACACATGTCATTATATCATATGCATTTATTGCATTATGCATTTTCTTATGTTTGCTGTATTTATATGAGCTATGATTGTTGCATTTAGTTGACATGCATGTATATTTTGATATTATGTTATCACTCTGTTGTATATATGTTTAGTTGTTCTTCTGTTTCCTAGACTGTACATTGTTGTTTCTTTTGCTTGTTATATTTTTTTGTTATGTCATACATTTATCTACTCATATATCCGCAGAGTCCGCCCGGACTTAACACCTCCACCATCTACTTTTGTTTCAGGTAGCAGATAGATGTGTTACTTAGAGCGAGGAGATGATCCAGTTGCCAGTCTCATCGTGTTGACTCGTTTCTAGAGTTTGTTTCAGTGTCTGATTTATTTCCGCATGAAATTCCTAGACTAGTATTTATTTTATTTATCTAGTATCGTTTTAGTAAATTTATGTTTATATCTTGTTGGTCTGGTATGTTCGTTTTGGACTTACATTGGAGTTTTCTTTTGTATTCGGATTCTCTGCTATTTTTATTTTTCTTAAAGATATTAACTACATGGTTGTAAAGTTTTATTTTATATTTGTGATGGCTGAGTCATCGCATGTGTTGTGAGTTATGTATAAATGTCCCAACTTGTCCGTCGTACAAGGGAGATACTGCCCGATTTTTGAGGACGCGTGAGCCTCTGGAGGCGTGATAAATTTTGGTATCAGAGCCAAGTTTATGAGTGTAACTTGGGAGTTTCTTTTCGAATTTGTGTACGGAGTTTACCTGATTCTAATTTATTTGGTATCGTATCAGGCGTCAGTTTTACGAAGTTTGCGACGCTTGTTTATTTGTGTGTTTTGGGATTTTCAAAATTTTTCGTGTTGTAGGATTTTCAAAAATTTTAGGGAGTCATTCTAATACCAATCCTATTGGGTATCAGATGCTCGAGTTTGGGTAGGTGTTTAGATTTTGCGGAGTCATTTTTCTCGACTTGTTTATATTGGGACTTCGCAATGATGGACTTCTTCAGGTGACGAGTAAGTAAGGTACATCTTTGATGATTATCTTATTCGTTGTGTACGTTATCTTGTTTAATATTGTATAGACATGTGCTAACTTAGTTATATAGCATACTGTTACTTATATTCGACTACTAGTTATTGTTTTAGACTTGGTTTAGCTTGACGACTCGTAGTCAACCAGTCTATTTATAATCATGGTCTGGAGTAACCATGAAGGTGACTAATGGACATATTGCGGATTCGACTTTGTGATAGAGAATGTTGATTCTCTTGTAGCACCGACTGATGAGTCAAAAAATGAGAGTGGAACCTGTCCACCACCTATTTGAGATCAGGGATTGCCATCTTTAGGAATCCCTTTTTCCATGTTAGTTATAAACTAGTATCGCTATTACTAGCAAAGTGAGAATTTAATGTTGCATATCGTAGGTGGCACGATTAGTATCGGATTGATTTATTGTAATAAATGACATGTGATGACACATAAGAGGTAGAATTAGCTATATGCTATCCTAGTTGATAGGAGACTAATGTATCTTAGTCTATGGGGATATTGACTGTGGATTAATCGTACCTGGTTAGTGACCGAGCGGGTACTTTCGGATTTATGATTGCGTTGATATGAATCATTCACAAGACTAGGCCACCTCTGGGTGAAGGAATCCGAAGATGTGCTTCGGAAAACAAAGAATCACTTAGTAATTATATTGAGGATATATATGAGGGATTGTATATCTCTTTCCATTTAGTTGGTTGGTTGTTGGGTTCCTGAACCTGAAGAAACTGAAATAGGGTGGTTTACAAGGCGATGGTTAGTCAACTCGTCTAACGTTACTCTATGAGAGATTCAGACTCGTAGACTTGGCATATATGATTAGATAATCTTGACGGTACATTGAGATATACGCCCCACAGATACGCGGGAAATAGGGTATCAATTGTTTATCATATGTAAGATTTAATTATAGTTTGGTGGAAATTATAGAGGATGATCTTTGAGTCACAGAGTGTTGGTTGACAGTTATTTTATAAAGATATTTGGTGATTGTGTCTCTTTATTATTGATTATGAGATAATCAATTTTGATTGATGTTTAAGGAGGAATTAAAATTGATGGATCTCTGTGATAGTGTTTGGTGTTATGTGATGATGAAGTGATCTATTGATGATTTGGATGGCTTTAATAGGAAATGATTATCTAGTTAATGAATTTGGCAGTGATAATTATATATATTATCAATTGGGGAACGACGAACAGTGTATTGATTGTCATAGATTTATGGGGGCTCTTGTATTGATACAATTGACTTGTGGATGTTGATTTGAGTAGATAATTTGAGGAGTACTTTCGGATATATGATATGCATTGATGTGGAGAATTCCGAATTAGTTGGATGGTATACAGAAAAACCTCTAAGATTCAGTATTGCTAAACTTAAATTACAGTGAAGTCCTGGTTGCATATGCTTAAATTGAAGTTAATAGGGAATTGGGATATACAGAAATTAATCATACTTTAAAAAATTTTGAAAATGGTAGAACTGCCATATGGCCTTCCATGCCTTTTGGACTTCCTTGCCTAGCATCCATTGTTCATGACTCAAAACTTAGAACAACAAACATAATCTTAATGGTTAAATTGACAAGAGTGAAGTTCTTAGCGGTGGCATAAGAAGTAGCATAGTTAACAATATCGTGGTTCTGATTATTCAATTGAAATGGGATGTTCTCAATGCATTCTTGAATGATGGTTCAGTTGAGAAAGTACATATGCCGCCATTTGAAGGTTTTTGGAGACACTTGAAGGGAAGCATCTAATTTATTAGTTAAGGAATTCCATTTAGACTGTAGCAGACATCTAAGGTGATATTTGAAGCTTGATATAATTATTATTGGTTTTGAAGGAAATAAAACGGATCAATACTAATAAACCATAAGCTAAATGAGAGCAAATTATTTTCTTTGGTTGTATGTTAATTATATTTTGCTTGCAATAAATGGCAAGAGTCTCTTCGTAATCACAAGATTTCTAATAAAATACACTTGACTTAAAAGATTTTAGTTAAACCTCCTTGGTTTTGGGAATTGGGATTCCTAGAGATAGATATCCTAGGAGTTCAGGTCTAAATCCTAGACTAAGTTAATTCTCAAAATAGAGAGTAGAAATCTATAGAAAACTGTGATTTTAAACTCGCCATAAAATGATAGAACATCTAGAGGTGCTTGAATAATCCATTTTATACTCGTTATACAAGGGTATATCCATTTTTTTTCTTGTTACAATCACAAGCAAATGCATTCAAGGTATTTGGTTGGTTGGTTCCACTATGGATATTGCTAAGATATAATAGTCCATTTGATTCTCGCACTCTGGTTTAGTGGTGATCTTATGTTTTTTTTTCACTAGTGGGGAAAATAAAGCAAGTAAATTGGTGTCGAAATTGAGTTAGATACTACAGAAAGACATCAGAAATTGAATTACAATTATATGTTTTGGATCAAGTAAGATAGAACTTAGAATCTCAAAATATTTCTTTAGCAATAAATGAATGCCCCTGTCGATCTAACTTGAGTTTATTCGAATGATACTCTTGATTTTTGGACTTGGTGCTATCTTTGATCTTGTAGGGTGTATCAGTTGCTTGGTGAGGCAGGCACTTACTATGGTGTGCATTTTGGCAAGAACTTGCCTTGGGTGACAGAATTCCCTTTTGGATACATAAAGGACCCTCAATACGTGGGAAGCATCCTCAGTCTGGTTGCAGGTCTCTGCTGGGTTCCTTTGGGCTGCATTTTTCTTTGGATTCTAGGGTATCTCCTGATGATGCGGGTAGAAGCGAGTGAAGATCCAACATAGGAAAAAGTCGTACAGTTGGGTAACTTACAACGTTGCTACAGTGGATGCAACCGCAATAAGGCAGGGAATCGATGGATTGTTGGAGTTGGGATTTATTAAGTTTTGATTAAGTAATTGAATGATCGATTAATAATTAACAAGTGATGTTATGATTATGGATTGGAGGATATAAAACTGATGTGGTAGTTTATTAAATTGAATTTGGATAATTTAGTAGTTAATTGATTAATTGATTGGAGTTAATACCAAATTAATCATGATTGGTTAACCATAAGAAAATGTAGATATGGTTGATAGAGGTAATAACGATTAGAATTATGAATAAATTGTTGTAATGGGAATTAATCAGGGAATAAAAGATAAGCTGGTTATCTTATCGTTCATGTTAATGAACTAAAGGATTAGTTAGCTAAATGGTTAATTAAATAATCAGGGGTATAGCGATTAATCATTAGACTAATTGGACTGTTAATAAATTAATAAGTAGACTAATTAATTAAGAGGTGAGTAAATTTAAAAGTTGCTAAATTAATTGGTTTGATTATTGGTTAATACTCTTAGGTTCTTCGTATCCTTGATATGTAGGATTTGACCTCGAGATAGGGCCCAGATTCAAGATGTGATGATCTCTGAGATTTAAAGACTGTTAGAATAATCGATATTTACGAGACGAGTATTTCTTCTCTGTATTCTTGTAGATCATTAATCTTAAATGCATGATTTTTTATGTCTGAGTATGACTGTATTACCTTGTCCTTTGTTGTTTTTTTTATATATCGACCGTTAATACTTTTGTTGCTTGACCTTCGAGTTAATCGTATTTTATGTCCGTACAATCTCACCGTTGGTTTTCTATTCTGTAAAGTACCGCTTGTATGCGGGTACTTGAAAATGTTCATTAAACACAACTAGGATTGTTGGCATTAGAGATATCGTATCTAGTAGTTTAGTTACATATTTTGTTGATTTTTTGTACTTATTAGTTGTATTGTTCCATAGTTGGTATTTAGTTGTTTGTGCATTTTGTATCATGCATCATATCTGCACAGTGGCATGCTAACGAGTATTGGCTTCCATATGGTTAAGCCGTCGTTAGTCATTTAGTTGCTCTGCCCACTTAACCACTCATCGTGATAGTTGCTAGAGTGCGAGCAGCTGTCCTGTTACGCCACACTCGACTACTCATGTACAGTAGAGGTTGGAGTTGTAGGTAGGCAGTTGACACCCTCATCGTTGTTTCTAAGGGATACTAGAGCTGTTGGTGGCTCCCCCTTTTTTCTGGAATTTTTGGAGTAGTTGACTCCCCAACATCCTGTCCACTCAATCACATATACTAGTGATATTCGTTGGAGTGTGTATAGTTGTTACAGCCCTACCCACTCGGTCACATAGATGTGATGTGATGGCAGCTTGACTAGCATCAAGGGTGACACATGTCATTGCATCATATGTATTTATTGCATTATGCATGTTCTTGTGTTTATTGAATTTATATGAGTTATGATTGTTGCATTTGGTTGACATGTATGTATGTTTTGATATTATATTATCACTCAGTTTCATACATGCTTAGTTGTTCTTCTGTTCCTAGAGACTGTACACTGTTGTTTCTTTTGCTTGTTATATCTTTTTATTATGTCATGCGTTTATCTATTCATATGCCCGCAAAGTCCGCCCGAACTCACCATCCCCACCATCTACTTTTGTTTCAGGTAGCAAATAGATGCGTTACTTAGAGCCAGGAGAGAATCCAGTTGTCAGTCCTATCGTATTTACTCGTTTCTAGAGTTTGTTTCAGTGTCTGGTTTATTTTCGCATGAAATTCGTAGACTAGTATTTATTTTATTTAGCTAATATCGTTTTAGCAAATTTATGTTTATATCTTTTTGGTCTAGTGTTCGTTTTGGACTTACATTGAAGTTTACTTTTGTATTCAGACTCTCTGTTATTTTTATTTTTCTTAAAGATATTAACTTCATGGTTATGGAGTTTTATTTTATATTTATGATTACTAAGCTATTGTATGTATTGTGAGTTATGTATAAATGTCCCAACTTGTCCGTCGTACAATGGAGATGTTGCCCGATTTTCGAAGAAGCATGAGCCTCTGAGGGCGTGACACTTTGGACTCTACTCTTCCGAGTCAGTCTTGGAGTCTTATCTCCCGAGCTAACCTCGGGGCCTTCTTCCGTTCTCCCGAAATAGTCTCGGGGGCCAATTCCCAGTTTGAACTCAGCAACTTTCTTCCATTCTCCCGAGATAGTCTCGGGAGCCCGATTCCAAGTCTGAACTCGGGATACTAGTTTGGTGGATCCTGCCACGTGGCTTTCCCGTATCACGTCCCTCCCCCCGGATTGCTCATCCCTATCACTCACCATTGCAGTCAACTTGAGCAAAAATTCTGGATTGGCAAAAATGTCTACATAATTGAAAGTAAAGTTTTTTTTTTCTGTTTTCTTATCTCTTTTACATTCCATCATTGAAATGGAAATTGGGGCTCCTCCCTTACATGTGATTAGAACCAGTAAAAAAAAACAAAGAAAAAATTGCCATCATCACATTTGAATGAATCCATCACTTATCACCAAGAAAATTTTACGCTGATAATTTAGTAGCTACATTCTGCATTCTCTCAACTCTAAACCCTAAACATGAACTGGGTGTACTGTATTCTGCCTCTTGTTCTCAGAACAAGTTCACTGCATTTCTTCTTGTTATTCAGTGAGAATTTGTTCTCTGCCTACAGCATGATGCTGAAATGACCTTATTCTCAAGAATGTTACATAAATAAATCTCAAAAAAATTTGAAGATGTATAGATAATGTGACCGAGGAAGAGCAAGCCAATGTAATGTTTTGGCTTTGTTCAGCTACTTGGTTTGTGGGATATGAGTGCCAACAAATCCAAACCCCATCAAGAGGAAGGAAATAGTTTGAGGGAAAATGAAAAAGAAGTATTGATTTCTTCTGAAGAAGAAATTGTGGCATGCGCATATTAAGAGGAATAATCCTAACCCCAACTCTAAGAATAGGAACCTGTTTGTCATGAAATAAAGGTTAATTAGTAAACATAAATTTTGGGTAGCCATGTGGAAGTTAATTTTATGGATATGTTATCAAGATTACCTTTCCCAGAAGTTCCTTGGAAATTTCTTAGCAACTGCTGAACTTTGTTTAGTCTTCAATGCATTCCCTAGTTTCTCCGTGACAACCCATTCATTTACCCTCCCAGCGTCAAGAAGACCAATGTAAGCAGCTTTGCATCGATGCAAGGACATGACATTTTCAAAAAATATCCAGAGGACAATTAGATGTAAAGACCTGTGAAAATAAAGATTAAAAAATGTGAAAATGATGAAAAAGGCAAAGCATATCTAACCTCTTTCTTTCAGTTTTCAGAATACTACCGAGGAAATATATTGAATCAATATAAGCCAATAGTTTTAAGACGACGCCATGTCAACATAATTTCAGCGTCATTTTTTAGCTTTTGGGTTTTAACTTCACTTTGTAGTTCATAAGAGCAAAACAAACAGTAAATGTAAACGTGACAAACCTTGGAGTTCCAACTGAATTGAGGATGGTAATGAGAGTTGGAACATAGAACACCCCCCATTTTGGAATCACAACTTCAGGGAAAAAAGAAGACAATGGGATGATGATGCAGTAGAAGAAGAAAGTCACGTTGTGGGATATGATCCTTCTTGCAAAGAAGAAATTATAGAGCAAAAATAATTTCTTCAATAAGGACACTTTCTGTTGAAACCAAGTAAAATGAAGTGCATTACTAACACTAGTTTACTGACAAGTTTAGGATCATTCAGTACATCATTCACATGAGTGAGTGATGATTTCTCTTCTTGATTCTGCCATAAAGTGGCATCTCAAGAAAATCTCTATGGTTTTGGCACATCATCACTGATTCATGGATTTGATGTTCATAACTAACTGCATGACATACAAGTAACAAACTAGCACTGACCTTAGCCATTAGAATATCTAATGCCATTTTCTTGAACAAATTTGCAGGTCCACAGGCCCAACGATGTTGCTGATAACGATATGCTTTATAACTGCTTGGTAGCTCACTTTTGACCTAGCAAACCAAAATTTACCTCATTTAGATATATTATCTGAAGAAAAAAATTGTTATTGTGTTGCAAATATTCTGAATACTTCCCTGCTTCAAAGCTACAAGTTCCTGAGGAAGTCCAGGGAAGATTACAAATATTCAAAAAAACGTTCTTCTAGATGAAAAAGTCCTTTATGGGGTATGAAAACAATAGTCATTGAGAAACTGAATAATATGCCACAGCTAAGTTTTACCAATGGTTGATAGATGATTAACAAACACAATAGGCTGCAAAGCATGGAAATTTTAGAATGCTAGTTGTATCCAACTATATCATTTTCACACATTATGTCAGATAAAGCTTCAATCTCGTTAAGGCATAATAATACATTATCATCTACAAAAGACTGTTAGATATGCTAAATACATGCAACATCATGTGACTTCTTTTGTGTGGGGGTACATGCTGCGTGTGTGAGTTTCGCCACCCATATGTACATTCCATAAATTTATCATGTCGGTATGTCCTAACTGTGCCCCGTGCCATGTCCAAGACAGACGGTTCATGGAATAGTTTTGACAAAGAAAACCAGTACCATATCCAGCATAATTCTGAACTCATACTAGTTATGCATTCATTATGATAAGTACAGCTACTCCTTAACTTATTATGTAGGCACAAACCTTCAGGTCTCCAAGGTATAAAAACTTCCAGCCTCGAAGGGTTGCTCTGACTGCTAAGTCCATGTCTTCAACAGTAGTTCGCTCTTTCCAACCGTCAGCTTCATTAATAGCTAGAATTCTCCACACACCAGCAGTTCCTTGGAAAGAAATCAACAAACCAATTTGATCAGTTAGACTGAAGGTCAAGTCCATCCTTGTTTTCTTGATACAGGAAAAATGAACAGAGGCAAAATATCCATGATTATGTCCTTTAGCTGTTGCAAGATATTTCATAGCACATTATGAGTAATCAAACATTTTTGTGAAATTCATTTTGACTATATAATTTACAGCCCCAGAGAAAATTCTCTCATAGCAAGCCTTCCAATGAGCCTCATTCTATTATGTCTTGTAGATGTGCAGACTTCATGGGGAAAGTTTATGGTGGCAATAGAAAGCATAACTTACCATTAAATCCAAAAAATGCCATAGTTGACGAACCCGATTGCTGCTCCACTTTGAAATGGTAGTTCAATGACATTTCTTGTATCCTTGTCATTATGCATTCATTGGCATTCACTACAGAGGACACAAATATTAATCAGGTTTACTAAATACAATTTGTGGGTCCTAATACAAAAATTATGCCAATGAATTGAAGTTTGAAGTTTATCCTGCATGTTACAACATTACCAGAGTAGTGGCAGTGATGTAATGAGAATGAGATGGCACAATAGTTGATGAACAAACCAGCAAGTGATCAAATTATTACTTAAAACAACTTAACTTTTCTCCCTTGTTCTTTGTCTATTGTCTACGCATATAAGTCGTGGATAATAAAGACAAGATGAATACTGAGAAGTCAACAGAACATGCGGACAGTAAAAGGAAGCCTTAGAAAAAATATTCTGGTATGCAATATTTGTAATTATTTTATTTGGACTAAGCTGTAATGTTTCTCTAACATCAAGAATATTATGAAGGTTTTGTTAAAAGTACTAGAGGATAACTAATGCTAATCATGGCCTCAGTATAACGTAATGGTGACAGTTTGCAAGTTCAACTGATGCAAAATATGGATAAAAGTTCTTTTTTTAGTAGAACAGATATAGAGAATTGGTTATGCATAAACTTACCAAACTTCCACCGTGCTTGAACAAGCGCAATCTCATGATTGTGCATGAGGAAAGGAACGGATCTTAAAAGGAAATCAGTTGGGGGCTCATGATCTGCATCAAATATTGCCACATAATCACATTTTTTCACATAATCGAGTTCCATTGCTTCTTTCAAAGCGCCAGCCTTGTATCCATTTCGGTTATCCCTAGATATATAATGTATGTTCCGACCCTTTCTCTGCCACTTTCCACATTCCTCTTGCACTAGTTCCTGAATATACATTGATATTTTGCTCTTAATATCAATTTTGATAAGTAATTGCAAATATATATGGTTTAGCACTGTTATAACAGTAAAAGAATCTCGACATGCAACTTTTAGAAGGAAGTGATTCTTAACCTGCAAAATATTTTGGGTTTAGCACTGATATAAGAGTAAAAACAATCTTCAAATACAACTTTTAGGAGGAAGTCAACAATAAGAGGAAACTTACCCTAATTGTGATGTCAGTCGAATCATCAAGGACTTGAATTATGAGTTTGTCATTTGGCCATGCAAGTGTGCAAACTGCTCCAATTGAAATCTGATAGACCTGCATAGATGTAACCTGATACGTTAGAGGGAACAAAACATGGAACATAAACTAAGGTCCTTATTTTTTTCATGTTTTTCTTTTTTGATCAACACAAACTCCTGCATTTTTCCTTAATTGACACTATATAGCAAAACTGACTTCATCTTAGACTAAAGGACAAAGTCTCATTGTAAAGCCAAGTTTCGATTTTCTAGCCTATGCAAGCATTGTTGAACTTTCATTCAGTTATCAATTATTTAGTTACAGACAGCCCTTGGCTTTACTTTGATCCACGATGTATAATTTTTTATTGCCTGAGTTGACATTCCAAGGGAGAGGAAGTTGTAAATATAATTTGTATGCCTTTATAATTGTGTGCACATGTCACCGACTGCTACATGATTAGAGCTAAGAAACAAATTAAGTGTTCCAACTCCAACTTTACCTCATGTAAAAAAAAAAAAGGTTTGGAAGGTCTGACAAATGCAGAACCCAACTCCGTGGCAGTACCCAAAATAACGAAGACAAAAGAACAGTCGGCTTTTGTCTCAGCCGAGAACAATGAAGATGCACCCTAATTCTATCTAGCGACTCAGTCTCTGTAAGGGCAAAGAACCAGTACAAAATAAAATAAACTAGATCTGTCCAAGTAGTCCACCATAATAGTTGTATCCCAACGCTGCATCTTCATATAAAATTCAGGTCCATCACATGAAGATAGGATGTACTTGATTTGAGGATTCAGAAGTAATATAAAAGTTCACACAATCACGTTGTAGAGTGCATACAATAATTGTAAAGCAACTTGGCAAATGGCAAACGTGTTTTTGGCCCCTACATCCACTGATAACCAAGCACAAAGCTGCAGCCCTGTCATCCTAATAACCTGCCTAAAGATTAACATTTGAGCACATTAAAAAAGTTCAACCATATTTCATGATTTTTAGGATTGTCATACAAGACTCTAAATAGTCCATAATGCACTCCATTCTACTTATCCTATGTTTGTGGTAAATTAATAATATGTCCGACCTTAAAACTCTGATATTTAGTAAGCCTGAATCAGAGAGAAAATTGATGCTTAATTATCTTCGGTCCTACAATGAAAAAGGCCACTCCAAAAAAGAGACGGGGTTCGAGCACCATCACATGAATAGTGTCAGCACGCACAAAAAATTCAACAAACTTTGTTGCCTTAACGTGAGACACACAGATCCAATCCAACCAAACCAAGCATCCTCCACACATCAGATGGATGCCAAAATTGCATTGGTCCACATCAAAAAATTAACAAAATCAGCAGTGACAGACACATAAAATTGAGACCCAACATAGAACCACAAGACCCTAATTTAACTGGCACTGAGTTCTTGAATAAGGGTAATTTAGTCCAAAACCACTGTCATAACCAGATAGAAGCGTTATGCATTGAAAAAGAGAGTGCCTTTCGAGAAGATGCTAGGTCTTGGTTCACTGTGCAAAAGATGACTGAAAGAGTGGAAAGATTGCAGACTTTGGTGAACATGACTCGACTCAAACGTTCACACACTCCAAAAGGACAAAATAAAAAATAAAAACAGTGTTCCTCATCTAGTCATCTTTCGACAATGCTCAAGATGATCTGTAACTTCTGATGGGAGTTTTGAGGAAGAACAAACTAGACTGAGTTTCAAAGTGGCGATCCAGTGTTTAAAAAATGAGCTCTTTTTAAAGGGACAGTGTTAAAAAAAACACAGAAATAACTTTTACCTCTCGCTCATTGAACATGGGGATCTGAACCAGGACCATGGGGTAGGGCAGTGAGCCGAGCTCCGGATCCTGCGGCATCTCTTCCCACTTGTACACCTTCTCCGGCGTCCGCCTGAAGACCTTCACGTAGAGAGCGACGAGCGCCATCGACAGCTTCTCGACGACAAGGATCAACGACATAACCAAGCACAAGACCACCGCCGTCTTCATCAGCGGCAGCAGCACCGCGGCCCTCACCGCCTCCCATACCGGCGCCGCCCGGCTCAAGGAAGAGAAGACGAGATCGGAAGCATAATCCAAGTAAAGAGCCAAGGAGGTCGACAGATCGGCAATGCCTCCTGCATCGACACGCATTAACCCAAGCCAGAACAATAGTGGAATAAACCAAATTCAAGCTCAATCACGTACCTTCCATGGCCCCGACCACCACCACCTCTTATTCCGCTGTCCTCTCTCGCTCCCTCTCTCTTCCCCTCTCCTTCGAGTTGGAGAGCAGGAGAAGCGGTCGATTGGCTTGCATTATTTATTCTGCGAATATTTTTTTAAAAAATAAAATAAATAATTTTAATTATAATAAAAGAGGGGGAAATGCCAACGGAAGTGAGAGGAAAGCAGCAAAAATGGTAAGTATGTGCGTGAGACCCACACGATATTTAATGTTTTTATATATTTAATAAATTTTGAGTTATTTTAATTAATGGTTTCTAACTTGCTAAAATCTTCTACAAACGACGAAGTCGACTGTCGCATTTCGTATCTTGTTTATGCAAATAGGCTTAATCATCATCATTAGCTAGCTCAGTAACATTAACAGCAAGGCTGGTTCGCCAGTAAGTCAACGACGAGTTGGAAAATATTGCAAGAGCATGTAGAAGTGCGTACAACGATAGAAACGTTAAGTCAACGTTGGCTCGAGCAGACTTATGGAGCTTAGCTTGCATTTGTACTTTCCCAATCTGACAGTCTGTCTCGCTGTATCAAGATCATGTTTCTTGTGATAGATTGACTTTTCATACGACGTCAGGAAAATAAGATGGCCAAGTTTGTGTTTGGGCTTCCTGTCCAAAAACCAAGTAGCCGTTCTAAAAATTAATAAATTAAATATGATATTTTATTAAGTGTTAATTGGAGAAAACTCCCCAATCCCAAACTGGCTTTTGCATGCACTCCCCACCTAATAAATTCTTTGCATTCACTCCCTAATAGATTGAGTATAAAAAACTGAAAACTCAGTATACATTGTAAAGATTTGAGTATAAATTGTTTGAGATTAAGTACTAATTTAAGAAATTTGAGTACAAAGTTTCGGTGACCCTTCATGTAAAAATCTTGATGTCGTGAGTATAAAAGAGTGAAAACTCAGTATACATTATAAAGATTTGAGTATAAATTGTTTGAAATTGAGTACTAATTTAAGAAATTTGAGTATAAAATTTCGACGACCCCTCATGTGAAAATCTTGATGTGGTGGATGCAACCTCACATACTAAATTTCTAAATTTTATATTCAAATTTTTTCAAATAATACTCAATCTAAATCAATTCATACTTAAATTTTGATAATGTATATTGAAATTTTTACTATATACTGAAACAATGTATACTCAAATTTTTTCAAATAATACTCAAATTTCTTAAATTAGTACTCAATCTCAAACAATTTATACTCAAATCTTTACGATTTGTACTGAATTTTTACTCTTTTATACTGATAAGAAAAAATAACACACAAAACTGTCTTGTCAATCCCATCAGGGAGTGCATGCAAAAATATTTTTGGTTGGGGAGTGCATGCAAAGCCCACTTTGATGTTGGGGAGTTTTCTTAAATTTTCCCTTTTATTAAACGACGTACGTAAAAAATCAAAATTATCAAAAAAAATATACTATAGATTATTCTTTACGAAAAAACATATATAAAATCAGCTCATTCCTCTTATACTCTTCCCACTAATAACCCCTTCTCATAATTTACTTTTCGAGATATTCGAATACTTTTTCATAATTTAATTTTAAAATAATAAATTATGGTTCGGATGCATATAGTCTCATCTTCTCTCAGTTTATATATCTCTTCTTGCTGTACCCTATATATCTCTTCAAAATCAATTTTTTTAAAAAATAATTATAAATAACTATATAAAATATATAAAATAGAGATAAAAGATAAAGAAAATATATAAAAAGATAAAGGAGATAAAAATATAAATGAATTATATATGATATTTTTTTCAAAATATAAAATACATTATAACTATAAATATATAATATGTACATAATAATTACATTGAATTATACATAATAATATACAATTTATACATTATAATTCATTTATAATGTATTCATTTATAATGTATTTATTTATATTTCTATATTCTTTATCTCTTTAGATATTTTGTTTATCTTTTATCTCTATTTTATATGTTTTATATATTTATTTACGATTATTTTGAAAAAAATGATTTTGAATATCAAAAGGCATGATATTCTTGGATTTCAGACCCTTTGATATCCAAAATCAATTTTTAATTTCAAATGACATGACATTCTTAGATAGTTCTAATCGGATTTTTATTTTAATTTCTATTTTATATAATTCTAATATATACAATTCCAGGAACTCTATTTCTTTTTTATATTTTATATATATATTCTTTCTTATTTTTATTTTTTTTATATTTTACATTTTCAGACTCAAAAAAAGATCCGAAATAATTCATTTAGTATCATCACATGTTACAATGTATTTATAGTTATAATTCAATGTAATTATTTGTATACATTGTATATTTATAGTTATAATATAATGTATATTTTGAAAAAAAATATGATATATAAAATAATTCATTTATAATATATTCATTAATATTTTTATTTTCTTTATCTCTTTATATATTTCCTTTATCTTGTAGCTCTATTTTATATATTTCATATATTTATATAGAATTATTTTGAAAAAAAATTAATTTTGGGTATCAAAGGGTCTGAAATCCAAAATATCATGCCCTTTGATATTCAAAATCAAAAATTTTAAAAAAGTAATTATAAATAAATATATAAAATAGAGATAAAAGAAAAAGGAAATATATAAAAGAGATAAAGAAGATAAAAATATAAATAAATAAATTATAAATGAATTATATTATATTTAATTTTTTGTTAAATTATAAAATACATTATAACTATAAATATATAATGTACATACAATAATTATAAATGAATTGCATACACAATAATTATAAATGAATTGTATACAGTATATATTATATATGATTTGATGAGCCTGAAATGTTTTATTTCAGACCCAAAGAGAACCTGAAATGATTCATTTCAATTTTATTTCAGGCCCTCTTTGAGCCTGAAAGTGTAAAATATAAAAAATATAAAAAAATAAAAAAATGATATATAAAATATAAAAAAAGAAATAGTGTTCCTAGAATTGTATACACTAGAAATATATAAAATAGAAATTAAAATAAAAATTCGATTGGAACTATCTAAGAATATCATGCCTTTTGAAATTAAAAATCGATTTTAGATATCATAGGACCTGAAATCCAAGAATATCATGCCCTTTGATATTCAAAATCATTTTTTTTAAAATAATCTTAAATAAATATATAAAATAGAGATAAAGGATAAAGAAAATATTTAAAGAGATAAAGAATATAGAAATATAAATGAATACATTATAAATAAATTATATTATATTTGATTTTTTTTCAAAATAAAAAATATATTATAATTATAAATATATAATATATACATAATAATTACAAATGAATTATATATCTTTATTTTACAAATGAATTGTATACATAATAATTACAAATGAATTGTATACACAATATATATAATATATGATTTCAGATCCTTTTTGGGCCTTAAATCAAATCTAATCTAGAAAAATATAGACAAACAAAAATAAGAAAAGATATATAAAATATAATAGTTTTGATATATTAAGCCCTCTTTAGTTTTTTCATGATCTGAACTTAGATCAGACACTAGCTTCATATATAAAATTAAAAAAAAGATAAAGTAAAATAAATATAATAAAATATAAAAAATAGAGGTTTAAATATAGTTATAATAAGAATAAATTAAAATAAATAATATAAATAAAAAATTATATAATACGAATAAATAATAAAATAATAAATATAAAAGAGAGAAAGATAAAGTGTTGGAGCAATCGGCCCTAAGATGGTCTGGTATGACCATAGGTTTTGATGTTTGGGCAAAGAGTTTAAGTTAGGTTTACCCTGTGTATTTGATATGTGTATGTTGAGTGTGCAGGACTGTACAGGTACACATATGGACTTGACTGGACGGCCTTGGTACGGTGAAGGATGGCATGAAGGCCAGCTGGAGGCTGGCGTGCGCATCTGAGGGACCATGGAGTGCAGATACGATGAGCTGATGGGCGCGGACTTCGAGGCGTACGTGAAGGGTGGCATGGATGCAAGCTGGAGGCTTGCGTGCGCATCCGAGGGACGAGGGCTGAAGATGAAGAGGGCGCGAAGGCAATAGTCGAGACTGCGGAGGAGGAGTCAGTCGAGTCGTGAGGGTACGAGTGCTGTGTGAATGTACTCGGGAAGTCCTAGGGGTCGAGTGCGGAGAGAAATGTACTCGGGAAGGGTAACCTAGGCTTGTGGGTGAAGGGCAGTCGACTGCCAGGGAGGGCAGTCGACTGCGGAACAAACAGAGAATCGGGTCGACCCAAGGAGGGTCGACCAGTCGACTTCCAGTCGACTGGAGTTGGTTCCAGTCGACTGGACCCAGTCGACTGGTCCTGTACCAGTCGACTGGAGGTCGACCGTTGCGAAGGCGGCTGAGGCTATTTTGTAGCCGTTGGAGCCTACCAGTCGACTGGTAAGTGAGCAGTCGACTGGGGCGCGGGTTTCAGCCCCGAGTCCTATTTAAAGGAGCTCGTTTTGGGGCTAGGGTTCGAGACGAAACTTGCTTGGATAGGGCAAGTTAGTAGTCTTGTGTGCTCAGGTTGTGTCCAGAGATTGTGGAGAGGTTTCTCCACCCACAAGGAGCGACACGTGATAGCCGGAGGGAATCCGGGGAGCGATCCGCCGAAGGATCAAGGGATCGTCCACCTCACGGACTGTCGTGGAGTAGGAGCTTCATCTCCGAACCACGTAAATCTGGTTTGTTAGTATTGTGTAGTTGTTAGTTTAGTTTTTATTTGTATTTCCGCTGTGCAACTAACAACGTAGGTGAAAGAAAACGTCAAATTGCTATTCACCCCCCCTCTAGCTAGGGCAAAGATCCTAACAATTGGTATCAGAGCTTGGACCGCTCTTTTTTGGACTAACCGCCGAGGGAGCAACCGCTAGAAGAAATGGAAGGTGAAGGTCCACTTGGAAACAACATCTACACTCCGCCGGTCTACGACCATGAAGACTTCGGGCGTTGGAAGTCAAGAATGGAGACATGGATGATGATGGAGTGGGAGTGCATGATGGTGCTTGAAGAACCATTTGAAATTCCAAGAGACAAGCATGGGAAGAAGCTCCGCCCAAGATATTGGACTCAAGAACAACAAGATCAATCCAAAGCCAATGAGAAGGTAATTAATATCTTGTTGAATCTTTTACCTAAAAATATTTTGAGTTGTGTAGGAGAGTACAAAAATGCCCATGAATTGTAGAGAAAATTGAAAGAAATCCATGAAAAGCCTACACAACCTCAAGAGTCCACAAAAATGGGCTCAATAGCTCACGAGGAGGAAGAAGTGTCAACTTCTTCAAGTGAGGAGGAGGAGCTAAGTGAAAGATCATCAACCTCCTCAAGAGAAGAAGAAGAGGCATCGAGTTCAAGGATTGAGGGGGAGGAGAGACCCTCATCTACACATGATCAAGAGGAAGCCTCCACATCTTCCAAGGTTGAAGAAGTAGTCAATCTAGTCTCCACCTCCACCAAAGCAAGCAACAAAGGCCACATCATATGCTTTGGGTGCAATGAAAAGGGACACTACAAAGATAAGTGTCCAAAAGGTAAAAGGGAGGTAAAATCTAAACCCATTCAAATTTCGGTTAAATCTAACATGGGTTGTAGGAATAAAGAGGCTCAAGCTAAGAAGAAGAAAATTAGATGCTTCACGTGTGGAGAGCTAGGACACTACCACACAAGATGTCCAATGAGTGGAAAGCTCAAGAAAATGGAGCATCTAAGGAGATGGGAGAAAGAAGAGAGGAAGAAGCAAAAAACACATCAAGGGAGAACTTCAAGGGTAAGGGAGGTAATCCCTAACCCTAGGGTAAAATGCAATTCAATTTCAAGTTCTTCTTTACATTTTAGAAATAATGCAAATCATCCATCCATGCATGCTAAAATTAATGAACAATATTTAATGGTGCATAATTTTGGATTTAGATATAATGATAGGAATAGGAATAACAAGGTAGATCATCATTCTAGAAAAAGCATGCATCATGATAGACCTACGACTTATGCACCTAAGGATCAAGGCATTAACCCCAAGAAGGGGAGACACATGCCTAGAAGGAAGGGTAGGTCTATAAATGTCCAAGGTGGACATGAGGACACTAAGGTCAAGAACTTAGTAAGGGAAAATCAAGCCTTGAGGGCAAGGCTTGATACATTAGAAAAGATCCTAGAAAGATTCAAGGTTGGATCTAAGGGTCTAGACCTAGTGTTGAGTAGTCTAAAACCTAACAATGATAGATCGGGTTTGGGCTACCAAGCTAAGACCTCCAAGGCCAACAAAGAGAAATGTGCTGGCAAAACACATAAATATGGCAAGGAGGGTAAGTCCAAGGATGACAAGGGGATGTCATCCAAAGGGAAAGAAAAGGGCTTAACCAAAGACAAGGTGTCTAAGGTTAGAAGAGTCCGAGTTGTAGGCCAAGAGTCATCGGTGGCACATCGGTGTGGCCTAGCATGGAGTGAGTCACCTAGGGAGGTGACTAGGGCTAAAAGCTCAAGGGGGAGCTCTAGGAGCCTTTGGGGTCCATGGTAAATGGATCTCAAAAGTTTCTCCCTTAGGAAGTAAAGTGAAATGTGCCAAAAAGGGTTAGAAGACTTGGATAAGTTTTGATCCTAGAGTTTGGCACATCAAAAGGAGAATTTAGGGAAAAAAAGATGAAAAAGGAGAATTAATTGATGAAATTGAGGTTTAATGGTGGAATACCATATATTTCAATGATAGGAATGTATTTGAATCAAGGATAAAAGGATAAGTTGAAGAGAAGTGAGAATTAGGACTTTTGGGAAGGGATTAATTGATACATTTTAGAAGAAATAGAGTTTCGTGCCAATCTTGGGATTTGGAGTACATTTATTTGGAAACATATTTTTTCCAAGTAGACATTGGCTTCACAAATCTCCCTACAAAAATTCAGAATTTTTGGAGATTTATAGAATTTCTACGACATTTCTGAAATTCACCAAAGAGGGCTGAAATTCAGCCACCAGTCGACTGGCTCAGATACCAGTCGACTGGTGGCAGTCGACTGAAGGTCGACCAGGAGGTCGACCGGGATTTCTGTAAACCCGGAAGTCAGGTGGCAGTCGACTGCCCATTTGGGCAGTCGACTGCTAAGTGGGAAAATGTGGAAAATAGCCCTTGAATGATCAAAAATTGCAAATTTGGTTATGAGATATGGTTTAGGACTAAAGTTCGTGGTTTTGATTTCATATTCTTTGAATAAAATGTTATCCCATGATTTGATAAGAACTTATTGGATTTTATGGAAATCAAGAAGGATTAATAAGGTTTCCTAGGTATCTAAGATTTAGAGGTTAAACAGGGAACATTGAGGACAATTCCATGTGTCGAATTATGATGGGTAGATTTGACAAACACATGGAATTAGAAACGAATTTGAAGGTTGATACTTAATGCAAAATCCTTAAGAAACTTAGAATTGTACCAAAAGTCAAGCACACTTGATATTTCCATGATATCATATTTTTCTAGGATAGGGTATATCCTAGCAAGTGTGCTTGCAAACCTTAGAGTTTTTAGAGTGGTTTGAGAGAGTGGCTTGAGTTCGTTTTGGCACTAAGGGAAAGGATGCTTGGGAGCAAGCCTTAATAGTGTTCAAAAGGGGAAGAACTCGGATGTTGGGTGGGGATAACTCAACATGGTGTTAGGAGGTAAGTTGGGTAGAACTTGACCTGGGAAAAATGAAAATTGGGAGAAGGCATGGGTTAAGGGGGAGTTTGCCTCCTAGTTGCCTTGAGTATCATCTTAAATTTTTTTTTGAGTTTTGTGTCAAACTTGGGAATGGTAATAGATACATGGGTAGATGTATTTTTCCCAAGTAGATATAGGTTCCACAAAGTTGTCCATGAAGTTTGGAAATTTTTGGAAATTTGTGGAATTTCTGGCGTGTTTTTGAAATTCGGCCAGAAAACTGATTATCAGAGTATCAGTCGACTGCCCTGAAGGCAGTCGACTAGTCAGGGCTGATTTGGGTATCAGCAGCTGACTTGGGATCCAAGTGATGAGAAACAAGTGTATGAGGGTCTAGTACACTGTGTTTAGGACCATAAGGGATTAAAAGAACCAATAATTGGGATATTGTTGGTATCTTTTTGATGTATGGCAAAGGGGGAGAAATATTGGGTTTAAGTGGGAAACCAATATACCTTTACATAGAGACCCTAGGTTTAGGGGGAGCTTGGTTGCTCCCTTCTTGGCGTAAGGGGATGTAGGGGGAGCTTGGGAGAAGCTTTAAAAAAGCCCGGGTTGTGTAAAAATCCTAACTTGGAGGGTTTGGTGGTAAAAATCCTAGCTTGGAGGGCTAGGTGAGCGAAAATCCTAACTTGGAGGGTTAGGTGGTAAAAATCCTAGCTTGGAGGGCTAGGTGGGAAAATTCCTAACTTGGAGAGTTAGGTGTGGGATACCTTGGGATAGGATCCATTCATGTATGGCATATGCATTCATTTAGCATGGTTTTTGCTATTTACTACTATCTTGCTTTCCTAACTTAAACAGATTGCCAAACATCAAAAAGGGGGAGATTGTTGGAGCAATCGGCCCTAAGATGGTCTGGTATGAC
The DNA here is from genome assembly GCA_024364735.1 of Boesenbergia rotunda. Taxonomy (NCBI): domain Eukaryota; kingdom Viridiplantae; phylum Streptophyta; class Magnoliopsida; order Zingiberales; family Zingiberaceae; genus Boesenbergia; species Boesenbergia rotunda. The sequence continues at coordinate 347,836 of JAGFNQ010006616.1, read as the reverse complement.
CATAGGTTTTGATGTTTGGGCAAAGAGTTTAAGTTAGGTTTACCCTGTGTATTTGATATGTGTATGTTGAGTGTGCAGGACTGTACAGGTACACATATGGACTTGACTGGACGGCCTTGGTACGGTGAAGGATGGCATGAAGGCCAGCTGGAGGCTGGCGTGCGCATCTGAGGGACCATGGAGTGCAAATACGATGAGCTGATGGGCGCGGACTTCGAGGCGTACGTGAAGGGTGGCATGGATGCAAGCTGGAGGCTTGCGTGCGCATCCGAGGGACGAGGGCTGAAGATGAAGAGGGTGCGAAGGCAATAGTCGAGACTGCGGAGGAGGAGTCAGTCGAGTTGTGAGGGTACGAGTGCTGTGTGAATGTACTCGGGAAGTCCTAGGGGTCGAGTGCGGAGAGAAATGTACTCGGGAAGGGTAACCTAGGCTTGTGGGTGAAGGGCAGTCGACTGCCAGGGAGGGCAGTCGACTGCGGAACAAACAGAGAATCGGGTCGACCCAAGGAGGGTCGACCAGTCGACTTCCAGTCGACTGGAGTTGGTTCCAGTCGACTGGACCCAGTCGACTGGTCCTGTACCAGTCGACTGGAGGTCGACCGTTGCGAAGGCGGCTGAGGCTATTTTGTAGCCGTTGGAGCCTACCAGTCGACTGGTAAGTGAGCAGTCGACTGGGGCGCGGGTTTCAGCCCCGAGTCCTATTTAAAGGAGCTCGTTTTGGGGCTAGGGTTCGAGACGAAACTTGCTTGGATAGGGCAAGTTAGTAGTCTTGTGTGCTCAGGTTGTGTCCAGAGATTGTGGAGAGGTTTCTCCACCCACAAGGAGCGACACGTGATAGCCGGAGGGAATCCGGGGAGCGATCCGCCGAAGGATCAAGGGATCGTCCACCTCACGGACTGTCGTGGAGTAGGAGCTTCATCTCCGAACCACGTAAATCTGGTTTGTTAGTATTGTGTAGTTGTTAGTTTAGTTTTTATTTGTATTTCCGCTGTGCAACTAACAACGTAGGTGAAAGAAAACGTCAAATTGCTATTCACCCCCCCTCTAGCTAGGGCAAAGATCCTAACATAAAGTTCATAGATGAAAGTTTGTAGAATTGTACAAACTCTATTTCTTTTATAAGAAAAGAAATAGAGTTGGTAGAATTGCATATATTAGAATATATAAAATAAAATTTATTTGTAAAAATTAAGATAGATTATATATTATAGAAAAAATATTAAAAGTTGATTAAATTTGATTTCAGACACAAAGAGGGACTGAAATTAATTCATTTGATGCCCTCTTTGGGTTATTTGACCTTCTTATATCGTGTCACTTGACACGGAATAATACATTATGTAGTGATTGTAGCATATAGAGACTGTCTTTTTTTTATCTCTCATATTTATCTCTTTATTTTTTATCTTTATATCTTATTATCTATCTTACTTTTTTTCAAATTTATATTTTATTTTATTTTCTATTACATTTATTTCTTAAATTTTTAAACTATAAAAACTCTATTTATTTATTTATATTTTATACTTTCTTTATGTCACGCCCCGAGACCCAGGAGCCGCTGTTCCAATATAAAATCGGACAGCACCTTCCCTGTTCGGCGGACAATTTACACATACACAGAACATAATAGACATCACCACGCAGTTTAATTGGGTCTCAGGCCTCCAAAATAGATAAACTCGACATAAAAACACAAGACAACTAAGTAACTCATACCTGACTGCGGACCGGTCCGACTTAGGATAAAACAACCAATACAACAACCCCTTAGGGCACACGACACACTCGTAATACATATACAAATCGCTAAGGACATATGAAACAAATACACTGCCCAGTACAAACACATAACCATGTCGTCACGATGGGTAGGGACTGGCTGCTGGGCTCTTCTGGCGACTCCAAGTATCTCAACCTGAAATAAAAACATATATGGCAACGGGGTGAGTCCATAACTCAGCGAATACCCAACAGATATGCGTAGAAAGTTATAATAACAATAGGAGTCTACGCTGATACAGTCTCATATGAACAATATGAAAGGGTATACTGAAGATACTGAATCAAGATACATACCAGAATCCATCTAACCTGAAAAGAGGGTAATAAATACCAAAGGAAAACCAATAGGCATAGAAACACAGATAACAAGTCTCCAGTATATGCAATGTCAAACAAGTGCAGCAAATAAGTGCAGCAAACAATGCACAATGCAAAATATGCACATGGTGCAATGACATGTGTCACCCCCTAGTCCCAGTCAGGATCGTCGTCCACAACGTCCGCGTGGGTAGAGCTGTGACAACCTGTACCCAGTCAGGACATGGTCCACAACGTCCGCGTGGGTCAGCATGCAATAATGCAAGGATGGTGCATGACCCAAACATATAAAGCACCCTGGTGCAATGACATGTGTCACCCCCTAGTCCCAGTCAGGATCGTCCACAACGTCCGCGTGGGTAGAGCTGTGACATCCTGTACCCAGTCAGGACATCGTCCACAACGTCCGCGTGGGTCAGCATACAACAATGCAAGGATGGTGTATGATAGATACACATACCTCCCTCCCTTAGTCCTCAGTATACTTAATCTCAGTCTGAAATCCTATAACAGGAAATACAGGTAACCTACAAGGTATACTGGCCGAAATCTACAAATCTCTCAATGTCAAACGCAAGAGATACCTCACGATATCTAAGCATACATATAGATATGACAATACTTGAGACTGTGTAGAACTAACTGCATAATAACTCAGGGATAACTAACAAGTATCCAGAACAGGCATAATAACTCAGGGATAACTAACAAGTATCCAGAACAGGCATAATAACTCAGGGATAACTAACAAGTATCCAGAACAGGCATAATAACTCAGGGATAACTGACAAGTATCCAGAACAGGCATAATAACTCAGGGATAACTAACAAGTATCCAGAACAGGCATAATAACTCAGGGATAACTAACAAGTATCCAGAACAGGCATAATAACTCAGGGATAACTAACAAGTATCCAGAACAGCATAATAAATCAGGATAGCATATAATCTTACTGTTATCTATAACAGTCTATGCATAACAACATGACCATATCTAAAAGATAAGTCAAAGGGTACCCGCCTCAATCGTAAGATGCTCGTATCAGAAAGAACCTCCCGTCCGCAAATCAGCAATGATATATCCAATCAACAACCAACATACACAAGCTTCTCAAACATCTCACTCTCTAGGATTCCACACATTGTGAGTAACAAGAAACAATCCCAATAAAAATCCACAGAATCATCCATCCAAACCACCCAAGCTGATGTACTCTAATCAAACCCAATGCCAATCCCAAATTTAACAGCAACTACCAAAACAAACTAATCCAATCAACTTACCACGTATCCCAGCTCCGATTGTAGACCTTCACAGCAAGATTTCCTCGGGCTAATGCCAGGGATTGCTCGCCACCGACTGCTACAAGCTCAGGAGAACAGTTCCATCATTCACCGATCCAAATCGTAGAGACCCCTCTGAGTTGAAGAATTTAAAACCCACATCAAATCGAACTGATCAGGTTATCAACACCAGAAATCCATATCTTTCAACCACTTACCAAAAACCATTGGGAGCTAGCCCTAGGATCAAGCTTCGCCGGCGGGGAAAAGATATCGACAGAAGCAGCTGACTCGCGGCAACGTCGTGAGAGGCGTCGCTAGACCCCAGAGGAAGGACGTCGGCGAAGAGTAGCTCGCGCAGGCCGAGGAAGAATGGCTCGGCAGATGAGATCGGGGAGAAAGGAAACGGGTGAAGGAAGAACAGTGACGGCTTGGCTTCGATCGGCAGGGAAAACGAATACGGCGAAAGCACCGAGCCCTAATCGGCTCTTAAGTTGGCCTTTTTGCAGTTTAGCCCATCCAATTTCTTCATTTTCCAATTCTGCCACTAATTTCATAGGATTCCACTTTAAGCCCCTTGTTTTAGAAGCTTAAGCTCTTTAGCCCTTAAAACTTAAATTTCAAGGCGTTTTAATCCACTAATTTCAATTTGGGTCTCGATAACCCCAAAACTTCTTCCGAAAAATTTTCTGGACCGCGTCAAAATTGTCGGATTTAACATCCTCCCCTACTAATAAAAATTTGGTCCCCAAATTTCATCATTCCCCAATACGGCAAACCGTAGCAGCTAAACTTATCCGTACACATCATGAATAACCACTGCGTCCGATACTCTAAGGTTACACCGCTATAGAGCAACTGGATATATCAATCCAGAGGTTATGATCCAATAACCAGGTACACTGGAACAACCCATCACTCATGACACCTAACCAGGGCACTCAATCATAAGATCATTGGTGCCAAGTTTATACTCCGATTTTCAAACGTAAAACGTTAAATCCAAGAGTATTACTCAAGAAATCCCCAGTCAATAACATCCTCCGAATATCACAAGTCCTATCTCCTCCACTAGATCGTCAGAAGATAACATATAGTTAAATGATTCCACCAATAATGCATATCATATGCTACTAGCAATAACAAACTTCCAAATAACCAATCACAAGAAGATCATATATCCACCAAATGATCCATCAAAAAGCTACAAGTCCGACAGGTCCATATCCACTACTAGAATCCTCAAAACAAAACATAACATAGAGATTCATCAATCTCAATCCACTTCTCAACACCATAACGAGTCGTACATCCCGATATACCATCGAGATTATCTAACCACGAACACTCGATCTATGAGTCAAAATCCCTCATAGAATAGCGTAACAACTAACAAATTACACCGACCGTCACCTCGTAATCCTATACAGTCCAATTCCTCCACTCCATGGTCAAAACCCTATAAGGTCCTACTCCATAACAAGGAGATAGAGACATGCTATCTCTCAGGAGTATCTCAACATACTCATAAAACAATTCCTTTATTTCCCAATGGGTCGTCCTCGATATCATCTAACCAAAGGTGGTCTAGTTTTATAAGTGATTTACCTCCACGCAAATCATAAGTCCGTAGGTACCTTTTTAGTTATTCAACCAAGTACAAGCGGTAACCCATAAGTGTCAAGCAACCTAGCTTTACACTTTTCTATATTAGACCAAATCATCTATCAACATGTACCTTCTAGGTCAACTACCAAGTACAAGTGATCCATGGTCAAAGTCCCCAAGGAACAGATTGTATCAATCCTCTACTAACGATGATAACATATAGCTAATGCTACATTTCTACATCCATGTAGGTCAGAAACCCTAGTCGTGCCGTCCAGGTCACCTAACCAGGCACATGCAACCCAAATGTCTGAAATTCCTTACACTAGGATAAGTCGATCCTATACCGATTGAGCCAACTACGGTAAGCAGCTCCAGTTCTCGCTCAGCTAATAATAGCTAGAACACATACTACATATAGTAAGGTCTGGAAAAATCAAATTCCTTAACCTCCAATAGGTTGTCAACATACTCGACCTTGGCTTTCCGACTCAACAATCGGTGCCACTAGAGAATTTTCATTCTCCACTCCAAGATCTCATCCGCAACATGTTACTATTCGCTCACATGAACGATCACGAATGCGATAGATTGACTATATGTCAATCCAACTAAACCAAGTCTACATATATCAATCCATCAAGTATGTATATAAGATCCCACCAAGCTGGGATAGTCTAACCAAGTTACTAGATGGGTATAAGAATAATAACATGATTCCATGACATAAGAGAATTTCTAACCATATCTAAATACAAGAATGATAACATGGTCCCATAATATGAGAGAATCCCTAATTATATATAACTATACAAGAATAACAACCTGATCCAATGACATAAAAAAAATTTCTAACCATACCTAAATATACAGGAATGGTAGCATGATCCAGTAACATGTGCGAACTACTAACCATACCTAAATATACAAGAGGGGTAACATGATCCAATAACATGTGAGAATTTTCTAACCAATACCTAAATAGGATCAGGGATCCAAAAGATCAGGAGAAATACCTGTCGCCTGAAGAAGTCCCATCGCGCCAAGTCCCAAACAACCACATCGAGAAAAACACTCCGAACAAATCCGACAAGACTCGTAAAACAAGTAGACACTGTAACTCCACAAGTCCCGAAGGTATCCGACAAACCTCGCTCTGATACCAAAATAAATTGGTATCAGATAGACACCGAAAAATCCGCAAATACCCGAGGTATCTCGCAACCTGAGCTCTGATACCAAAATAAATTGTCACGCCCCGAGACCCAGGAGCCGCTGTTCCAATATAAAATCGGACAGCACCTCCCCTGTCCGGCGGACAATTTACACATACACAGAACATAATAGACATCACCACGCAGTTTAATTGGGCCTCAGGCCTCCAAAATAGATAAACTCGACATAAAAACACAAGACAACTAAGTAACTCATACCTGACTGCGGACCGGTCCGACTTAGGATAAAACAACCAATACAACAACCCCTTAGGGCACACGACACACTCGTAATACATATACAAATCGCTAAGGACATATGAAACAAATACACTGCCCAGTACAAACACATAACCATGTCGTCACGATGGGTAGGGACTGGCTGCTGGGCTCTTCTGGCGACTCCAAGTATCTCAACCTGAAATAAAAACATATATGGCAACGGGGTGAGTCTATAACTCAGCGAATACCCAACAGATATGCGTAGAAAGTTATAATAACAATAGGAGTCTACGCTGATACAGTCTCATATGAACAATATGAAAGGGTATACTGAAGATACTGAATCAAGATACATACCAGAATCCATCTAACCTGAAAAGAGGGTAATAAATACCAAAGGAAAACCAATAGGCATAGAAACACAGATAACAAGTCTCCAGTATATGCGATGTCAAACAAGTGCAGCAAATAAGTGCAGCAAACAATGCACAATGCAAAATATGCACATGGTGCAATGACATGTGTCACCCCTAGTCCCAGTCAGGATCGTCGTCCACAACGTCTGCGTGGGTAGAGCTGTGACAACCTGTACCCAGTCAGGACATGGTCCACAACGTCCGCGTGGGTCAGCATGCAATAATGCAAGGATGGTGCATGACCCAAACATATAAAGCACCCTGGTGCAATGACATGTGTCACCCCCTAGTCCCAGTCAGGATCGTCCACAACGTCCGCGTGGGTAGAGCTGTGACAACCTGTACCCAGTCAGGACATCGTCCACAACGTCCGCGTGGGTCAGCATACAACAATGCAAGGATGGTGTATGATAGATACACATACCTCCCTCCCTTAGTCCTCAGTATACTTAATCTCAGTCTGAAATCCTATAACAGGAAATACAGGTAACCTACAAGGTATACTGGCCGAAATCTACAAATCTCTCAATGTCAAACGCAAGAGATACCTCACGATATCTAAGCATACATATAGATATGACAATACTTGAGACTGTGTAGAACTAACTGCATAATAACTCAGGGATAACCAACAAATATCCAGAACAGACATAATAACTCAGGGATAACTAACAAGTATCCAGAACAGGCATAATACCTCAGGGATAACTAACAAGTATCCAGAACAGGCATAATAACTCAGGGATAACTAACAAGTATCCAGAACAGGCATAATAACTCAGGGATAACTAACAAGTATCCAGAACAGGCATAATAACTCAGGGATAACTAACAAGTATCCAGAACAGGCATAATAACTCAGGGATAACTAACAAGTATCCAGAACAGCATAATAAATCAGGATAGCATATAATCTTACTGTTATCTATAACAGTCTATGCATAACAACATGACCATATCTAAAAGATAAGTCAAAGGGTACCCGCCTCAATCGTAAGATGCTCGTATCAGAAAGAACCTCCCGTCCGCAAATCAGCAATGATATATCCAATCAACAACCAACATACACAAGCTTCTCAAACATCTCACTCTCTAGGATTCCACACATTGTGAGTAACAAGAAACAATCCCAATAAAAATCCACAGAATCATCCATCCAAACCACCCAAGCTGATGTACTCTAATCAAACCCAATGCCAATCCCAAATTTAACAGCAACTACCAAAACAAACTAATCCAATCAACTTACCACGTATCCCAGCTCCGATTGTAGACCTTCACAGCAAGATTTCCTCGGGCTAATGCCAGGGATTGCTCGCCACCGACTGCTACAAGCTCAGGAGAACAGTTCCATCATTCACCGATCCAAATCGTAGAGACCCCTCTGAGTTGAAGAATTTAAAACCCACATCAAATCGAACTGATCAGGTTATCAACACCAGAAATCCATATCTTTCAACAACTTACCAAAAACCATTGGGAGCTAGCCCTAGGATCAAGCTTCGCCGGTGGGGAAAAGATATCGACAGAAGCAGCTGACTCGCGGCAACGTCGTGAGAGGCGTCGCTAGATCCCAGAGGAAGGACGTCGGCGAAGAGTAGCTCGCGCAGGCCGAGGAAGAATGGCTCGGCAGATGAGATCGGGGAGAAAGGAAACGGGTGAAGGAAGAACAGTGACGGCTTGGCTTCGATCGGCAGGGAAAATGAATACGGCGAAAGCACCGAGCCCTAATCGGCTCTTAAGTTGGCCTTTTTGCAGTTTAGCCCATCCAATTTCTTCATTTTCCAATTCTGCCACTAATTTCATAGGATTCCACTTTAAGCCCCTTGTTTTAGAAGCTTAAGCTCTTTAGCCCTTAAAACTTAAATTTCAAGGCGTTTTAATCCACTAATTTCAATTTGGGTCTCGATAACCCCAAAACTTCTTCCGAAAAATTTTCTGGACCGCGTCAAAATTGTCGGATTTAACACTTTATTTTTTTATTATTTAAGTATTTCTATATATTATATTTATATCTTTATTTTTGTATGTCTTTACATATTTACTTTATCTTTCTATCTTTTATATTTATTATTTTATTATTTATTCGTATTATATTTTTTTACTTATATTATTTATTTTAGTTTATTCTTATTAAATCTTTATTTAAATCTCTATTTTTCATATTTTATTTTACTTTATCTTTTTTTTTAATTTTATATCTAAAACTAATGTCTAATTTAGTTTCATATCTTGAAAAAACTATAGAGGGCCTGATATATCGAAACTAATATATTTTATATATCTTTTCTTATTTTTATTTTTTCTATATTTTCTAGATTAGATTTGATTTCAGACCCAAAGAAGGTCTGAAATAATTCATTTCAGGCCTAACGAGAGTCTGAAATACAATTTAATTGATTTTTAATAAGTTTTTCTATAATATATAATCTATCTTAATTTTTACAAATAAATTTTATTTTTATTTTTATTTTATATATTTCTAATATATATAATTTTACAAGCTCTATTTCTTTTTTTATAAAAGAAATAGAGTTTGTACAATTTAATAATTCTACAAACTCTTTACATATTTACTTTATCTTTATTTTTTATATTTATTACTTTATTATTTATTCGTATTATATTTTTTTACTTTTATTATTTATTTTACTTTATTCTTTATTCTTATTATATCTTTATTTAAACCTCTATGTTTTTTATGTTTTACTTTATTCTTTTTTTTTAAATTTTATATATGAAGCTAGTGTTTAATCTAGTTTCAGATCTTGAAAAACTAAAATGGGTATGATATATCAAAACTATTATATTTTATATATCTTTTCTTATTTTTATTTTATATTTATTTTTCTATATTTTATAATTTCAGGACCAAAGAGGGCCTAAAATAAATTATTTCAGGCCCTCGTTGGGTCTGAAATGAATTATTTTCGACCCTCTTGTTGTTATCTAAGCATGAGATCGAATTGCAAAAGAATAAGACTTACAGTAATTTCCTTTGCTTCTTCTTCCTCAGGTTGCCTGCTGTCACGCGAATTATCTCCACGGACAAAACCCGATCTATCACAAACCGAATCCCAGATGCTCCGATTCCTCTTCCTCTGTCTCCCTCTTGGATTGCAATTTGGACGTCATTTTATAGGGAGAAGTAGACGTTTCCTCCATTGATGGAGGTATTCAATACTCCATCAATGGAGGCCAGTAACGCCTGCAACGCCAAAGGTCAGTAACGCCAACGCCAAAGGTCAATAACGCCTATAACGCCAACATCTCCCACTCGTCCAATTCTATCCATATAGGTCATCTAGTCACTAAGACTATGTAAGGAAGTCACAAAGACCATATAGGAGCATTCAATTCATACTTCAGGGAAAATGGTTCGTGCGACAGCAAGCACACTGAGCAATTAATACTAAGAAAGTTGTTACACTTAACTTAGCTGCTCTATAGAACGAATCAGAGACACCAATAACTTGCCTTTACCCCAGATTAAATATTTACATCAATATGAACATCTCTAATCCCTCATATGACATCTATGTCAAGAGCATGCTCAACATCTCAATTCAATACATTTATTCACAATTACATTTTTAAGTACTTAACAAAAAAAATGTAACTGATCGACCAGTGAATAAGTATTACAGATGTAAATCAATTTTAATCTTCCTTTTCAGCTAGAATCTATTCATTCTAATCAGTCGCTTTCCTAGTTATGCTCCATAGACCGAATCATCCATAGTCAATAGGATACACACTAAAGTAGCAACTACTAATTAAAACTTCAAGTAGACAGCTAAATAGTCACTTAGGGTAAGATTGAGATTAACTAATAATCTCAAGGGTCTCACATAGTAGAGAAGCAGGGATCCATTCTCCTACTACCCTTATTATCGCTATAGCACATGTGATATGAATCACATGCTATGATGTTTTTCTCTTTACCAAAAAGAGTGCATGTTTTTCTCAAATATTTAACATCGTACAGATTTCGATCTAGACATACCTAACGTCTAATCCGAATTCAACTTATGAATTCCAATCTGGCTTTAAACAGGTTTAGTAAATGGTGGGTGCATTTACTTCGATCATTACATAAATGATCTCATCTTGATACAAAATCAAGGCGACCTCAGCTTATGAGTATGTCTCTCTTCACAACTACATAAGTTGTCTCATAAGTAATGGTCTTACCTCTATTTATACTCAACAAATAGAGACGATTGTCCATGTGAGTGGACCAATCTCAGCCTGCCAACATGCTCATCGAGACTTTTTCTAAATGTAACAAATACATTTACACTGAATAGATCATGACATTTCATTTATATAACAGTCTTTACAATTTATTACATCTTGCGTAGTCCCAAAGACTTCACATGTTCATGAAATGACTCTTTAGTCAATGGCTTAGTAAAAGGATCTACAAGCATTGCTCGGGTAGGGATGTACTCAAGAATTATCTTTTTCTTGTCAACAATATCCCTTACAAAATTGTATTTAATTTCTATATGCTTGCCTTTGCTGTGATATTTAGGGAGTGTTTGGGAGAGCTTCTGCTAGCTGCTTTTTAGATTCTAATTACATAGAAACACTTTTGAGTGTTTGTGAATACCAAATTCTGCTTTTAACTTCTATAACTTTTAGCCAAAAGTTAGAAGCAAGAATTTGATGCTTTTTTCTGCTTCTGCTTTTTTGTTTATGGTCTAGAATTAAAAGTAGACATTTATACCCTTAATAATTTATCATTTTACAAAATTGCCACCATAGTTTTAAATAAAATTTTATATTTTTATATAATTTATATATTCATAATTTTTTATAAATTTTTATAAATTTATATAAATTTGTCATTTTTTTATATTTATATTTTTATTAATTATATATTTTTAAACATATATATTATTAAAAAATTAATTTTGATATAATATTCAAAATATAATAATAAATATATAAAACATTATTGATGGTGTATCAAAATTATATTTAGATAATTAAAAAAAATAATTTATATAGTTTAAGGATATTGTTGTCATTTAACTAAAAATTAAGCTTAGAAGCAATTATTCACCAAACACTCAAAATTTACCTTGTATCAACTTTTAGCTTCTATTTCCAAACACTCCATGCTTTAGCTTCTCACTGACTTCAAAATAATCTCTACAATAATCACTTTTCAAGAAGTAAAAGTTCTCCCAAACAATCCCTTAGCATCCTTGGAAAAAGCTATAACAGCTTGATTGTCACAATTCACTGTAACAGGGCTCCCACTGTCCTCAACAATCTTCAGATGCTTTAGGAACCTTCTTAACCAGACAGCTTCTTGTACAGCCGCTGCACAAGCCACATACTCAGCCTCCATTGTCGACAGTGCTACACAAGCCTGTTTCTTGCTGTTCCATGAAATTGCCCCTCCATTTAGCAAAAAAATATAGCCAAATGTGGATTTTCTGTCGTCAAGGTCCCCTGCCCAATCTGCATCTGCGTAGCCCTTCAAGCTCAGCTTTGATCCTTGGAAGCAGAGACAATAATCTGTCGTCCCTTTGAGATATCTGAATATCCTTTTTACCGCTTTCCAGTGTCTCGATCCTGGGTTTGACTGGAAACGACTAACTAAGCCAACAGCATAGCTTATATCAGGGCGAGTACACAACATAGTGTACATCAAACTACCAATGGCACTAGCATATGGTTTTTTCTTCATCTCGGCTATCTCTTCAGGAGTCTTGGGAGACATACTTTTGCTCAAAACAACACCTTTCGCTGTAGGTGTTTGTTCAACGTTGTAATTAAACATATTGAAGTGTTGTAGTATCTTAGTAACATAAGCTTCTTGGGACAAACCCAAAAGTCTTTTTGATCGATCACGAATGATCTGTACTCCTAAGATATACTCAGCTTCTCCCATGTCAATTATGTCAAATTGTGATGAAAGTCAAGACTTGACATCAATCACAATTTTTAAGTCACTTCCAGCTATTAGCATATCATCAACATATAATGATAAAATGACCAACTTTCCTTTATCCTTTCTTAGGTAATCACAATGATCCTCATTGATCATTTCGAAACCATAAGATAAAATGACTTCATTGAATCTTATGTTCCATTGTCTCGACGCTTGCTTTAGCCCATATATAGACTTTTTAAGTCTACATACTTTTTCTTCTTGGCCATCAGCAATATAACCTTCTGGTTGTGCCATATAGATTTCCTCGTCAAGATTACCATTAAGGAAAGCTGTTTTTACATCCATCTGATGTAATTCCAAGTCATAGTGTGCTACTATAGCTAAAATGACACGTATTGACACAAACTTCACAACAGGGGAAAATGTCTCTTCAAAATCAATACCCTCCATTTGGGTATATCCTTTTGCAACCAGACGAGCTTTGTATCTATTAATCGATCCATCTGCCTTCCTCTTGATTTTGAGAATCCATTTATTCCCAATAGCCCTTCGGCCTGGAGGAAGATCGACTAAATCCCAAACCTGATTCTTTCTCATAGACTCCATTTCTTCATTCATTGCAATTCTCCATTTTTCTCTAACTGAGCATCTCAATGCTTCCTTAACCGTTCGAGGTTCTTCATCGTCAACTGGGAGAATCATTAATGCCTCATTTTCAATGTCAAACCTTCTCCGAGGAATAATCTTACGATTACTTCTTCGCAGGTTTGACTGTTGAGAAACTAATTCACTTATAGGCAATTTACTCCCACTAGATTGACTAGATTCAGGTATCCCCTGTGATTCCTGATTTGTTGATGGAGGAACAGTATCCTCCTCCTCTATTGCAAATAGAGGAGTTGATTTATCAACTTCACCACTTGTTGGGAACTCAGTTTCGAGAAAAGTAGCATCTCTTGACTCAATTTCAGAGATGGTTCCATCTTGCTGCTCACCAATAAAGACATAACCCTTAGAGGTATCAGAATATCTTACAAAAATACACTTCTTACCTCTGAGTCCTAATTTTCCATATTTGTGAGTCTTGTCATGAATATAAGCAGCTGACCCCCATGGTCTCAGATTACTCAAATCTGGTTTTCTGCCTGTCCAAAGTTTATATGGAGTAGATGGAACGGATTTAAAAGGCACCCGGTTAAGTATGTAGGTTGCAGCCAATAATGCATCTCCCCAATAGGAAATAGGCAAATTAGCTTGAGCCATCATTGACCTAACCATTTCAAGAAGAGTTCGATTTCTTCTTTCAGCAACTCCATTTTGCTGTGGAGTTCCAGGGATAGTTAACTGTCTAATAATCCCTTTCTCATTACATATTGTCTTGAACTGATCAGACAAGTATTCACCTCCTCGGTTAGTGCGTAAGGTTTTAACCTTACGTTCCAATTGATTCTCAACTTCGTTCAAATAACGATTAAAGCAATCTAATGCTTCAGATTTATGAGAAATCAAATACACATGACCAAAACGCGTGAAGTCATCAATAAATGTAATGAAATATGAACTACCATTTCTAGCCTTCATGTTCATCGGACCACAAAAATCCGAATGAATCAATTGCAATGGTGAATCAGCCCTAATAGTTTTACCAAACGGTTTCCTAGTTGCTTTTCCGGCAAGACAATGCTCACATATAGACAAGTCAACTTTAGCACAAGTGCCGAGCAGACCCTCTCTTGCTAATCTATTCATTCCTTCTTGTCCTATATGTCACAATCTAGCATGCCAAACTTTATCATTAACATCAACATCACTAGTAAGAGCAATGTTTGTAAAACAACCATTATTTCCACAATTAACATCTGGTTCTACATCAAGAACCATGAAACCGTTTGATATAAAATCATATCCAATTAACACAGAGTCAATTTTAAGTTCAACCCGACGACTGTAAAAATTCATACAATAACCCAATTCAAGAAGACAATTCATAGAAACCAGATTCCGTCGAATCTCAGGAGCATACAGGACATCATGCAGAAACAATGTACGCCCACCACGAAGGTTGAGTTTGCAAGTGCCAATTCCTTTGACTTCAATTCTTGCATTGTTTCCCACATATATCCACTTATTGCCAGCTGGTACGCGACGGTACTCCACGTACGTAGCTCGATCACGAGCTACATGGTTCGTTGCTCCTGAATCTATAATCCACAAAGGATAAGAATCAGCTAACAACACCGAACTAGCAACATAAAGCTCATGAAAAGAAGACAAACATGGATTTACCTTTTTCGGCTCAGTACACTCCCGAGCAAAATGACCCTTCTTGCCACAGTTGTAGCAAGTTAGCTTGCCTTTAGGTTTCTTTCCATTCTTCTTTCCTTTCTTCTTGATTGGGTCTTGCACAGTAGTAGCACCAGCTTCTTTTCCCTTACCCTTCCCTTTCTTAAACCATTTTTTCTTATTCTTGGATCCAGAACCTTCAGCTACAAAAGCTTGCTCAGAAATCCTTGCGGATTCTATTCTCTCCGCCTCCAGTTCAATATGGCGTGAGACATCAATGAAAGTCCTGATACTCTCACTGTGAGTAAGGTTCTGCTTCATTGTTTCCCAAGAATCAGGAAGGGAACGAATAACTGCTTGAACCTGTTGTTCGTCGGTCAACTCATGACCAGCAGTCTTAAGCTCCCGAATCATATTACTCATTTCTCTCAGATGTTGGGTCATGGTCACATTCGGGCGCTTTTTACAACTGTCAAACTTGATTGTCAGTTGACGAAGCTTGCTTATACTAACTCCACTGTATCTCTCTCTCAGGGCAACCCAGACAGCATGAGCTGATGGTAGTGGCTCATACTCAAATACCAGGTTATCTACCATTGAACTAATCAATATCCCCTTTGCAGTGGAGTCCTTTTTCTTCCATGCCCTATAGGCATCTAGATCAAGTCTGTACTGTGCAGTTGAACCAACAGCAGGTTCTACCATGAAATGATTTACAGCCTCCAGAACTTCTTGTTCCTCAAGAACATATTGTATCTTGAGATGCCATATTTTGTAGTTGTCCCCATACAATTTCTCTCCCTTGTTCAGTTCAGCTATGATGTTCTTAGTTGCCATAATCTATCATAAATAAACATATTATTCATTAATTCAGTGTATATCATCTGTACATAATTTTTAATTGACTCAATGTAAACTTGACTTGGATTACGAAATCAAGTGATAACTACGTTTTCACTCATCATTCGTATAATCCAATCTAATTAACATTGATCAATTATATTATATACATCCCATTAAACGAACTAATCATTTGTCTTGAATATGAACAGATCATATAATGAACTAATCATTTAAATGAACTAATCATTTAATGTGAACTAATCATATAATGAACTAATCATTGACAAGCCAGTTAACACATAATATAACTTTATTTAATAGCCTTAATAAGTTCGTACAACAAACAGAATTCAATGAACTAGATAAGTTGACATCATTCCCATAATAAAAAATATTATGGCAGTGGCTATCACTCTCTCGTTCATCTCTAATCGGCCAGTCTGATCAGGCTCGGGATCTTCCACAGATTCTATTGGATCTTCCTCAAATATTTCAGGATCTTCCTCGATCATTTCAATATCAGGATCTTCCTCAAATATTTCAGGGTTTTCCCCAGGCATTTCGGGATCTTTCTCGAACATTTCGGGATCTTCCTCGAACATTTCGGGACCAGGCATTTCGGGATCTTCCTCGAATATTTCGGGATCTTCCTCGAACATTTCGGGATCTTCCTCGAACATTTCGGGATCGTCCTCGAATATTTCATTTCGGGATCTTCCTCTGGGTCCTCCTCAGAATCTCCTAGATCCTCTGGAAACTCATGGCGAAGTAGTTGCTTACACAACTCAGTATATGAGATGCGACATTCATGATGCCCCCATATCTGGTGTGCAACTTCTCTTGCACGCTTTGGCAATGAACGAATCAATGCTCCAATCCTATAGTCATCCAAGATTGGAAACTCTTCCTGCTCGAGTTTCCAAAATAATCGATCCAATTTTCCTATATTGCCTTGGATCCCGAGAATGGGACTATAGTAAACTTCTTCTATCTGCACCATTATCTCACGACTTCGCTCATAGCAACGAATCGTGGTGCATATCTCATGCGACATCTGGAATTAAAAAACGACATAGTCAGTACAAAACTGACAAAACCAGTAACAAAACCAGTTTTTTTTTCAATTCACACATATACATAGAAAGAAGCATACAAATAGATAAAAGCATATAAGTTTCCTTTACGTTTGTAGCTACAATTAAGCCTATTTAAATTTGAGGTTCAACATAATAATCAAATTATTCTATTTAGTTCAGATTATTTGATCAAAATGGTTTGGTTAAACCAACTAATGGTTTGAACCAAAACCGATTTGACCAACTTAATTTTTTTCAACCAAACTAGAATCTAATTTAAATAAATTGAACCAAATCTAAACAAATTATTGAATACCACTTCTGGTTGGGCCTGTTTGCCTTCATTGGGAGGTCATTAGTTCGAACCTCCTTTGGACAGCAACATTTTTCCAGGGTTTCGGCAGGTTTTGGTTTTTTTTTAATAAAAAAAACAACTTTTTCTCCAAAAAAAAACCAAAACCTAATTTGCACGCAGCCGCAGCCGCCTCTCCTTCTTCTCTGCGCATCTTTCTTCCCCACTCAGCCAACCCTCTTTTTTTTCAACATCACAAACGCCATGGCTGCCTCCATCGATGCATCCAGCCGACAACGACGGAGTGCCTTCCGCGCAGTGATTGGATGGTCGGCCAGGGGATGAAAAACGCCGAGAACTCAGTGGCGATTTCAAGAAATTTCATCCATCAACAAAGCGAGGTGTTCATGGAGTGATTGGAATTTTAATTACAAAGGTAATTTTTTCATGCTCTAACAATTGCTCTGATACCATTGTTGTTATCTAAGTATGAGATCGAATTGCAAAAGAATAAGACTTACAGTGATTTCCTTTGCTTCTTCTTCCTCTGGTTGCCTGCTGTCACGCGAATTATCACCACGGACAAAACCCGATCTATCACAAACCAAATCCCAGATGCTCCGATTCCTCTTCCTCTGTCTCCCTCTTGGATTGCAATTTGGACGCCATTTTATAGGGAGAAGTAGACGTTTCCTCCATTGATGGAGGTATTCAATACTCCATCAATGGAGGCCAGTAACGCCTGCAACGCCAAAGGTCAGTAACGCCTGTAACACCAACACCTCTTTGGGTCTGAAATCAAATATTTCAGTGAAATCAAATCTAATCAATTTTTAATAATTTTTTTGAAGATATCTAATCTATCTTACTATCTTAATTTCCACATATAATTTTTTTTTAATTTCTATTTTATATATTTCTAATATATACAATTGTACGAACTCTATTTCTTTTTTATATTTTATATATCTTTCTTTATTTTATTTTGTTTATATTTTTTGATATTTTATAATTTCTATTTATATCCTTATTGCAATTATTTATAATTATTTAAAAAATAATAATTTCAATTTTGAATATTAGAGGGTTTGATATTTTCAGATTTCAAACTCACGTTGGCCTGATATTCTAGAATTTCAAATTCAACGTGACCTGACATTTATCCTATTTTAAAAATATATAATTATCATTTATTATTTATTTATACGATAATCTTTTAATTATTTCTTAATTTTTTCACAATCGCAACAAAATATAATAAAATGTTCGAGATGAGTCAAGTTGTACAAGACAGGAAAAAATATATCGGGTGAGAGAAGATGAGAATACTTGCATCCCTATATCCGAACCATAATTTATTATTTTAAAATTAAATTATGAAAAAATGATTCTTATGTCTTGAAAAGTGAACTACGAAAATGAGTAATTGGCGGGAGAGGTATAAAAGAAATGAGCTAATTTTACATGCACCCTTTAGTAAAAAATAAATCATATGACACTTTTTGATAAATATAGATTTTTACCCACGCCCTTTGATAAAATGCGGAATTAAATAACATCGAACATAATTAATTAGTTTTCTCGACTAGTTGGCTACTCAACTCAATAAATTCACTTGACCCAGCTCAACATTTATTCCTTCAT
This sequence comes from Boesenbergia rotunda, assembly GCA_024364735.1. Taxonomy (NCBI): domain Eukaryota; kingdom Viridiplantae; phylum Streptophyta; class Magnoliopsida; order Zingiberales; family Zingiberaceae; genus Boesenbergia; species Boesenbergia rotunda. The sequence goes on along the minus strand of JAGFNQ010006616.1, from coordinate 328,940 downwards.
TTACCTCAATGTATTGATCTTAGTAATTTTCAAGACTATTATCCTTTTTTTATTATTTATATGATGTAAAACACTATATCCGATTAATTAGTTTTCTCGACTAGTTGGCTACTCAACTCAATAAATTCACTTGACCCAGCTCAACATTTATTCCTTCATTTACCTCAATGTATTGATCTTAGTAATTTTCAAGACCTACAATCCTTTTTTTATTATTTATATGATGTAAAACACTAGATCCGATTAGAGCTAAGCATAGATGCAACTAAATTTGTTTAATAAATAGGTACTTCAAATTTTTGTCTTTATTAATCATGTATTTTGGGTCTAATTTGATAATAAAATTATATGTATTTCTAATTCCTTAATTGTTTCAGCGGTTTCTATACACTCTTATTTAGCCTAAGTGTGGTGATAATTGTTGAGCAAAAATATTAAAAAAAACATTCCATATTTTATGACGCATCAAGAGGCACCCACCCCACTGGCAACTCATATAGGATGATAGGATTATCCTTAAATATAATATTCGATATTATTATCTCATATATATATATATATATATAGATTTGACATATTTAATAATATTTATGTTAGAGTAACTATGATTTTATAGCCGGCTACAATATAGACTTATTTTATTCAATAATATTGGCATTATCATAATTACAAATTATAACTACTGTATATTAGCTACAAAATCGTCGCTGCTACAAAATTTATAGCTAATTCAATATTATAAAAAAAAATATGGAACTGTAATATTAGTGGTCTCTGACTGTCTACTATCATTGAAAGAGAGATAAATCAGGAAAATATAAGTGGCAAATGTCTAGGTAGAGGTTTACCGAGGTGATGAAATTAATTTTCTATCAAATTTTGACCCACTACTATAATATTGTAAAAATGATGAAAAATAGCATCAAATCGAATATAGGGCGACGGTTCAACCCGTAGAAGTCGTGGCTATAATATTATAATAGCTATGATTTATCACTATTATAACTCCAATTTATCTTGTTATTATAACTAATTGATGGGACTAGGTGGCCATAAAATGGGAACACTATATACTAAACGTCAGTACGTGGATTGCTAGTGAGAGAGGGAGCCATTTTGATTAACAATCAAAAAAGATTCCGTTGTTGATTTCGGAAAAAATAGCAAGCCATTTAATTTTTGCCCATAATTGATCCTATCCTTGTCACTTTAATATTGGATCCCCTCTCGCAATCTCTCAACCTCATGAGATATTGAAAGGAGAGTAAACATTTTCGTTTTCTTTGTTCTCTCAATTGATTTTACCTTGTTTGAGATTTTATGGGGCTTATAGTTCTTGACAGATCAGTGTGCAATCTATATTAGTGATTATTGTCGCTCTCTCAACCAAGAGCATTCATTTAGTGGCCCTCTTCATTCTTCTTTCTTTGTCGAAGTTTAGTATTAATGAATCATCTCATCTTGTCTCAAAAAGATAAGTAAGGCGTCATTGTCTCTCTCACACACACATGTGATTAGGGTTTTGTTGCCATGTGATGTAAACTACACATGAAAGAAGAGCCAAAATTTGATTCTTTTTAATTTTGTCATTCTTTCTTCTTTTCTTCTTTCATAATTTTTTTAGTCATCTAGGATATTTCATCTAAATTTGTGTGGTTCTTGTTTTGTGTTGGGTTGTTGATATTTTAATATCTTTTGTTACCAAGTGGTATTAGAGCCAAAAATCCATCTTTGATCTCATTTCGGCAACTATGCAACATGATATTTTGTAGTTAGATAGCAACACTAAATTTTTACCAGGGAAGATCAAAATGTGAGTTATGGTCATGCAAATGGATTTGAATGACACATTATGAAGGTCGGAAAAGGTGTGTTTGAATTGGTCACTAATCATGTCTGAAAGCGATAAAGATTGAGCACCACTAATATGGATGAAATTAAAGTGGATTGCGTGGAGACCTTGCGCAGAAGACTTATCACGTTGCTAAGAACACAAGGGAAAAAGGAATGTCAGCAAGCAGGCCAGAGGGTCCCTAACGCAACCTCTAGCGCTCAAGTTAGTTGCCAAAGAGAAAATTGTAGTAGAATGGAAGAAGATGTAAAGATCTCAAAAATGCATACTTGCACCGCAGAGAAGATGTTGGAGTCGATGGCCCGGCTAGAGGGGATAAATAGCCGATCACTCTCAATTACTCGGTTTGTTTCCTACAATGTTAGTGTGTGCAACGGAAATATATTTAAATTTAACACTAACAAAGACACAAATCGTTTAACATGGTTCGGAGATAAAACTCCTACTCCACGATAGTCCATAAGGTGGGTGATCCCGATCCATCGGTGGATGACTCCTTGAAAAATCTCCGGCTATTCTCGTGTAGCTCTAGGGGTGTCAATTCGGGTGGGTCGGGTCGGGTTTGGGTCGGGTTAGAATTTTTTTTTTAAACTCCCAACTCGAACCCGACCCGAACCCGAACTCAACCCGAAACGTCCAAACCCGAACCCGAACCCAACCAACCCGATCAACCCGAACCCAACCCGAATAACCCGAAAAACCGATTCAAAATATCTTTTTTCACTATTTTTCCTATAATTCTTCACTTTTATCTCAATACTCTATCATGATCACACTAATATTGATATTAATATACATAAAATATCTTAATTTTTAAACATTAAATTTGATTTAACCCCAAAAAATCACTAAACATTAAATTCGGGTCAACCCGAACCTGACCCGGAAATTTTCAACCAGAAATCCTCCAAGTCGAACCCGAAAATTTTCAACCCGAACCCGAATTTTTTCGAGTCGATTCGGGTTGGGTCGTCGGGTCGTGTTGATTTTTGACACCCCTATGTAGCTCCTTATGGGTGGAGACACCTCGTCACAAACTCATACAAGATCTCTGAGCACAAAGACTACTAATTGGCCTTTAACCAAGATCAATTCGTCAACCCTAGCCAGCCAAACCGAGCTCCCTTAAATAGAGTTCATAGCCGAACTAGCCATTACCAGTCGACTGGTTCCAACACCAGTCGACTAGTTCCAACACCAATCGACTGGTTCCAACACCAGTCGACTGGTTCCAACACCAGTCGACTGATCCAGCCGAATTCGAACTACCGTCCAACGTTCGAATTCCCAGCCGACTGACAAGCCCAAACTATGTGTCACGAATGTGGCCCTCAAATTTAGAATTTATAAATGAAAGCTGGAAACCCTTTTACAATCAAAAGCATGAAAATGTAATATAGAGGCCACAGGTCGTATTTTTCTCGGGGACTAGTTGTTGTGTTTGGTTCGTGCTTGTATTTATTGTGTCGTTTGTGTTTTCGAGTTTCAAATAAATCTGATTTGGGTTCTGGGTTACAATTGGAAATGAAGATTCAATAAAGGAATAGAAAACTCAATCATGGAACTTAACAAATGAACTCAAACAATTTGGAGCTTAATTGCAACTTAACCTAATGTAGAGAGCAATTCTGATTCAAGGCAAAACAAAGCTGAGCAATGAAGCACAATTCAAGCCATCTAAGACAGTCCACTACAAATCAATACCGAAACTCATTTGATACCAAATGCCTTCAACTAGAAATGATATGCAAGGTTTAAACTTGAAATTCAGATTCAAGTTGGATTTAAAGCAATCTGTTTTCAAGTTTAATAGCACACTTAAAAGCATGTTTAGACTTGATACATTGCAATGCTGACACCAAACTTGATATAACATGCAGAAACTAATGTGCCAACATAGACTGCAACTTGCAGAATTTGTGAACTGCTCTTCACCAGTAAAATGGTCACTTCGGCTAGAAAAATAAGGCTATGGATGTTCAGAATTGAAGGAAGAATTGCGACATCCAAATACAGTTCAATTCAGGATGTTTGTAATAGCTCTGCACCATTCCGAAACTGTCAATGCATGATCAATTCAGAACTACAATTCAATTCTATTGCAAACAAATTCATGATGCAAGCTGAATTCGAGTGTGCAGTTTAATATCAAACGAGATGTAGAAGATTCGAAGATTCTCTTGACAAAACTTAAGAAACCAATAACACTTTAAGCTAACAGACTTAGAAACCAGTTCATGTGCAGAAATGAATTTCAAATGCAGAGACGAAATCACTTTGCAGAAAATGGGAATGGAGTAATGCAGTAATGCAGAAACGAAAATGATTGAATGGAACAAGTTGCTATGTGAATTCAGATAAGAAAACTAACTAACTTAATGCAAAAGATCAGGAACTGCAGTAAAAGAAAGTGACTGGATCGCAACAAGCAAACTGATACGCAAATTCAGAAATGGCACGCAACAGGGAATGAGATTGGCACAGCTGATACTCAAGCTTAAAATTGCAAAACGAGTAAAATTAAGTGGAGAATTAACTAAACAAACTAGCTAACTAATAGAAGAACAGATTGAAACCACTAATTAAATAGAATTAAATCCGAAATGTTAACTACAGCAGCTGAAACTAAAGTGCAGAAACAGAACATGGCAGTAATGAAATTACAGCTACAAAAACAGAAATTAACCAAGGAAATCTAAACTCAATCACTCCCTAAGCTCAAGAACTTCTTGGTCGTCAATCAAGAGCCGGCTTCGAACCCCTAGGCACAGCAAATCAGTGGAAACAGCTTCAATTGATTGATTTCAGCTCACTCTGCACTAAGCTGGGAAAATCCAATCCGAACTCCTCGATCTTGGTTTAATGGATTGCGGAGGTGATTTGGAAATGCTCTGAGCTCACCTGAGAACCCCTACAGATGGCTAAGATGATCGGAGATGGCTTGTGAGTGAGATTCGAGTGATCGGAGCACAAAACTGTCGAAACCCTCAAACAACCTTGTCCGGTGCGAAACTGAGCTGAATTCTCCAAGGAAGCTTCATCCAATGATCCAAAACTTGATCCGAGGTCGAGATTGAGTGGTCGCGCCCCTTGAATTGAAGAAAATCTACTGGAAAATGAAAAACTCGAAGAAGATGAACAGTGCGGCGGAGACGCGACGAGGAAAGCTGCGGGCGCATTTCTAATTAAATAGAAACAAATGGACGGCTCAGATTGCTTTGATGAAATCCAACGATAGATCTTGCTCTGATTTGAGCCAAACTTTTATGATGATGATCTGAGGTCAGGATCTGCCTTGTGGTAGCTCGGATCCTCCAGGTATGCAACGGATGGTCCAGATCAACTCTATCTGTGAATGGACGCTCTAGAGCCCTCCTTGCTTGATCCAACGGTTGATTTAGCTCTGATTGGGATGAAACCTTCAGATCTTGATCATAGAGCTTGATCAACCCTAACCCTAGCTCGGATTGCTTCAGATCGTCCCGGATGGCTCAGATCTAGCCGCTCTTGAATCGGACGGCCCGGATTAATCGTAGGCTTGATAATTCGATCCAGTTCACATCCGACTCAAGTTTGACCCAGTATGCCCTAGGTCCAGGATCCTTTCATGCCTACAAAAATATATCAGAAAATTAGTGGCCAAATAATCCAAAAATTGTGTAATTTTGCAATTAAGTCCAAAATAAGATAAAGTTCCAAAACCTAGGGTAAAATCATAATTAAGCATTAAAAACATGGATCAAACATGGATTTTAGCAATTAAAATAATCAATAAAATAGTGCTTATCAATTCCCCCACACTTAACCTTGAGCGTCTCGCGAAACAACTAAATATGTATCCCTTAGGCTCTCTTAAGCATAATTAGAAACAAATGAAAAGAAATTACCTAGGGTTGTCAATTCTCATAAATCTAAGCTCTATGGATTAGTATTTTGTCCTTAAATCAACAACTTAGCCTTTTCATCTATCATGAGTCATTGAGATGAATTTAAATCACTAGCCTTTCAAGGGAAGTTTTGGTGGCTCTCTCCTTAAGTTCTAACTTGATGATGGAAGTGGAGCTCACTCTCACACACATGCTTCTTGCACTACCATAGGCTTGCTTATTATCTAATCTCTACCATTAATCATGAATAGGATCAACATCTACAAAAACAAATGGAAACATGAAAAAATGGTAAGAAATGGAATAAAGATCAAGGAAATGGAAAAATTGATGGAGTGGAAGACTTGGTTGCTCAAAAATGTTTCCAATGTGTTTTGCCCCATCTTAACAGTCCTCTAATGATATCAAAAGTATGGTGGAGTGAAACTTGAATAATTGCCTTTGAATTGAATGAAAAACCCTTCCTTGGTCTAATGTGCCATTTCCTTCAATTTCGTGCCAACTTGTTTCTTTCTTCCTTTTCCGATTTTGTTTTCTCTTTTCTTTCTCTCTAGTGGATTCAGAATGTAATGGATCTGATCTTCAATTTAGATAAGAGCACTTCACTGATTTAAAGTACCAAGACTTCAATGGTGTGCCAACTTGCTTTCTTTCCTCTTCTCTTTTCTGAAATTTTTTTTTCTGTTTCATGTTTCAAATTCCACTCCTCGCAGCTACTTTCAGAACTCCCATTCTTCAATTGCTTAACAACAGTTAGCATCAAATGGCTGAGTAGTGGAAAGCTTGGATGTTCCACTTGCAAAATAGCATCAAAACCCAATTTCAGCCTCCTCTTAATACAAACTGCATTCTGTTTTTTTTATATGTGCTGATCAGAGTTGTGAGCATCCATATTTCTTCCAGATTTGGTCAGCATTGGGTGTTCTTAATAATCCTTGATGCATTTCCGCATTTTGTTCCCTGATTCACAGCCTTGGAAAATCTAATTTCAGCTTCTTCTTGGCATAAACTGCCTTATTTTTCAGCTTCAAATATAATTCAGTTTCAGCTTTTCCTTCTCAGCTTTTTCTCACCTTCAATTCAGACTTAAAGCTTCATTTCAGACTGTGTTCAGCTCCCAATTAAACTCTGGCAAAATGTATCTGACCTTCTAACAAAGTACAGCTGCAAGCAAGTTCAATTCTGCCCACAAAATTGCAATTGTTTGCAGACTTTTTCTGCATTCTCCTATTTCATAATTCAGCAGCTACCCGGTTTCAGAATTCAGCATCTAGAATAGCTAGGTTCTTCATTCTTGTATCCTCTACTTCCTTCACATCAGTTAGCAAAAAAGTTTTGCATTAAATCTGATTTGTTCACAACTTCACTTCTTCTTGCGTGCCAACTTGACTTGATTTTGTTTTCTGAAATTTTTTTCTGTTTTACTCTCCATTTCAGCTCTACGGCATAGTCATTACTAAACTCTGATTCCCAAAATAAATACATCACATAGTAATGAAAAGTTAAATGCTTCACTAGGTGAGTTGATACACTTCCATTTTTTTTCTTCTTTTATCTCATCCTTCCTTTTTGGCACTGATTTTTTTTTTATGGTGCAGATTTTTTTCTTTGTTTGCCACTTTGATCTTCAAAATGTAGTAAAGAATCTAAGTCTCCAATGGCTTCCATCCTTCACCATTTCTTCTTGCTCATTTTTGACTCCAAATTCAACCCACTTGGCACCTTTTGGCTTCAACTTGGCAAAAATTTTTTTTTTTACATGAAGTGCATCCTTGATAAAAATTGCTTCCAAATCACTAATCACTCCCCCACACTTAAATCTTTGTCCGTCTCGGGCAAAATAGTATCAAGAAAACATCCCAAGCAAACAAATCCATAGAAAAATTAGGGTTAAGATTAGGAATAAGGAAAGACAAATAGAATAGACATGATTTTTGCCAAAATTGATATGGAGAGGTAAACAAAATGATTAGTCTCTATAGATGTGATCCAATCATTGAAATATGATTTTGAAAGAACCTAAGCAAGTTCTAGAATACAATAACATATGTGTATCACAAAATAAGGCTAATCTCACTAGGTAAAAATAATTCATCCCAAGTCTTCAATTAAGAATCTAAAGCAAAATCGTACTCAAGCATCCAAGAATTCATCCATGATCTCAAACCCTAAGTTTTGACAACCAAATTTAATTTATTTTCAAAAGACTCTAACATGACATGAAGATAACCTAAAGGAATACATTTATTTCCACCCATGCAAGAAAAAGTGCTAAAAGAAAAGACATGGTATTTACAATGTCTATTTATTCAATTTACTCTAGAAAACATAAAAGTGATAAATGCGATAAAAGAAAATGCAAGAAAGAAAAAAAAATCTCCCCTTTATTTCTGGTGGACGAAGTCGATCCAGAAGAAGCCTCCATCTTGGTAGTGGAGGTGTCTGGGTGGCTGGGAGAATTAGGACTCCCCCACACTTGAATTTTGCAAAAACATGCTCCGGTGGCCTAAGGCGGTTCAGGTTCAAGAGCCATTCAAGGGGTGGAGTGCTTTTAATTAAAGTAAGATCATCTCCTCCTTCTTGATGCCCTTTAGAAGTCCTTCCAGGAGGCTGAAGTCTGTTCAGTTGGAGCACCCACTCCTGAAGTCTTCTGGACCCTGCAAAATAATGTAATACCTCTCTCAAGCGTTCAGGGTCAGAAAGAAATAATATAAATTCAGTCTCTGCATGAAATGAATCCAAATCTGCATCATGTCCAATTAAATCAATGCTTGGTGTCTCAATAAATTTTTCCCAATTATTTTCAGCATAAGATATATCAATAAATTCATCAGAATCAATAAAGTCAGCACTAGGTACCTTTTTGAATTTTTCTGAACAAAGAGGAGAAATACTTACCTGAGCGTGCTGGAGAATACCTGAAGGTTCTATAATAGTAGATGTATCTGTGACCTCCTCCTGGTCAAGTTCATGCTCCTCTTCAGCCTCACTCTCTGGTGGACGTTCAACTGGTGATCCTTGGGTGCTTGCTTCCACCATGCAAGCCCTACACTTTCTGGTTCATCTTCTGATCTTGTGGTGGTCCCTGGGGCTTAGTGCAATCCCCTACACCTATGGAATCATCTCCTATGCATGCTTCTCCTGAATATCTGCAACAACAACATCAGAAAAATTAGGACCATCAATAATATTATCATCACAAAATAAAAGTCTAGAATGGTCCTGTGAGCTTCAGTTTCTTCTTCTGGAGCTGAAAAATTTGGAATTGGATTTTGAATAGGAGTCTCCGGAGGGATGCATGCTGTAGGTGCCCAGATTTTCATGATTTCTTCTTCTTCTTCTTCTACCAAATTTCTAAGATCACTTGAAGAAGGACTTGGCCATGCACTAGGGTCACCTTGAACTGATATAAAACCAACTCCGGGCTCTCAGAATTAAAAGCAACTTGAGAAGATAATGGTTCTGATCCTTGGGCTTTTATCTGATTCAATTTATCTTGCATGTTTTGTTGTTGTTGTTGTTGTTGAAAATTTTGCTGAAACAATTCTTCAACCCTCTGTTGGGGCACATTTCCTCCACTAGAACTCCCATAGCCTCCTTGGTTAGCATAGCTTCTTGATTGATTTTGAAAGGATGAAGTAGGCTGAAAATTTTGAGCTAGCTGATTTTGTTGAAAACATGGCTGTTGGGGCTGATTAAATGGCTGAGATGCTTGGAAACCTTGCTGGGAATTGTAGGGATGAGATGCTTGGAAACCTTGCTGGGAAAAAATCTGTGGCGAGGGCTGAAAGTTTTGACCTTGAAACCCTTGGTTGTAGGGCTGAAAATTCTGATTCAAGGGCTGTGATGGCTGAAAATTTTGTTGATTTGGAGCTTGGAAAGCTGGGAATGATTGAAAGCCTTGCTGCCCTTGATAAGGTTGCTGGAATTGAGGTTCAAATGGCTGGAATTGTTGCTGAAATTGTTGGGAATTAGGCTGAAACGGGGGCTGAAAATTTTGGTTTGATGGCTGAAATTGTTGCTGATTGATCTGATTTTGCTGGGGCTGCTGGAAATTGTAATTTTGTGACTGAAAACCATGGTATTGCTGCTGTGAACTCTGAAATGAGGGCTGATTTTGCTGAAATTGATGATTGGAAGGCGGTTGTTGGTAAAAAGAGTTTCCATACTTCAAATTTGGATGGTCCCTCCAACCCGGATTGTAGGTAGATGAGTAGGGGTCATTTCTTTGTTGGAATTGAGCTCTAGCCAAGGCCGCAACCGATTCATCTTGTTGGAGATTTGGACAAAGGTCCGAATTATGTTCTTGGCTTGAACAAATGCTACATACTCTTGTAACTTGATTTGGAAATGAAGTTGTTGGAAAATTTGAGGCTTGGTTCACATTGTTCAATGCCATTTGCTTTACTAAAGATGTCAACTCCAACAATGAGCTCTCCAACAATGAGCTCTTACTTTCTTTTTGTTCATTAAACAACACTTGAGCTTCATTAACCCCTCTTGTAGTGAGTGCTCTACTCCCGAATTGTTGAGAATTCTCCGCCATGTTAGAAATGAGTTCTCTAGCTTGCTCCGGAGTTTTGTTTACTAAGGCTCCCCTGCCGCCGCATCAATCATGCTCCTATCCATAGGTAATAAACCTTCATAAAAATATTGCACAAGAAGTTGCTCACTAATTTGGTGTTGAGGACAGCTAGAGCATAACTTCTTGAACCTCTCCCAATAATCATAAAGGGACTCTCCAACCACTTGTTGAATGCCACAAATACTTTTTCTGATAATGGGTTCTGGAGGCTGGGAAATATTTTTTCAAAAAACTTCCTTCATAGTGATCCAACTAGACACGTGCCCAGTAGGTAGATAATAAAACCAATCTTTTGCTGCTCCTGTCAGTGTAAAGGGGAAAGCTCTCAGCTTGATATCTTCTTCAGAAATGCCCTGAGGCTTCATAGTAGAGCATACAACATGGAACTCGTGCAGGTGTCTATTTGGATCTTCTTCAGATAATCCCTGGAACTTGGGCAGCAATTTGATGAGTCCAGATCTGAGCTCAAAATCTCCAGCCAGCTCTGGATAAGCAATGCTGGAGTACTGAAATGAAACATCTGGCGCTGCGAGTTCCTTCATAGTCTTCTGGTGGTCTGCCATGATATTGCCTGAGTGAGTGGAAATAGTCTCAGAATAGGAGGAATATCTGTAGTCTCAGAAAGAATGCCCTGACTCCTCCTGGCTCTGAATGTCACCACCTGTAGACCTGGTCATAAAACCAAAACAAATCGCAGTAAAAGTGGATAAAGAGATAAAACAAATAAAATCAGATCACCAGATATAGCAATAAGCACAAAAATAAAACAGAACCCAATGATATGTCTAAAAGTATACAAGCAAAAATCAAACAAATCAACTAGTTGCTTCCCCGGCAACGGCGCCAAAAATTTGACGGGCCCAAAATATAATTGTCACGAATTGGGTCCATCAAATTTAAATATAAATGAATGCTGGAAACCCTTTTACAATCAAAAGCATGAAAATGTAATATAGGGGCCACAGGTCGTATTTTTCTCGGGGCTAGTTAACGTTGTTTGATTCGTGCTTGTATTTATGTGTCGTTTGTGTTTTCGGGTTTCAAATAAATCTGATTTGGGTTCTGGGTTACAATTGGAAATGAAGATTCAATAAAGGAATAGAAAACTCAATCATGGAACTTGACAAATGAACTCAAACAATTTGGAGCTTAATTGCAACTTAACCTAATGTAGAGAGCAATTCTGATTCAAGGCAAAACAAAGCTGAGCAATGAAGCACACTTCAAGCCATCTAAGACAGTCCACTACAAATCAATACCGAAACTCATTTGATACCAAATGCCTTCAACTAGAAATGATATGCAAGGTTTAAACTTGAAATTCAGATTCAAGTTTGATTTAAAGCAATGTGTTTTCAAGTTTAATAGCACACTTAAAAGCATGCTTAGACTTGATACATTGCAATGTTGACACCAAACTTGATATAACATGCAGAAACTAATGTGCCAACATAGACTGCAACTTGCAGAATTTGTGAACTGCTCTTCACCAGTAAAATGGTCACTTCGGCTAGAAAAATAAGGCTATGGATGTTCAGAATTGAAGGAAGAATTGCGACATCCAAATACAGTTCAATTCAGGATGTTTGTAATAGCTCTGCACCATTCCGAAACTGTCAATGCATGATCAATTCAGAACTGCAATTCAATTCTATTGCAAACAAATTCATGATGCAAGCTGAATTCGAGTGTGCAGTTTAATATCAACGAGATGTAGAAGATTCGAAGATTCTCTTGACAAAACTTAAGAAACCAATAACACTTTAAGCTAACAGACTTAGAAACCAGTTCATGTGCAGAAATGAATTTCAAATGCAGAGACGAAATCACTTTGCAGAAAATGGGAATGGAGTAATGCAGTAATGCAGAAACGAAAATGATTGAATGGAACAAGTTGCTATGTGAATTCAGATAAGAAAACTAACTAACTTAATGCAAAAGATCAGGAACTGCAGTAAAAGAAAGTGACTGAATCGCAACAAGCAAACTGATAAGCAAATTCAGAAATGGCACGCAACAGGGAATGAGATTGGCACAGCTGATACTCAAGCTTAAATTGCAAAACGGTAAAATTAAGTGGAGAATTAACTAAACAAACTAGCTAACTAATAGAAGAACAGATTGAAACCACTAATTAAACAGAATTAAATCCGAAATGTTAACTACAGCAGCTGAACTAAAGTGCAGAAACAGAACATGGCAGTAATGAAATTACAGCTACAAAAACAGAAATTAACCAAGGAAATCTAAACTCAATCACTCCCTAAGTCAAGAACTTCTTGGTCGTCAATCAAGAGCCGGCTTCGAACCCCTAGGCACAGCAAATCAGTGGAAACAGCTTCAATTGATTGATTTCAGCTCACTCTGCACTAAGCTGGGAAATCCAATCCAAACTCCTCGATCTTGGTTTAATGGATTGCGGAGGTGATTTGGAAATGCTCTGAGCTCACCTGAGAACCCCTACAGTGGCTAAGTGTCGGAAATGGTTGTGCTGAGATTCCAAGTCGGACACAAAGGATGCCGAAACCCTCAAACAACCTTGTCCGGAGAACTGAGCTGAATTCTCCAAGAAGCTTCTTCAATGATCCAGATTGAACCAGGTCGAGATTGAGTGGTCGCGCCCTGAATTGAAGAAAATTGAAGCAAAACCAAAACGATGAAGAAACGAAGCTTGCGGCGGAGACGCGACGAGGAGAAGGCTGCGGTTTTCTTAATAGAAACAATGGACGGCTCAGATTCATTTGATGAAATCCAACGGTGATCTTGCTCTGATTGGAGCCAAACTTTTATGATGATGATCTGGGGTCAGGATCTGCCTTGTGGTAGCTCGGATCCTCCAGATATGCAACGGATGGTCCAGATCAACTCTATCTGTGATTGGACGCTCTAGAGCCCTCCGCTTGATCCAACGGTTGATTTAGCTCTGATTGTGATGAAACCTTCAGATCTTGATCAGGGTGCTTGATCAACCCTAGCCCTAGCTCGGATGGCTTCAGATCATCCCGGATGGCCCAGATCTAGCCGCTCTTGAATCGAACGGCCCGGATTAATCGTAGGCTTGATAATCGATCCGGTTCACATCCGACTCAGGTTTGACCCAGTATGCCCTAGGTCTAGGATCCTTTCATGCCTACAAAAATATATCAGAAAATTAGTGGCCAAATAATTCAAAAATTGTGTAATTTTGCAATTAAGTCCAAAATAAGATAAAGTTCCAAAACCTAGGGTAAAATCATAATTAAGCAATAAAAACATGGATCAAACATGGATTTTAGCAATTAAAATAATCAATAAAATGGTGCTTATCACCCGCCTAACCCGCGACCCGCCTTGGATTGGGTTGGGTTGGGGATTTCCCAACCCGCCTAGATGACAGGTCCACCCGCCCCCGCCCCACCAAATTGCCGACTCGCTACGGGCCGACCCGCCCCGCCACGGGTTGGCCCGTTTGATAGCTCTAACCTCGATAGGTCTTATTTTCAGGAGAAAACCCCACAAATTACTGAAATGATCACTCATTTTGGGATAGAGCAGTTGGTATATTGTCGGCATGACATTAATCTAGACCTGTGTAAAGAATTCTACGCAAACCTAATATGCATCAATTCTGATAATGACCTCTATGAGTCCATGCTGGCAGGAGTCCTCATCCCCTTCTCACCCACTGTTTTAGGTATATTTTTGGGGTGTAGGGCGTCTAACAATGTAGTCACATATTTCCCAAAAGTTGTTGAGCCCCTTTCTTTTCCTGATGTCACTATTGATCAGATTCACATGCATTATTTTGCACAACATCGATCCATTTCAGAGCGTATTTTTGACGCTAAGAACATGAGTTCATTCAGTCATGTTCTGTATAAAATTGTCTTAGAATGCATATTGCCCATTGTTACTAAGGGGCAGTCGAGGATTCGACTACCACACTTGGTAATGATGTACGCACTTGAGAGGAGGTTAGACATTGATGTCACCCTGCATGTGTTCACGTCCATTGTCCATTTCTCTCATAGTGTTAATGGGAAGATATACATGTCTTTCTATCATGTCCTGATCGAGTTCTTCGAGTCTAGGGGTATAGTCACGACTAGCGGTCAGGTACGTCACCTGTCCAAGGACTATGATCAAATTGGCACACGTCAGTTGTCCTTGGCAGGGATCGAGTGCAGGCAGGGGGAGATCGTTTGGAGGCAGCATCCTGAGTCCTCCAGCCCTGATGAGGAGCTTGCTGGTGGAGTTACACGAGAGGAGTTCTCCCAGCTCCGGTCTGACATTTACGGCCTTCGGGAGGACTTCCACGGCTTTCAGCAGAAGCAGATGGGCTTCCGGCAGACACAGACTGCCATTCAGGAGGAGGTTCATGGCCTCACTTAGTTCTGTCAGGGGTTCCAGCGCCAGCAGGATGAGATGTACGATATGATACGACAACTGCACCTCATATATCAGGCCCGTCCTCCTCCTCCTCCAGATAATGACATGCAGTAGATTTGACTTGATTTGATGGCTTAAGTGTTGAGAGTGTGTTGCTTAGATGTTATGTTTATCTCTCAAACACTTTTTCATTTTGGAATTGTAATATTTCATTACTTCGGGGCCTTAACCCTTGTGTTATCTTGATGCTCTATTTTCAAGTCATGTATGAATCATTTGCTTATGCTTTCATGATATTTTATGAGTTTTTTTATGTCATGGCTTGATAGTGCTTATCTTATTTGCTAATTCATTGGTTGATATTGAATGATATGCTCTTTCTAAATGAAAGCATATGGGAGTTTCATATATGTATGTCTAGGGTTAAGGATAGAAGAGGGGGAGGTTTTTGTCAAAATAAAAATCTATAAGAAAAAGGGGGAGTTGAGAGCAATTTAATGTGTAAAATGGTAATGGTTAGAGTTAGCAAATACAAGGATTCATAGATAGGTTTGAAAGATGATACAAAATGACTATTTTTGAGGAAATTAGAGTTTGTACCAAAAGTCAAGCACATTTGATATTTTTTATGAAACTATATTTTTCTAGGGTAGAGTATATCCTAACAAATATGCTTGCAAACTTTTAGGTTTTTTTCGGATTTTCTAGAATTTTCTAGAGGTTTCTGAAATTCGGCAAGAATTTTAAAAGTTGGCTATATCAGTCGACTGCCCTGGGGGCAATCGACTGATGTCTTTGTGGGTTGCGGAAACAAAGGGAACCCATAGGCCAGTCGACTGCCCCAGGGGCAGTCGACTGGTAAGGCTGTATGTTGATTTCTGAGGGATTTTTTTTCAGAAATAGGTTGAGTTCTTTTTGGCACTAGGGATAGGATTGCTTGGGGCAATCTTTTTGATGGTGTCAAAGGGGGAGAAAGTGTGGTGTTAAGTTAGGTTTAACTTGACGAAAGAAAATTTGTGATGTTAAGTTGGGTAAAACTTAACTTGGTGTTATGGTGTTAAGTTGGGTAGAACTTAACTTGGTGTTGGTTGTGAGAATTAAAAATTGGGAGAGGGCATATGTTAAGGGGGAGGTTGCCTCTTGTTTACTATACTTTAATTTTCAATTGTTGTTGCTATTGTTGCTTTTGTTTACCTAACTTAAGCATATTGCCACACATCAAAAAGGGGGAGATTGTTGAGGCAATCGACCCAAGTATGATCTGGAGGATCATATGTTTTGATGTGTGTGATCAATATGATTAAGTTAGGGTTTGCTGTTGGACTAATATGTGTATATGAGTGTGCAGGTGTGCAGGTATACATAGACTTGGTTGGATGTCTTCAGGTGAAGGGTGGTATGGAGGCAAGCCGTGGGCTTGTGTGCGTACCCGAGGGACCATGGATAGCAGGTACGATGAGCCGAGGGGAGTGGACTTCGGGGCGTATATGAAGGATCATATGGAGGCAAGCTGGAGGCTTGCATGTGCATCTGAGGGACGAGGGCCAAAGACAAAGAGGGCTCGAAGGCGACAGATCGAGGCTGCTGGAGCAGAGACGATGAGCCGATGGACGCGGACTTCGAAGCATGTGTGAAGGGTGGCATGGAGGCAAGCTGGAGGCTTGTGTGCGTATCTGAGGGACGGGAGTCGAAGACGAAGAGGGCGTGAAGGCGACAGATCGAGACTGCGGATTGAAGAGTCAACCAAGTTGTGAGGGTCCGAGTGTGAGTGTTTGTACTCGGGAACTAAGCCGGGAGGGTTCGTGTGCGGAGAAAAATGTACTCGGGAAGGATAACCCTAGGCTTAGGGAAGGACCAGTCGACTGGCCTAGGGGCAGTCGACTGGTAATGACTGGGGATTCGAATGTTGGTTGTAACGGTCGAATCTGAGTGGGACCAGTCGACTGCCCCAGGGGCAGTTGACTGGTAGCGCCCAGTTACTACTCGAGTTCTATTTAAAGGAGCTCGTTTAAGGCTACTGTTCTTTGGCGAAACTTGCTTGGATAGAGTGAGTTAGTAGTCTATTGTGCTCAGGTAGTGTCCAAGGATTGTGGTGAGGTTTCTCCACCCACAAGGAGCTACGCGATCTAGCTGGAGGTGCTTCAGGGAATCATCCACAAACGGATTAGGGATCGCCCACCTTACGGGCAGCCGTGGAGTAGGAGTTTTATCTCCTAACCACGTATATCGGTGAGTTCTTCCTTGTTTAGTTTATTTTTAGTTTATTCCGCTTGCACATTAACGGTTGTAGGAAGAAGAAATCGAGAAATTGTTATCCCCCTATAGCAAGACGTAGACGATCTAACAGGATCGAGACTCAAATCCATCTCCAACTCCTTTGGCACACTCCATGACTCATCTAGACTTCCGAAAGATATCCTCCCGAGTTCCATAGACCATGGGTCCCAACTTGGCTCCTAGAGCTCCCCCTTGAGCTTTTAGCCTTAGCCACCTCCTTAGGTGACTCAACAAACGCTAGACCACACCGGTGTACCTCCGGTGACTCTTGATCTACTACCCTAATCTTCTTAACTTTAGACCTTTTGTCCTTAGTTAAGACTTTCTTCTTGCTTTTAAATGGCATCCCCTTGCCATTTTTGGACTTCCCCTCCTTGTCATAGTTATATGCTACCCTAGCATATTTCATTTCATTGGTATCGGAGAACTTAGATCAGTATCCTAGACCTGATCTATCATTGTTGGGTTTGTGACTACCCAACCTCATACCCAAACCCTTAGATCCAATAGTGAATCTATCTAGGGTTTTCTCCATTTCTTCAAGTCTTGCCATCAAAACTTGATTTTTTAACTCTATAGCTCTAACCCGAGAGCCAACATGTCCACCTTGGACATTCCTAGACCTTCCCACCTTTCTAGGCATGTGTCTCCCCTTCTTGGGATTTGTGTCTTGATCCTTAGGTTTAGAGGTTCTAGGTTTACCATGATACATGAATTCCCTAGGGTTTTGATATGCAACATTAACCCTATCTTTATTATGATATTTAAAACCAAAACTATGCATGAATAAATAGTTTTCATTATTTCTAACATGTATGGAGGAGTTTAACTTTGAATTACATTTAAACTTAAAGTTAGGGATTACCTCCCTTACCCTTGTAGCTCCCCCTTGATGTGAGCTTTTCTTCTTCTCCTTCTTCTCCCATTTCCTCAAATGCTATAATTTCTTGAATTCTCCTTTCCTTGAGCATTTGGTATGGTAGTGTCCTAGCTCACCATACGTGAATCACCTTATATATTTCTTCTTCTTCTTTTCCCTACAATCCATGTTAGAATTTGAAGGAATTGACTTGGGTTTAGGATTTACCTCCTTTTTCTTACCCTTCGGACACTTGTCCTTATAGTGTCCCTTTCCATTACACCCAAAGCAAATAATGTGGTCCTTTAACTTTGCTTTGGTGGAGGTGAGAACTTCTTCTTGCTCCGGTATTGAGGATGGTCGCTCCTCCCCCTCAATCCTTGAAGTGGAGACTTCTTCTTCTCCCTTTGATGAAGTGGATGATTCTTCAATTTCTTGTGTCACTTCACTTGAGCATATGGATGAATCATTTTATTCTTTCTCCTCCTTTTCGGATGTTGAGCTTCTTTCCTCATCCGATGGGTCCTTCTCCTCTTCTTGGACCATTAAGCTCATTTCTTCCGGCTCTTCTACTACTTGAGCTTGTGTAGGGTTTTGATGTAAAGCTATCATCTTGCTTCATAGCTCGTGAGCATTCTTGTATTGACCTACACTGTTAATTATATCATTAGGCAAAACCTCACTTAATTTTGAAATTACCTTTTCATTCGCCTTTGATTGTGTTTGTTGCTCCTTGGTCTAATATCTTGGTCGGAGCTTCTTCCCATGCTTATTTTTCTGGGCTTCAAATGGATATTTTAATGCGATCATTAAATCCCAATCCATGTTGAATCATACTTCTATTCGCATCCTCCAATAATCAAAACTTTCTCGGTCGTAAGGAGATGAAATGTTGATGTCATCCCCCAATCTTTCTTTAATCGTCATTTCCTCTAGCTTTTTGCTCTCTCAGCGGTTAGTCCGTAAATGAGCGAACCTTTGCTCTAATACCACTTGTTAGGACCTTGTCGTTTGCTAGAGGGGGTGAATAGCAATTTTCGATTTTCTCTTCCTACAATGTTAGCGTGCGCAAGCGAAAATACTAACAACAAAATCAAACAATCGCTAACATCAAACCTTTACGTGGTTCGGAGATAAAGCTCCTACTCCACGGCTGCCCGTAAGGTAGACGATCCCGATCCGTCGGTGGATGACTCCCCGGAAGACCTCTGGCTAGCTTGTGTAGCTCCTTGTGGGTGGAGAAACCTCGCCACAACCCGAATAACACTCCTGAGCTCTTAGACTACTAATTGACCTTTAACCAAAGCCAATTTCGTCAAGAACTCTCAGCCAAAACCGAGCTTCTTTAAATAGTGCTCTTGGCTGAAATGACCGTTACCAGTCGAATGCTCCAAGGCCAGTCGATTGGTCCCACTTGAATTCGACCGTTGCAACCCCAACGTTCGAATTTCCAGCCACCACCAGTCGACTGTCCCATTTGCAGTCGACTGACCACCAGTTGACTGATCTTTTTGTGGCATACACCAGTCGACTGATCAAGTATCAGTCAACTGCCAACCCTCTAAGCCTAGGCTTTTCCTTCTCGAGTACAATTCTCTTCAGCACTCGAACCCTCACAACTTAGTCCCAGGGTTTCCCTACCCGAGTACAATCCCTCAGCACTCGAACCCTCACAACTCAGTTGACTCTTCATCCAACAGCCTCGAGCTATTGTCTTCAAGCCCTCTTCAACTTTGGCTCTCGTCCCTCAGATGCGCACACAAGCCCTCGACTTATCTCCATGCCATCCTTCACGTATGCCTCGAAGTCCGCTTCTCTCGGCTCATCGTCCCTGCTTTATCCATGGTCCCTCAGATGCGCACACAAGCCCACAGCTTGCCTCCATGTCATCCTTCACCGGTCCCGAAGCCGCCCAACTAAACCTATGTGTATCCTACAAACCTGCACACTCAAATACACATATCAAATACAAGAGTGAACCTAACTTAAACCCTTTGCCCAAACATCAAAACACATGGTCACTCCGAACCATAGATTGCCCCAACACTTAATTGATTACTGAATTAATTCAACACCTCTCTGTGTCTCACGCAATTTCACTATAATCGATTAAGAAGATCTTAATCAATTACTAAATTGATTCGGCACCTCTCTGTGCCTCACGCAATTTCACTGAAATTGATTTACCAATCGATTATCATCCTTAATCGATTGCTCAATCGATCAAGAGGAGGCTGAATCGATTGGGCAATCGATTCAGCCTGTTTTTGTTCTCGCAACCCAATTCTCCCAATCGATTCATTCTCTCCTTAATCGATCTCTCAATCGATTAAGAGTGCTTCTGTTTGCAAGAAATCAACATCAATCGATTACTTAATCGATTGACCCCAACCCTAACTTGTGTGTACAAGTCTAGGGTTCTCTTGCCCAACCCCGGTCAACCGTGACCTGTTAGAATTTCCTTACCAAGTGTTTGATCAAACCTTTGACTGACTTGGATTTTCCCTTGCCTAGTTCCCAACTTGGACTTAACCTAGTTCCCAACCAGGTTTGTCTAACTCTTGAGTTAGGTCTAGTCTCTCGGTAGACTTCCACCTTGCCAACGTGCGATCTCCCCTATCCACATAGACTTCACCTAGTCCCACTAGGACTTTTTTCGTACCAGTGTGCGATCTTCCCGATTTACCTAGACTTCACCTGGTCCCACTAGGTGTGCCTAGTCTCACTAGAATTTTTTTCGTGCCAGCATGCGATCTCCCCGATCCACCTGACTTCACCTAGTCCCACTAGAATTTTTCTCGTACTAGCGTGCGATCTCCCCGATCCACCTGGACTTCACCTAGTCCCACTAGGACTTTTCCTATGTCAACGTGCGATCTCCCCGGTCCACCTGGACTTCACCTAGTCCCACTAGGTGTGTCTAGTCCAATTAGGACTTTTCCTATGCCAACGTACGATCTCCTTGATCCACTTGGACTTCACCTAGTTTCACTAGGTCTTTCCCAATCAAGTCTCCAGTCAACCTTGCCCCACTTGACTCACACGATATTCAAATATCATTATCAAACGTCGAAAGTTAAACTTACCAAGCTTACCAAATATAAACTCACTCGAGCCTAGTCAAACTAGGTCAACCCTGACCTAACAAAGATTGCACTGACATATATAACCTCTTTTAAAGTCAAAGCCACAGTATCAGATACATGAATAAGCAAAAAAAAAAAAATCTTGAATGAATCCATTAGTATCCATGAACCTTAATACTATAAACATTTGTTATCTTTTTGACTCATCTCAGACTCCATCAATAATTATGCAACACTTCCCAACTCTAATTTCTTCATGAATTATATTTTTTAATTTCACTGAAAACACATAAAGTATTTACTTCTGAATATCGTGATTTGTAGTGTATTTAATATTTTTTTAGAGTTCTTGCAATTGCCTTTAAAAGTTCCCAATTGTACATTATTAGCACATCTAAAAATTCAAGAAAAATGTCATTATCAAATAAATTAGATTTTTCATCGTGACTTCTACACAGAATACTTGAAATGTAAGCGATACCATCACATGTTTGTGAGCCTTTAATCGAAGACGATTAGTTATGACTTTTGTTTATCATTTAAATTATCAAATCTCCTTGATATATGTTATGATTAGTTTATCAAATCTTCACATGTCTCTTCAACATTATTATAGGGTGAAGATACATTATTTTTTCTACATGGCCTATGAAAGCACAAACTTTTCCATTTATAATTTTTTCTATTATCAAATTCATTAACAATAAATATAGTTTGATTTGAGAATCCTAATCAAATAAGCTCGAGAATATTCTCATCGCATGATACCTCCACATGCAACATCCAACAATCGCTCATTCGAAGACACCGATGCGAGTAGACCCCACCGCAATGCCATCGACTCGTTGAAAGTATTTACTTTTCTCAAAAATTAGTTTATGTTTACTAATAAGGTATATACGTGGACTGGGAGGCCAATCCGACCTGGATCATCATGGTGCTAATTTTTAGCTTTCATATGTTCAGTGAAAAATTTAATGAAACACTCGATAAATAATATGGTATTTTATATATATACGTTCGATTATCACTCGAATACTATCATCGGTCTCCAACCGTCATCCCGAATCAAACTATACCTTGGAGGACGCGATAAATTCATCGAGGATCACTGCATATAAAATACCACATTATTTACTGAATTTTTTCTTAAGATTTTTCACTAAAAATATCATTTTCCATTTCAAAAATTGACATCACTTTTGTACCTCATAAATTCTAAAATCACTACCATTATGATTTTTTGAAATTTAATTTATATTATTTTTTGAATGCAGTATTAGATTGGAAAAAAATAAACGTATCCTTTTTAAAATCAAAAAAGTAGATGCGTCTCTTAAATTTTCATAAGAGAAATTTTTTAAAAAATCCCCATAGAAAAAGTTTCCTTTGGATTCACTCCCCATTTGTAATTTTATTTTTGACTCCCTATTCTCCCTTTTTTTTACTCTTAATAAAAAAAATATTAGGGGGTTAGAAAGAAGAAATAGAAAGCCACAAGTGAGAGTGAACCTAAATCAAACTTTTTTAATGGGATTTTTTTTATTTACCGTTTTCATAATTTTAAGTACATCGTTTGTCAATGGCCATAAATTATTGAGGCCGGATCCTCCAGGTGGGACAGAGGATCAGAGGATCCCTATTATGCTTGTTCTACACTCATCGGCGATGACTGATGAGATATTCGATCGATAATTGGATACCATTGATAATTTTTTATCGTCATCCCGAATTAAATGATATCTTGGGATAACGATGAATCGGTCGAAATCGTTGCATTACAATCTTATAAGATTCGACGGTGAATACAACGAGATCGCAATTACGACGATACTCGACAGTTTCACTATAGCCCCAAGGTATAATTTTATTCGGGGCGGCGGACAGGAGATAGCCGGTGGTGTCCGATCGATGATCGAACGACTCACCGACCATCGTCGGTGAGTGGAACAAGGATCCTCCACTGTCTTATTCGTCGATGATGACCGACGAGTCGTCCAATTATCGATCGGACACTATCGGCAATCTTCACCCACCGCCTCGAATAAAATTATACCTTGGGGTACGGTGAACCCGTCGGGTATCGTCGCAATTGCGATCTCGTCGTATTCACCGTCGAATCCTACGAGATTGTAATGCGACGATTTCGACCGATTCACCGTTATCCCAAGATAATGTTTGATTCAGGACGACGATAAAAAATTATCAATGATATCAATCGGATAACTCATCGATCATCGTCGATAAATATGGGACAGACGGGACAGAGATCCTCTAGACAGAGATCCCGTCTGTAAATAATTTGTTAAAATTCATTAAATGCTTCCACCTTTGTTATTGGTCCGGTTCAGAATTTGGTTCGTTTCGACCGGTGTATCCCCCACGTCAAATTTCTCGGGCATTCGCGTAGCGCGCTTGAGGACGAACTCAGGTCCCGTCCGCTTTGGGTTCTGGTTGATGATGGCGTCTAGGGTTTTGTCAGGGGTTGCTCGACGCACCGCCGCGCGCCGGCTGATTCCGCCCTCCTCCCGGCCAGAGGCGATCGGAAACTGCTCCGTCGGCTTCCCTTCTGCAAAGGAATCGGCTCTGGGATCATCGGCGAATTCGTCGTTCAAGGCAAGTTTCTGTTTGTTTTCTACTAGGGCCTCATTCATCGTACTTGATCTTGCCAAGTCTTATTTTTCTCCGTGTGCGTTATTTATTTTGATAAAAAAAGTTATTCATTGAGATTCCGGGGCTTAATCGACGGATGGGTTCGACTTGGTCTAATTCTCTCTCATTGGCTCCTCTTTATTGAGGTCTCCTTTTACTAGTAAATTTTGTTGCCCTTTGGTGTGCATCCTCTTTTAATCCAATACTATTTCAGTTGTTTCTTTAAGGAACCGTTTCGTTTGGAATGATAATTTGGAAAAGAAATCATTCTTTTCCCTAAGTTTGGGGCATGTTTTTATCATTTAAGTCATCATTACTTTGAGAGTGTTCCGACTTGCCCCTCGTCAATGTCTTTTGACTACGTGAAATGTCAATGAGAACTTGGATTCCTGCTGATGCATGATCAATTTTCTGTTGAAATTTGAAGATACCGGCTCTTACTCTTACTATAAAGATTTAATCACACAATAAATTTGGCATCACAGAAGCTAAATATGCTATCCAATTACATGTGTTAATGTATGGTCAATGAGTTAGGTTTGTTGGAGGTACTTACGTTGACTGTTTTTTTCCTGACTCTGTCTCAGTAAGAGCATGGCTTTAAAACGCATGCAAGCAGTATGCATAACACATATTCTGCATGCGTGGATACATGTGGTCCGCACTAAAACATTAGAAAATTATTTATATTGATAGCTAAAGGATTAGTCACTGTCAAAACAAGTGTTACCATTTACGAATTACAACCTACTAAATAGGTTAACTTAGGGATTTAATTAATATGATTTTTAAGGCTTAGATGAATGAAATGAGGTCTTTTAATATACTTTTTGAAATAATGGGCGAGAGAAAGCCAAAACTCTCTTTTTTATCAACTAATCATTCAATTGAAGTTTTGAAAGAGCCATTTGAAGATTGAGACTTAGGAACTAGTTTGCATAGTCAATAAACTAATTAACTTTGATGAACCCGTTTTTGACTATGAGATCATTTGTATGCAATCTATCCAATTTTCTCAATACCGATCATGGCTGCAATTGAACCATGAAAAATTGGAAAGGTCATGGACATGTCGTCAGTACATTTGATTTAAAAAATTTATGTTAACTTAGTTTTTCTTTGTAGTTCCTTGACAATGATGCACCTCAAGTCTGTGACGGTTTTGATTTCTTACTGACCAATGCTTGCTTGATGGCATATACAGAAAGTATTTTCATCTAAATCATCATGCATTTTCTGCTTCCAGTGCAATGTATTCAACTATCAAAGTCACAGTTAAATATTGGATTGAGGCACTTAATTAATTTTACAGTTTTTTTTCTTCCTCATTTTGCAGGATATCCTAAATGCTGAAGGTTAGCTAATTTTGAAGGCTTTTATGTTCCATTTTCAATCATAAATCTTGTCCTCAAGTAATGAAAAGTTATCAGCATGTCATTTCCTGTATATTTTCCCTCGCATTTCCTGTATAAATAATGTGCATGTATAAACATAACCATCCCTCTACAATCATTGCCATGATTTATAGTCATATTCTTTATAATTTGCATAATATATAATGCAAATGCAAGGTATGCTACTCCAAATGTTCACAAGTATTTAACATAGGTATGGAACTAGGTGCCTAACTCCACATTTTCTGAAAAGAAAATTATTAAGCATAGTCAATAGGGGTTTGATGGATGGTCTAGAGTTTGAGAGTCGGATACAAGTATGGCGGGTTAAATGAAGAGGCCTAGCAATGCAAAATAAAAACAAGATATGCACATGTAAAAATCATTCTCTTTTGAACTGCTTATGCTTATTGTAAGAAATGCATAATCTTAATTATTGCCATTCCACTGGAAACTACTTATATCTTTGTTCTCGTCTGCATTCCTTTGGAAGTCACAATAATGCATAGTGTGTTGGTGAACGAGCAATGCAATTTTTTCATGCTCTGGTATATAAATTAATCTGATCTTGGAGCAGGACCCTTTTTATTTTATTCTAGCTAATACGCTTATTCACTAGATAACTTGATAATCAACAGACAGTCTGTCATAAGAGAAGTACCTGAAAAATTACTTTTCCTATTTTTGTTGAATAGTCCTGTCACAACTAATATAATGAAATTGTTTTAAAGATGGGCATGTGACAACCAAGATATTGAATTTGTCTTATATTCACACTGAAATGGACAGTTTATATGTTGAGGTATATACCAAATGAAACTTCCACTGATGCCTTGTTCAAATTAGTCTAAGTCTTATCAATTTCATTAGTTTCACTTTATTTTCATTAAGTGGGATTATCTTTGGTTAAAAGTGTCTTCCCTCATCTGGATATTATCCTCTTAATACCTTTGGTCAATTAATCCGTATTTATTAGCATTCAAATGAACATCATATATGTGCCAACAACGTATTCATTTTATCCCTCTTTTATAATTATGATATTTTGTAGAAGGGCACAAAAAGGAGATTATCCGTCAAAACCTTTGGCCATTTAATCCCCATTTGCTAGTCCTCAAACAAACAACATAAATGCGCTGACATGGCATATCCTAGTTCATCATAATCAAGTTCTAAGAATACAATGTGACACAATGAATTGTCTTAATGTACTTCTGATATTTTGCCCTTTTTTGATAAATATATACCATATGTTTAATTTGTTAGAATTAATCATGATGTAAAACATTACCTTCCCTAGAAGCTTTAGCTTTTGGTTCGAGTCATGCTAGTTAGTACACTTTTACTCCAAAAATTAGTTAAGTCTGAATCATTGATTGGTATTCATAAGACCCTTGTGCTTGAAACCTTGACTTTGTGAATTTCAGCTCTTTTCTGCATATGTTTTGGGATTTAACTAAAGAAAATTTACCCTGTTAAGCATGAAAGATTAGGATATGAGTTAAGAACATCTATCACGTTGTGTCTATCATTTATCTTTATGATGTCAAGTTCTTTCCTTCTAGTTTATCATCTAAATGCACATATTTCTTTCATCAGGGTTTTCTTAGAGTATCTAAAACTAGCATTCATCATTGTACCTGGATTTATGTTGTCAGGAATCCTACTATTTATGACACAATGAGTGATCTTCAGAAGCTTATTTACTTGACAAACCTTTATTTTCAACTTGGCTAGTTTTCAGTTGGCTTGACTTGCAAAGAGTTTTTCTTTATATGGTGAAATACTATTATATGCCTGGGTTTCCTTCCCTTCTGTGCTCCTTTCCTCCCTCTTTTTTTAACTTGTGTATTTGTTTTCAAGAGTTTGCAAGTAGATTGGGAGTTAACACAAGTTTTCCACATGACTTCCAGAAAAAATTGCCAAATTCTCCAGATGGCAATTGGTCAACAGAAACCCTGCAGGTCAACCTAATCTTTACAAAAGAAACCCTGGCATATTTCCATGTTTAGCAAGAACTTGTGCATCAAATTATTCCACATCGGAACAAAAGAGAAGTGAGGTTTGAATTGAAGTTGCACTATTGATTTTTCAATTGTCATCTTAATTTCGCTTCCATGCTTTCATTCTATGCTATTGTACTTAGTTTCAGTTCAGAGTTACCACTAGAGAAAGTCATTCTCATTGATATGATTGCGAAAAGAAGGATTTGCATATGATTATATCGACTTGAGAAAAAATTTATGATAATCCTTTAAACTTTTCTTGTTGTTTTATAAAGAAATATCTAACAATTATATTGATGCAATAAAGGGCATGATCTAGTCACCAGTAATAGGGCTATTGGGAATGTGATAAATTAATTTTCTCATTGCTGTAGGTTTATATCAAAGCTAAGCTCTATGGTTACATTTTTCTTTATGTTAATACTAGATGAATTCACTAATTTTATTCAACATAAATCTCTTTAGTGTATAGTAAGCTTTAAGTTTCTATATTTTATATGTTAGTACGAGATGAATTCCTAATCATATTCCAGTTAAATCTCTTTACTGTATGTTATTCACAAAATAAAATAGTGTTTATTGATAAGTGGAAATAGATTACTGGAAGCTTGAATTATGGAAGAAAAAAAATAGAAACTACAAATTTCAAGTTCAGTAGAACCAAAACTAAATGTATTAATCATAGTTTACATGACAAGAAAAGAAGTGAGATAATAGTCAAGATGAATGGGCATGTCATTGCTGAAAGAGCTTTAGATATCTTCTATTGTATGCATTATTCAATGAGAAAGAGATATTGATGGCAATACATTACTAGGATAAGTAATGGTAGTTGAAAATGGATTGATCATTGAAGCTTTTAGAATTTGTGATTGCAGGTGAAAATGGATTTTATAAAACTCTTGTACAATCCACCTTACTATATGTATTAGAGTATTGGTAGCTAGGAAATAATATTTAAAAAATTAATGAAGCAAGATGAGAATACTGAGATTGATGTGTGGGAAGACTAAAAAGGATAAAATAAAAAAGATAATACATGTTTCATGAGTGATTCACTGGGTGTCATCTTTGTTCATATGAATTGGTTAAATTCTCAACATTTTACTAAATAACTTAACTCAATTTTATTAAATAGCTTAACTGAAAATTTTATCTTATCATAGTACTTATTAACACAAGCCAATCCACTTAGTTTTTTATGGTTAGCTCATTATTATTTGGTTGTAAAGATCCTTATAAATAGCTATCAAAACCTATCAAAGAAAATAGATACTGTTGAAGTATACTCTTTGATGCTTTCTTCTCACTCTTCATGAGCTTCAACAGTTAGATATAACAACTGTGACTGATCTATTAGATTTAGGCAGCTAGGATGGCTAAACCATATCTTCTTTTTGCTGACAAACCAATCTTATGAAGTGACTAGTCATTTTGTGGCTCTTCACTGTAATAATTTGTCAGAGTAAATATTTCATTGCCAATGAATCACTATGTAGAGAAATCATGGAGTAAGATAGTGGGTTCTCGGTGTCGCATAGTTATCTCATTATTGTCTGAGTGCAGAAATGATAATACAGACAAGCCTAACAAGGTTAACTTATGATTTATTGGTTATTCTACTTTCAAAATTGATCATAATGTTGTATAAGAACTATATGTCAATTATAGTCTATAAGAACTGATATTCATACAAATTCCTCAGGAAAGCAGGAAAGATATATCAACAATTGAAGATCCCTTTGATGCACCTACATACAACATTCCAGAAAAACCAGTGACATTTACTGAGGGTGCCTCGTATAGTCTTGTAATACTTGCAGGATTGGGTGTTGCAGGCGTGGCTGCTTATGCTGTTTTTAAAGAGTTAATTTTTGAGCCTAAAGAGTAAGATTTACATAATTTTTGATACTTTGATATGATAGTTTAGTTTCAAAGATTATCACTGACAACATATAGTTTTCATCTATATAATATGTTTTGACCCAACTAATCCTGCATGAAGAACAAAGTAAAAAGTATTCAGCTTTTTTGGTTCTTTTCCAAACTGCATGATGAATAAAGAATAAAATTACATTATGTTAATCACGCAACCATTCATTTGTGATTCTTTTACAAACTGGAATAGTTTCTACTTTTCCAGCTGCTTACAGTTTGACTGCTATTGTCGGAACTATAAACTTGGCACTCAACTTTTCAATGCATGCTGTTGGATGTGTATTTTCCAATTTGTCTGAACCAACACTGTTATTGTCTGACACCGTTTTTTTGACTTAAGCATGCAAGTCAAGAGATTAAACACTAGATTGGCTACACTATCCAATTGTTTTCTTTGATGGAGGGAAAGAGGTGAAAAAATTTATTCATCAAAGATATATATATATATATATATATATATATTTGAAAGATCTTTTAATACTTTTTCAAGCTTGGAGTTTAGCTCTATTCCATGTGAAAGTGATTTTTTTTGTCCAAATTGGATGGAAGCAGTATAGAGAACAACTGGAAAAAGATTGCTTCAGTGATTTCCTTCCCTCTAACTTTTCCATCAAAGGAAACAAAGAAAAAACAGCTGCTAAAATCTTCTTATCACTTTTTTTTTCTTCCTGGTTTATTTCCCTTGTAGGAAACATATCCTACAAATAGAAAGCTACAATCAGTCCAATTCTTGCCGACAAATGATCATAGAGGGATATTTTATTTTGATTTTTGAATGTGTTCCATTTATATAGTTGCATGATTAAATCATTATATATATATACTTCCACGGGTTGACACAGTTGGTATTTGCATGAGTGGTTGTTCCAATAGGTCTTGGAGTCAATTCCCAGTGGGTGCAAATACCTCGTTGAGTGTCTAACCTCCCATGTTCAAAGGGCCACTGTGTTAGGACAAAATATCCCCGTGATTTACGTGCCCATATCTAGTTGGGGGACCGTCTAGGATGAGCGTTATCACCTTTTGCTCCAATGATTGTATCATTATATAGATAAAATCATTTCTCATGCATGTGTTTTAATCTTTGCTGTAGGTACAAAATTTTTGGAAAGGCACTTGAAAGGGTACAGAATGATAGCCGGGTATGTTCCAGTGGCCTAATGGAGTAATTTTCTATTTCTTAAATCATTAAATCAATGCCCCTACTACTCATTTGGGAGATGTTTCATATTATTACCCCATGCTATCTTTATCATATTTGCCAGGTCACTGTTAGAATAGGCCACCCTGTTACTGGATATGGCCAAGAAAGCAGAAACCGTGCTGCTCGTCAACGCATTCCCAATAGAGTTTGGACTGATGAAGCCGGTATTGAGCATGTCGAGGTTATTATCTCCCAATCTTCTCAAAATATCTCATTTAGCATTTGATTGTCTAGGACCTTGCCTTAGGAAGCCACAGGTAATTAGGTCTTTGGTTTGAGTATCTGAGATAAATATACACACACACACATACATAATGGAAGCTTGCATTTTCTATATTTGCTTAGTGTACATGTGCAATGTAACTTGTCAACAGTATAAATTTTCAAGAACTAATATTGGTAACACAAAATAATCCAACTACATCAAACTGAGGTCATTAGCTTAAACTGTCAAACTCAATGATCTTCCTATATGTTATTTGTTTCTAGCATAACCGAAAGAAAAGACGACATCATAATATCCTGCCGTGGACAATTTTTTTTCCAGAATTGAACCACTGCTGCCTGTGAATTGAATATTTCTCAATGAGTTGCTCAACTTTAATCATAAGAGATTTGCTTGATAGCTTAGTTGTGCTTATATGTTATTTAACTTATACAGTGGCACATTTGAAAGAAAGAGGACAAAAATTCATACGCGAACTAGTATAAATTGATCCAAATTTCCTGCATTTTTTTCTTGAAAAAGAAATCTGAATTTGCTGCGCAGAGCAGATTAGCTCCATACTGGAACATTGAAGTACACACTAACCTTTCTCCTTAGAATTCTTGCTTCACTTGTATATCACCATGTCTCTTCGATGACATGACCATTATTTTCTAAAGACACATTCCATAATGAAAAGTTTGATTGACATCTTGTATTCATGCAGGTAAGCTTCCATATTCGCGGACCTAGTGGATTTGGAAAGGTGTATGCAGAAATGTTCAAAAACCAAGCCGATAAGGAGTGGACTTTCACATATTTGATTGTTGAGATTAAGTCTCCATCGCCCGCACAGTTCATGCTAGAGTCGTATGTTCCTACATAACGGATACCAGGGATGCTTTTCAATACCTCCAAATTTTAACTCTCTGATCCGTCACTCCAGAGCCAGGATACTGCTCATGCTTTGTTCCAACTTTCGACATGGCTGAATGCACAATGGATGATCATTTATGACGAATTTACTCCTTGTATTGATTTTGATGGTGAAGCTAAGAATGGATGGAGCCGGAAATTTTATCAATTTGTCCCAATATTTTTTGATAATGAATCTTATTCTTTGCTTTTGGTGCCTGTACCTACTGATGGACAATTTGTCTCTGCCTTGCCACTATACTATGAGTGGCTGCTTCCGATAGACAAACTTTGTCGAACTGAACTATTGCCATTGTCAAAGTGCAGTCAATTTGAGGTCACAATTTTCATGGTATGCGCATTTCATTGTGAAATTGTTTCTTTTAGTTAAATAGGTATTAAATTGTTCATATTGAAATGGATCTGAGTAGATAATGATTTAGTTGTTGATCTTTGGATATTTACGTGTGCCTCTTTTAAGTGTTGTGTTTATTTATTTATTTATTTTATTAGTTTTATGGATGATCCAAGTTGAAACATTGCTAGAGCTTGCATATTGCAACTTGTAAAATCTTGTTTACAACAAATTTAAATAGATTCCATAAAGTGCAATACTGCTAGTGTGGGCATGGAGCAATTGTTGAACTATATGGTAGACTCCTGGAATACATCCCTTTTCGATACATAAGCTCTTGCGTTTAAGGTTCACACTTCGACGACTGAAGTCTGTGTCGTGATATTATTGGTAGTTTAGACGTTGAGCAATCATTGGAGTACACTGGTCTGAGGTTGGGACTGAAGTTCTAGGGTGGGGAAATTGCGAAGGCTTGAGATTTTCCCAGGACTTGCCGGTAGATCTGATCATGATTCAGAATCGACAATTTGATGGTTCGAAACCGTTGATCCTTAATTTTAATTGTCCAAAATGATTACAATTTACAATTCAAAATAGTCGCTTCACGATTCATTATACTTCAAGATAATCATCATTTAAAAAATTATAAATTTATAAAAAAATATATAAAAACTGATTTGTACTCGGTTAAGTTGTTTATATATTTCCTACGATTTTAAAAGAGTATCTTAAACTTTAGAATTATCGTCATCAATACTTCTTATCTTAGGTGTCGAAATTTGCTTGAGCTCTTCATCGATAAATTGAATATCGTAAATCTTATTTAGATTTTCTTGCTCCTCCGAATTCGAGATGATGAATCTCCTTCTTCTATTATTATGCGATTTAGATTTCGGAATTGAGGGAGCGTTTGGTTTAAGAGAATAAAGGTGGGGAATAGGAATGAAAATAAATAATTACCATGGTTAATGTTTGGGTTACAGTAATGGGAATACAAATTAGGGAATAAATCATTATAATTGAGCAATGACTCATTCCCATGTCTCTCACCTTCTATCAACTATTACTTCATTTTAAGCAATCAAAATTTTCGCTTCATACCAAAAATGCCCTTGACCTATTTTTTTCTATGCCCAACCGCTTCTCATTTCTTTTCTACACCGACTTCTCCCACAACCCTCCTTGAAGGAATCCTCCGTCTCTACCCTCTCTACTATATCCTCCGTCAGCCGCAACCCACAACCCTCTTCCGTTGGTCACAACCGCAACTCTCTCTTCTCTCCCATCACCTTCGTTGATCGCAGCCGCCACACCTCCGTCAGCCGCATCCCTTCTCTGTCGGCCAAAACTCTCCCTGTACGTCTTCTTTTTTTTTAATTTCAACCCCTTTGAATTGTTTATGCAATTCAAGCTTTCTTTATAGCCCTTTAGGCATATTCTATGTGTTTTTGGCCCCTAAAAGATTCTGTGTTTTCTTTAGGCAGATTCTATATATTTTGTGTTTTCATTTTTTTCTCCTGAAAGATTCTCTGTAGCCCTTTAGATAAATTCTATGTGCTTTCTCTGTAGCCCTTCGAATTGTTATCAGTAAAGGTCCAGATTATATATGTTTTCTTTCTTTCATTGTTTTCTTTCATTTCTTTCTCTTAAGTCATTTTCTTTCTTTATCAAAATTAATCAATCCAGTACCAACACAATCTCTGCATAGTTACACAAACAATTCCATATTAGATATTACGGCAATTTACCAAAGGGCGTACCCAAAAATTGGTATTTACCAAAAGACGTACCATGGTTTCATTGTTACCAAATAACGCACTTATTTTAGTGAACTTCTTGTTATACCCCTCCTGCCAAAGTACTGCATGTCATTCTCTTTCTCTTTCTCTTTCTCATTCTTAATAACGAATTCCGAGACATTTGAAAAGATTTTTTCAGATTTTTTATTTTAAAATAATATATTATGGAATCGGATAAAAAACGTAAGATAAAAACCGAAAAAATATTTCAATTAAAAAAATATCTCATCAAACGTGATTTCAAATATATACAGAGATCATTTTAATAATTTAATAATTTTTAAAAATACAAATAAATAATTTTTTTATATTTGATTAATATAAATTAATATATTTAATAATATTATTAAATATATTAATATATAAAAAAATAAAAAAAAGTTGAAGTTGATTTCAGGCCCACGCTGGGCCTGAAATATTTTATTTCAGGCCTAGCGTGGGCCTGAAATATTTTATTTCAGGCCCACGCTAGGCCTGAAATAAAAATAACTCAGGGCCTGATATTAAATGATTTCAGGCCCTGCGTCGAATTGAAATCATGTGTTATGATAGAGTTTTTTACGTAGGTCTAAAATGTAAAGAAACATCTCTTTATATTTTTGAAATCACAATAAAAATTATTGAGAAAGACTACTTTACGAGAGGAATTTTAATTAATATAAAATGACCATTATATTAAAAACGAATTATATATATATATATATATATATATATATATATATATATATAAAGAAGTCAAATATTATTTATTATATTAATTTAATATTATATATTATATTAATATATTAAATTTTAATAGATTTTGATTGGAGGGCCTGAAGTCATTTGACTTCAGGCCCTCCTTGGGTCTGAAGTCATCTGACTTCAGGCCCTACGTAAATAATTAATTTAATAAAAATAATTAATTATAAAAAAACTTCTAATGATTATTTTTGGTGTCCAAACTTCTAATGATTAAAAATTATATTGCAATAGGAGTTTTCTAGGTCTATTAGTGGGTTTCGCTCAAAACCCACTGATATTTTTTCAGAAATCCAGATATGAGAGGTCCATCAGTGGGTTTTGCTCAAAACCCACTGATGGACTAAACTACACCTATTCCTTTGGGAAAAATAATAATTTGAGGTTTGGACACTTAAATTACATTCTCCTAACTCTACCCTAACTATTGATAATGTTTTTTCAGAAATCCAGATATAGGAGGTCTATCAGTGGGTTTTGCCCAAAACCCACTGATGGAAGAACTAAATTACACCTATTACTTTGAGAAAATTAATAATTTAATAATTTTTAAAAATATAAATAAATAATTTTTTTTATATTTGATTAATATAAATTAATATATTTAATAATATTATTAAATATATTAATATATAAAAAAATAAAAAAAAGTTGAAGTTGATTTCAGACCCACGCTAGGCCTGAAATATTTTATTTCAGGCCCAGCGTGGGCCTGAAATAGAAATAACTCAGGGCCTGAAATTAAATGATTTCAGGCCCTGCGTCGAATTAAAATCATGTGTTATGATAGGGTTTTTTACGTAGGTCTAAAATGTAAAGAAACATCTCTTTATATTTTTGAAATCACAATAAAAATCATTGAGAAAGACTACTTTACGAGAGGAATTCTAATTAATATAAAATGACCATTTTATTAAAAATGAATTATATATATATATATATATATATAAAGAAGTCAAATATTATTTATTGTATTAATTTAATATTATATATTATATTAATATATTATATTAATATAGATTTTGATTGGAGGGCCTGAAGTCATTTGACTTCAGGCCCTCCTTAGGCCTGAAGTCAGATGACTTCAGGCCCTGCGTAAATAATTAATTTAATAAAAATAATTAATTATAAAAAAACTTCTAATGATTATTTTTGATGTCCAAACTTCTAATTATTAAAAATTATATTGCAATAGGAGTTTTCTAGGTCTATCAGCGGGTTTCGCTCAAACCCACTGATATTTTTTCAGAAATCCAGATATGAGAGGTCAATCAGTGGGTTTTACTCAAAACCCACTGATGGACTAAACTATACCTATTGCTTTGGGAAAAATAATAATTTGAGGTTTGGACACCTAAAATACATTCTCCTAACTCTACCCTAACTATTGATAATGTTTTTTCAGAAATCCAGATATGGGAGGTCCATCAGTGGGTTTTGCTCAAAACCCACTGATGGACTAAACTACACCTATTCCTTTGAGAAAAATAATAATTTAATAATTTTTAATAATATTATTAAATAATATATTTAATAAATTAATAAATAATATAGATTAATATAAATTAATATATTTAATAATATTATTAAAAAATTATTAAATATATTTATTAATTTTATTTACCAAAAGATGTAATATTATTAAATATATTAATTTATATTAATCTATATTATTTATTAATTTATTAAATATATTATTTAATAATATTATTAAAAAATTATTAAATTATTAATTTTCCCAAAGTAATAGGTGTAGTTTAGTTCTTCCATCAGTGGGTTTTGAGCAAAACCCACTGATGGACCTCCCATATCTGGATTTCTGAAAAAACATTATCAATAGTTAGGGTAGAGTTAGGAGAATGTATTTTAGGTGTCCAAACCTCAAATTATTATTTTTCCCAAAGGAATAGGTGTAGTTTAGTCCATCAGTGGGTTTTGAGCAAAATCCACTGATGGACCTCCCATATCTGGATTTCTGAAAAAACATTATCAATAGTTAGGGTAGAGTTAGGAGAATGTATTTTAGGTGTCCAAACCTCAAATTATTATTTTTCCCAAAGCAATAGGTGTAGTTTAGTCCATCATTGGGTTTTGAGCAAAACCCACTGATGGACCTCTCATATCTGGATTTCTGAAAAAATATCAATGGGTTTTGAGCGAAACCCATTGATAGATCTAGAAAACTCCTATTGCAATATAATTTTTAATCATTAGAAGTTTGGACAACTAAAATAATCATTAGAAAATTTTTTATAATTAATTATTTTTATTAAAATAATTATTTGCGCAGGGCCTGAAGTCAGATGACTTCAGGCCCAAGGAGGGCCTGAAGTCATCTGACTTCAGGCCTAAGGAGGGCCTGAAGTCAAATGACTTCAGGCTCTCCAATCAAAATCTATTAAAATATAATATATTAATATAATATATAATATATAATATTAAATTAATATAATAAATAATATTTGACTTCTTTATATATATATATAATTTGTTTTTAATATAATGGTCATTTTATATTAATTAGAATTCCTCTCGTAAAGTAGTCTTTCTCAATGATTTTTATTGTGATTTCAAAAATATAAAGAGATATTTCTTTACATTTTAGACCTACGTAAAAAACCCTATCATAACACAAGATTTCAATTCGACACAGGGCCTGAAATCATTTAATTTCAGGCCCTGAGTTATTTCTATTTCAGGCCCACGCTGGGCCTGAAATAAAATATTTCAGGCCCAGCGTGGGCCTGAAATCAACATCAACTTTTTTTATTTTTTATATATTAATATATTTAATAATATTATTAAATATATTAATTTATATTAATCAAATATAAAAAAATTAATTATTTATATTTTTAAAAATTATTAAATTATTAATTTTCTCAAAGTAATAGGTGTAATTTAGTTCTTCCATCAGTGGGTTTTGGGCAAAACCCACTGATGGACCTCCTATATCTGGATTTCTGAAAAAACATTATCAATAGTTAGGGTAGAGTTAGGAGAATATATTTTAGGTGTCTAAACCTCAAATTATTATTTTTCCCAAAGGAATAGGTGTAGTTTTGTCCATCAGTGGGTTTTGAGCAAAACCCACTGATGGACCTCTCATATCTGGATTTCTGAAAAAATATCAGTGGGTTTTGAGCGAAATCCACTGATAGACCTAGAAAACTCCTATTGCAATATAATTTTTAATCATTAGAAGTTTGGACACCAAAAATAATCATTAAAAGTTTTTTTATAATTAATTATTTTTATTAAATTAATTATTTACGCAGGGCCTGAAGTCAGATGACTTCAGGCCCAAGGAGGGCCTGAAGTCATCTGACTTCAGGCCTAAGGAGGGCCTGAAGTCAAATGACTTCAGGCCCTCCAATCAAAATCTATTAAAATATAATATATTAACATAATATATAATATTAAATTAATATAATAAATAATATTTGACTTCTTTTATATATATATATATATATATATAATTCGTTTTTAATATAATGGTCATTTTATATTAATTAGAATTCCTCTCGTAAAGTAGTCTTTCTCAATAATTTTTATTATGATTTCAAAAATATAAAGAGATGTTTCTTTACATTTTAGACCTACGTAAAAAACCCTATCATAACACATGATTTCAATTCGACGCAGGGCCTGAAATCATTTAATTTCAGGCCCTGAGTTATTTCTATTTCAGGCCCACGCTTTATTTCAGGCCCACGCTGGGCCTGAAATATTTTATTTCAGGCCCACGCTAGGCCTGAAATAAAATATTTCAGGCCCAGCGTGGCCTAAAATCAACTTCAACTTTTTTTTATTTTTTTATATATTAATATATTTAATAATATTATTAAATATATTAATTTATATTAATCAAATATAAAAAAATTATTTATTTGTATTTTTAAAAATTATTAAATTATTAAAATGATCTCTGTATATATTTGAAATCACGTTTGATGAGATATTTTTTTAATTGAAATATTTTTTCGATTTTTATCTTACGTTTTTTATCCGATTCCATAATATATTATTTTAAAATAAAAAATCTGAAAAAATCTTTTCAAATGTCTCGGAATTCGTTATTAAGAATGAGAAAGAGAAAGAGAATGAGAATGACATGCAGTACTTTGGCAGGAGGGGTATAAGAGGAAGTTCACTAAAATAAGTGCGTTATTTGGTAACAATGAAACCATGGTACGTCTTTTGGTAAATACCAATTTTTGGGTACGCCCTTTGATAAATTGCCGTAGATATTATACCAAAGTAAGCTTCTGTATTTTTTTCTTCCCTTTGTCAAAATCATACATGCTACATTCATAAGTCATTGTAAGTTTAAAACGTTCTCTGCATTCATCTACTCACAAAGAATACCCAAATATCAATATAATTATTCTAGAAGGAATATTGTTTTGTTTTGTTTTGTCATAATATACTTATTATTATTTTTTGCTTATATGTTATAGAAAAATATGACACAACCTCCTTTTAATAGTCGAAACCAAAATTTAATATGCACCTTGTGGGTTACACATGTTGTGATTATGGTTGTGTTGGTCCTCATATTCTATCAACATTCGTATCGGATATATCGACACACTAAAATTTGTTGGATAAAAAATAAGGTAGAAAAACGAATTAAGCGAATGTAATGAATATTTAGTCTTACAAAAGAGAGTGATGCATTTTGTATTAGTGAACTCTATATGGATGGGAGAACCTTTGCAATATTATGTGATGTGGTAAGAGACATTGGGGGATTAAAAGACACAAGAAATGCATTTGTTGATGAAATTGTGGTATTTTTTATCTATGTTCTGGCACATCATAAGAAAAATAGAACATTTAGTCTTCTTTTTCGTCGAAGTCAAGAGACTGTGAGCTGTCACTTCAATCTTTGTCTTCGTGCAATTTTAAAGCTTCACCACATATTACTCAAAACACCAAAACCTATACCCGAAGACTATGGAGATGATAGATGGAAACCATTTAAGGCAATAACATATGCCAAATATTTAGTAACATGTTAGGGTCATTATGTTTTAGTAGTATTTCTTATTAATTCATTTGAATATTAAAGGGTTGCTTAGGCGCATTAGACGGTACTTTCATTCCGGTGACACCTCCTAGAGAAGAAAAACAGTGTTATCGCACAAGGAAGAGAGGTTTAACGACAAATGTGTTGGGAGTATGCTCCCCAAATATGCAATTTATATATGTGTTACTTGGATAGGAAGGTTCAGCTCATAATGGTCGTGTTCTTCGTGATGTCATTAGTAGACCTACTGAGCTTAAAGTTCCTCAAGGTATATAAAAATATTATGAATTAACCAACAAACTCTAATTTTAAATTTCGTAAATAAGTTGTTTATTGTAGTCTTACAATTCTTGTTTTATTATCAAAGGTTGTTACTACTTGGTGGATGTTGGTTATTGCAATTTTTCTGGATTTTTTGCACCTTATCGTGGGCATAGGCATCATCTTAATGAGTTTGATGGTCATTGACCCGAGACTCCAGAAGAATATTTTAATATGAAGCACTCTAGAGCAAAAAATGTAATCGAGAGGTGTTTTGGTTTATTGAAGAGGCATTGGAAAATTCTAGCATCCCCTTCTTTTTTCTCAATACAAATCCAAGTGTGTGTTATTATTTCCTGTTGTCTACTCCATAATCTAATTTGTAAATTTATGAGTAAAGATCTTCAAGAAGCTATAGAGGCTGATGAAGAGAGCGAAGATGAGGAAAGTGATGATGATGATGAAGTAGAATACATACGAACAATTCCCCCAACTGATCAGTGGAATGCGTTCAAAAATAATATGGCAAATGAAATGTTTAATAATTGGAGAAATGGAAATTTTGAGATGGAATGACTACTGCATATGTTTGTGCTTTTGTTGTATTTTGATTAGAACAATTTGTATGTAATGTATTATTTTGTATGACTCTGCTAGCTGCCTTATTTACTGCCAAACTTTTTTCAATATTATTTCATTTTTATGTTTTTGACTTGTTATATTATGTGTATAATTACATTATTATGCTTTCGGAATTTATATTTCTTGAATCACAGATTGATGAATAGCAATATAACGGATGACCATAACCAAGAGACAAACGATGAGGAATATGGAAGAGGCAAGACCAAGCGATTTTGGGCTAAGGAGGAAAGTTGGGTCTTAGTTAAATGTTTACAAAATATAGCCACTGACCCTCTTTGAAAAACAGATAGTGGTTTTAAGAACAATTACATGAATGAGATAAAAAGGTTGATGGTGCAAAAGTTACCCCAGTTGACAATCGAAGTGAAACACATTGACTCTAGGATCAAGTTCTTGAAGGGAATGTACCATGCTATTAATGAAATGTGCAAGCAGAGTGGTTGTTCTTGGAATGATGTTGAAAAAAAAAATTACATGTGAATTTACATGGTATATTGAATGGATTAAGTTATGTCAATTCAAGTGTTTTATTGTCTATTAGATGTATATTTTGATTACTTCGATAATGAGTAGAATGAATACATGTTTTATAGGTCATGATTTATTATTATGTTTTCTCTCGTTGTATAATGGAATACCACGCTATTTTTTTTTTACAGACCCACAAAGATGCTAAGCCCTTGTATAATATCCCTTTCCCTTACTTTACGAATTTGAATATTGTGTATGGCATGGATCGAGCAACGGGAGATGTTGCTGAAGATCCACTTGCCGCTGAGCAAAATTTAGGAAATGTTGATGTCACTTTGCATGTGACGGACGAGAGTGTTTCCAACACTGAAATTGAATTTTTATCTAGCATAGAGACACTGCCATCTAATTCTCCCAATTCACGTGATTCCAAAAAACATCCCTCAAATTCATAAAACTTCAAAGAAGACTAAGTTTGCACCTGTGAAGAATGCTGAAACTGAGTATAAGGAATTTAATGATGAAATTCAAGGTTTTATGAAGAGTCTTGATGCTCACCTTGGTACAATGTCAACTTGGATGCAAGATACAACATCAAGAATGATACAAGTTCTTGAACTGCTAGAAAATCATGGGTACAGTGGTCCAGATAAGTACAAAGCTTTTAAAGCAATATGTCAAGATCCTTTGAATGTTGACTTGTTATTCAATTTAGATTCCGTTGAAGTGAGGGAATATGTGCTCACTTTAATCTAACGGTAGTTTGTTAAGATTTTGATTTTGGAATTGTCATCTTCAACAATCGAGGTTGATTTTGTTGGAATCTGACTTGTATCTCTTCGGTATTTGACTTAGTCGATTTACGACCATTGGATCTTCCGGGAGGTTGCTTTCAGAGGAAACAAACTGATTGGTTTACGTCGAGGCTAGTGTTCGACACTATCTCCGTAAAACGATATTGCTCCGCTACTGGTGCTCATGGATAGCAGCAATTCGTTTCCAAGATACAACGACGACGTCTCGGAATAGTAACACTTCAAATTCCGAGACCGACGAACCTTTCCGTAGGCTTTTTGGATTCTTGATGCATAAGATGGATGAGTGCGAATGCTTTTAGATTGCAATGCTTGAATGAATGAAATGATCAAGTGGAGGGATCTATTTATATTGAGTAAAGAGGTAAGTACCTGTTCATAACGATCTTGATCTCAGCCGCCAGATTAGAACATTTAATCCGACACCTCAAACCCATCCTCCCTCTTCACAGTCAGATTTGAATCCGACGCTCCAGATCTTTGATCCGACTGCCACCATCTGTTCGCCCATCCGCGGCACTGCCTCGTCATTGACATGCCACGTGGCGCAACCTGATCATGACATGTCACACCGACATGCGACGTGGCGCCACATGATCACGACATGCTATTGTCATGTGGAGCATAAAGAAGTGCAAAGTGCGCCAACAAAGGGCTCATTGCGCGCATGCGCGTGTGGCGGGTGGCGGGCTCGCAGGTGCGAGCACCTGCTCGCCCAAGGGTAGAGACCTCCTGTGCTTTTGTATTAACAACATTAGCATAGGAATACATATAAGGAAACACTGGCTTTCGCCAGTTAGCAATGTGGGACTAAAGCCCCATCTTTTTCCTTAATGTTCATTTGAGCGTATCTTGAACAATTAATTTCTCATTTACCCTTAATCGATTTTGAGCAAATAAATAATCTAGATTTATCTACGCGAAACGTAGATTTCGATTTTGAAGTCAAACATGACTTTCAATGATCAATGGCATCAAAATTTTGCTTTACAAAATCATATCCAACAATCCCCTACATGAATGAAAATTAATGTATGTATTGCATGTATGCATGCTGACACTTTACAAGAGTCCAATCGATAAGTCAATCATTGGGAAAAGTAGCTTATGGCTTTGAACTTTCCGTAGTGGAATGCTATCGAGCATACTAGGCTGCGCAATGAACGTGATGTCTTGAACTGCTCAGCTGTTGGTGTATACTAAGACAATAACACCCACACAGAGACTTATCTCACCCACTTTTGGTTCTCATGGTTGGTTCCGTTTCGACCATGGACACCATCTTGGATTCATGAGTGTTTCATTGAAGCGGCCTATCTTCACACTCACATAGGTGACACTTCTATCAAGAGTATCCTACCATACTCCACCTTAAAGGTATATAAGTCATTAAAAGC
The DNA here is from genome assembly GCA_024364735.1 of Boesenbergia rotunda. Lineage (NCBI taxonomy): Eukaryota > Viridiplantae > Streptophyta > Magnoliopsida > Zingiberales > Zingiberaceae > Boesenbergia > Boesenbergia rotunda. The sequence continues at coordinate 286,196 of JAGFNQ010006616.1, read as the reverse complement.
ATAAGCTTATCCTCACTACATGTGGTAAGACAGCACCAAATCATCCTAGGATTGGGATAGTAGAGATAATTATTTCTCTTGTGCTATTACATAACTTCTGTAACTTCGTGGTCCCATTGAACCAAGATTTTGAGATCTCCAGTCAACAAGGTTGGGTTACCGCTACAGTCGTTTTTAGTTGTAGATTTTCAATCCCATTCCACTTGATGAGTAGTATACTTGATCTCGATTTAGCCCCTTTGTTAGGGGATCTGCCAAATTATCCTTAGATTTGACATAATCGATTGCAATCACTCCGTTCGAGATCAACTGCCTAATGGTATTATGTCGACGACGTATATGTCGTGACTTACCATTATACATACTACTCTGTGTCATTCCAATTACCGATTGACTATCACGGCGGATAAGTACGGCGGGCACAGGTTTTGTCAGCTCGGAATATCTTCCAAGAAATTCCGCAGTCATTCAGCTTCTTCAGCTGCTTTGTCAAGTGCTATAAACTCAGATTCCATTGTTGACCGAGCTATGCATGTCTGCTTAGTGGATTTCCAAGATACTACTCCCCCACCGATCGTGAATACATATCCACTAGTAGATTTGGAGTCTTTTGTATCGAAGATCCAATTAGCATCACAATATCCCTCCAAGACTGCAGGATACCTTCCGTAATGTAATTCGTAGTTCATAGTATATTTTAAATATCTAAGAACTTGCATCAGTGCTTTCCAATGGGTGTCGTTTGGATTTCTCGTAAAACGACCCAGTTTGTTGACCACACAAGCAATATAAGGACGAGTACAGTTTGTGAGATACATCAAACTGTCAATTATCCGGGAATATTCCAATTGCGATATAGGTTCACCATGGTTTTTCGCTAAGTGTTGACTTAGATCCATAGGTGTTTTTACAGTAGAGAGATCATATGCATAGAATCTTTTCAATACTGACTCTACATACTGGGATTGTGTTAAAACTATCCATCGGACGTCCTGCGAATTTTAATTCCTAATATGACATCTGCTAGACCCATATCTTTCATGTTGAAACTATTGGTCAACACTTTCTTAGTACTCATGATGATATCATGATTACTTCCCATTATGAGCATGTCGTCTACATATAGACAGACGATTACATAACTCTCAGGTGTACTTTTGACATAAATGCATTTGTCACATTCATTTATTCTGAATTCGTTTGACAATATTATTTTGTCAAATTTTTCGTGTCATTGCTTTGGCGCTTGTTTAAGTCCGTACAACGACTTAACAAGTCGACACATCTTTCCCTCAGTTCCAGGAGCTATGAACCCCTCGGGTTGCTCCATGTAGATTTCTTCTTCAAACTCACCATTTAAGAAAGCAGTCTTAACATCCATTTGGTGTATTTCAAGGTCATACAATGCTGCAATGGCTATCAGCATTCGTATGGACGTAATCCTTGTCAACGGTGAGTAGGTATCGAAGTAATCAAGGTCTTCCTATTGCTTGTACCCTTTAGCTACAAGTCTGGCCTTATACTTGTCAACCGATCCATCAGCTTTATACTTGCGTTTTAGTATTCACTTACAACCTAATGGTTTAGTACCAGAAGGAATTAAAAAAAGGTCTACTAATTCCCAAGTATGATTATTCATGATGGACTCGATTTCACTATTGATAGCTTCTTTCCACAATGGGGCATCGGGACCAGAGAGAGCTTCGCTTAATGTTCTTGGGTCCATTTCTGACATGAATGTCATGAAATCTGGCCCGAATGATTTCTCAACTCTACTCCGTTTGCTCCAACGTGGCTCTTCGCTTTGATCGTCAATAACCCTTTTATGACAACTAAGTTCTGGAACATTATCTTTGTTAGAACTTCCGTTGTCATTATTTTGAACATTTTCCTTCTTATTTGGGAACACGTCTTCAAAAAATATTGCATTCTGAGATTCTATGGTTGTACCCACATGAATATCAGGAATGTCTGACTTATGAATTATGAAGCGATATGTACTACTGTTTTGGGTATATCCGACAAATATTGCATTGAACGTTTTAGGTCCGATCTTAACTTGCTTTGGCTTAGGTACTTCGACCTTTGCTAAGCACCCCCACACTTTCAAGTATTTGTACGATGGCTCGCGGCCTTTCCATAGTTCATATGGTGTTTTATCATTTTTCTTGTGAGGGATTTTGTTGAGAATGTGGTTTGCTGATAATATGGCTTTCCCCCACAAGTTCTGGGGTAAGCCTGAATTTATCAACAAGGAATTCATCATTTCCTTTAGTGTCCGATTTTTACGTTCGGCAACACCATTCGATTGAGGTGAGTAAGGTGTCGTTGTCTGATGGATGATTCCAGATTCTGAACAGAATTCATCAAACGGTGCACCATATTCTCCACCTCTATCGCTACGAATTATTTTAATTCGTTTTTCAAGTTGATTTTCATCTTCCGTTTTATAGGTTTTGAAAACTTCTAGGGTTTCGTCTTTACTTCTTAAAAGAAAGACATAACAGAACCTCGTGCAGTCATCAATAAAAGTAATGAAGTACTTTTTACCTCCTCTAGTTTGCACAAATTTCAAGTCACATAGATCACTATGTATTAATTCTAGATGAGTCGTTGACCTTTCCACCGAATGAAAAGGTAGTCTCGTCATTTTTGCCTCCATGCACACTTTACATTTATGTGTTTCGTCAACATCGATGTTCGGTAATAAATTTAGTTTAATGAGACGTTTCAGAGTATTATTATTGACATGCCTAAGTCGATCATGCCATAAATTAAAACACTCAACAACATAGCAGGAATCTTTTAATTTATTATCATCAAAATTACGATGTATAATCATTACAACCATCTTGAACAAATTTTGTTCTAAATACCCCTTTCCTACGCAGACACCGTTCTTCGTAAGCACAAAGTTGTTGGATTGGAACACTAGTTTGAATCCGGCTTTAACAAGTGTCGATCCAGAAACTAAGTTCTTCCTGATGTCGGGAACATGGAGCACATCAATGAGAGTTAGCTCCTTCCCAGACGTCATTTTTAGAACAACTGTCCCGAGTCCAACAATTGAGGGTGTTGTGGAGTTGCCTATATAGTGCTTTCTTCCACTTATCGGGGTGTACTTGGAGAACATCGCCTTGTCCGAACAGACGTGGCGGGTTGCTCGAGTATCGATCCACCACTACTTCGGGTTGTCCACCAAGTTGGCTTCGAACACAACCGCAGTGAGATCCAGAGCGTTGATATCTATGTCAGCGGAGGTTGCGACTTGGTTCGTAATATTCTTCTGGCTTTTGGTTGTCTTCTTCGGGCATCTGCAGTCTTTGGACATGTGTCCTGACTTTCCACAATTGGAGCACGTGCCCTTGAACCTTTTGCCTTGAGCCTTCTGGTTCGGTTGCTTCGGCTTCTTGGCTTTTGGTTCTATCAGGTTAGATATCTCGTCGACTGTCCGCTTTGTTCCTCTAGAGTCGGATAATTTTCGATTATCCTCCTCTATTCGCAGCCGCAGGATGAGGTCTTCAAGTCCCATCTCCTTCTGCTTGTGCTTTAGGTAATTTTTAAAATCCTTCCATGACGGAGCAAGTTTCTCGATCACTGCAGCAACTTTGAATGACTCGTTCAGCGACATTCCTTCGACGTCCAGATCATGCATTATCAGTTGCATGTCTTGGACCTGAGACGTGACGCTCTTGGAATCCACCATTTTGAAATCCAGAAACTGGCCGACGATGAATTTCTTCAGTTCGGCGTTTTCGGTTTTGTATTTCTTCTCCAGCGATTCCCACAGTGACTTGGTCGTCTCCATTATGCAATATACCGTATATAGCGCATTGTCCAACACATTAAGAACGTAATTGCGGCACAAGAAGTCTCCATGTGACCACGCATTGCGAGCAACCTATCTCCCGGAATTATCATCCGTAGCAGCTAGCGAGTCTTCACGTAGGAACCGTACAAGGTTCAGCGTGGTCAGGTAGAACAGCATCTTCTGCTGTCATCTTTTGAAGTCGGCTCCGTTGAATTTCTCAGACTTCTCGGCGTGAGGTATGACAATTAGTACATCGTTGATTCCGGCCATATCAGTTTGCCGAATATCATTTTACAATTGTTGGAATCCGACTTGTATTTCCTCGGTATTTGACTTAGTCGATTTATGACCGTCGGATCTTCCGGGAGGTTGCTTTCGGAGGAAGCAAACTGATTGGTTTACGTCGAGGCTAGTGTTCGACACTATCTCCATAAAACGATATTGCTCCGCTACTGGTGCTCACGGATAGCAGCAATTCGTTTCCAAGATACAACGACGTCGTCTCGGAATAGTAGCACTTCAAATTTCGAGACCGGCGAACCTTTCCGTAGGCTTTTTGGACTCTTGATGCATAAGATGGATGAGTGTGAATGCTTTTAGATTGCAATGCTTGAATGAATGAAATGATCAAGTGGAGGGATCTATTTATATTGAGTGAAGAGGTAAGTACCCTTTGGTTCGGACAGATCTGGACCGTTCATAACGAAAGGGTATAACCCTTTAAAGGTCTTCAGATCCCATCTTGATCTCAGCCGCCAGATTAGAACATTTAATCCGACGCCTCAGATCCATCCTCCCTCTTCACAGTCAGATTCGAATCTGACGCTTCATATCTTTGATCCGACGGCCACCATCTGTTCACCCAATCCAATCATCGTTCTCTACACAGTCACGTGCCACATAGGCACTGCCTCTGCGCGTGCGCGTGTGGCGGGTGGCGGGTTCGCAGGTGCGAGCACCTGCTCGCCCAAGGGTAGAGAACTCCTGTGCTTTTGTATTAACAACATTAGCACAGGAACACATAAGGAAACACTGGCTCTCGCCGGTTAGCAATGTGGGACTAAAGCCCCATCTTTTTCCTTAATGTTCATTTGAGCGTATCTTGAACAATTAATTTCTCATTCACCCTTAATCAGTTTTGAGCAAATAAATAGCCCAGATTTATCTATGCGAAACGTAGATTTCGATTTTGAAGTCAAATGTGACTTTTAATGATCGATGATATCAAAATTTTGCTTTGCAAAATTGTATCCAACAGATTTATTTTTGGGTAGAATTACATTATTATGGGATACTATTCTTGGAATTGTCATTTCAACTAAAATATGATATTGTTCTCTACTGTTCAAAGTTTCTTCATTTTTCTTTTATACAGATATTATTACATAATTTTATGCCTTGACATCTTGCTTGGACTCTTTATTTTTGCATGCTTCTGTTCGTTTAAGCTGGGACATTTCATTGCACAACAATAGGTTTGCATGAAAGCTTCTGTAGGTTTTGTCGGTGCTAGTGATCTTGGAATGGCATGTGGTCTTGCTTTTGCGGTCTTGAGCAACCTTTGTTAAAAGATTCTGAGTAGAAGCAAAATGATGACGAAGATGAAGAGTGCATTAATGCTAGCCAAGACAAGCCAAAAGAATCTCACAAACTAACAACTTCAATGGCTTCAGCTTATGGATTGTTTACTCCATCAGTAAAGGTCTAGCTGTTGATATATGTGTAGGCTCCATCATTGCTACTCTCCTCACCTAGAACACCATGTTCTGAAGATGGTTGTTTGTGTCGATCGATCCTCTATTGTTTGTTCATCGTTTTGTTGATATTTTCGATTCAATTCATTCGAATTCGACATCAATCTTGTGTATGATTGGGTAGATGTAAGATTCTTATAGCCGTGATGTAGGAATGACTTTTAGCTCTCAGCAGCAGCTTGAATATGAAAATAAATTCTCAAATTTTGTTATTTTTTTTGGATGAACAAAATGATTGAAAGTATAATAGAGACACTTGTTGTATTAAAAAAAATGACATTTATGTTATTTAAAAAATAAAGAAATTATTTTTTATTATTGTTTTTAATGCATTAACAAAAGGGTAAAATTGAAAATTTATTTGATTCCATTACTAAAGTTGAACTGAGCCAAACATCATCAATTATAATAATTTTCATTTCAGGATTTGAACCAAACACTATTAATGTAATCATAATTCCCATTATTATTGACCCCTCAATAAATTTCATTACTATTTCGATTAATAAATTTGAACCAAATGCCTCTTGAAAGATTAGATTAGAGAAGGTGATATGGTAACAATTAAATGAATTCCTTATTTATAAAATTTGAAGAATAACAGACGCTAAATCGTAGTCATTGATAAAAATATCACGAATCGTTAAAAAAAACCCTCTCCCACTCTACTAACGGTCAAAACCATCAATCTAAGAGTCGAAATTATTTTACTCATTCCCTTTAAGTTTTGAATCGAACGAGTATAAATGAATTGTTAAAGAGTGGAAAGAATTTATTTAGTCTTTTTCTCTTCTTATACAATAAAAGACAACTATTGTTAACTAACACAAATGAATATCAATTGGATGTAATCTAGTTATAGGGCTTTGATACTCTGCACGACAGTCACATCTACGGCTATTGCGACACTGATTGAGGCGCTTAGATTCAACCTAGGCACCTGGACATACCCCAGTTAAGGCACCTGAATTAAATCCATGTGCTTTTATATATATATATATAAATTTTTAAAAAATAATATTTCTTCAAATATAAATCTTAAATACATTATTATATCCCATGAATACCTATAATTTTTTCATTTTAAATTTTTTTAACTTAAACATTATAACTCAATTAGGAAGCCTGAACCCTATATGTAAAATCTTAAAAAAATTTAGCTTGAATTCTATAACCTAATTGAGAAGTTTGAGCCCTAGGAGTAAAGAGTTAAAAAAAACTATATCAACCGAGGCGTTTGGATTCGATCCAAGTACCTCGAACGTACACCACAGTCGTACACCCTGAGATGTTAGGCCTGGTCGTGGTGCTGCGGATGCCCGAGATGTGTAGGCCTAATTGTGGTGCTGCGGATGCCCGACCAGGAGGAGCATAAAGGCCTACCATCTCGTGGTGATGCGGATGCCCGAGATGTGTAGGCCTGGTCGTGGTGCTGCGAATGCCCGCGGATGCCCGACTAGGAGGAGCATAAAGCCCTACCATCTCGTGGTGCTGCGAATGCCTGAGATTAGTAGGCCTGGTCGTGGTGTTACAGATGCCCGACCGGAGGATCATAAGGCCCTACCATCTCGTGGTGCTGCGGATGCCCGAGATGTGTAGGCTTGGTTGTGGTGTTACGGATGCCCGACCAGGAGGAGCATAAAGGCCTACCATCCCATGGTGCTGTGGATGCCCGAGATGTGTAGACCTGGTCGTGGTACTACGGATGCCCGACCAGGAGGAGTATAAAACCCTACCATCTCGTGGTGCTGCGGATGCCCGACCGGGAGGAGCATAAAGCTCTACCATCTCGTGGTATTGCGGATGCCTGAGATGTGTAGGTCTGGTCGTGGTGCTGTGGATGCCCGACAGCATACACTCCTACCATCTTGTGGTGCTGCGGATGCCCGACCAGGAGGAGCCTATACCCCTACCATCTCATGGTGTTGCGGATGCCCGAGATGTGTACGCCTGGTCGTAGTGTTGTGCATGCCCGACCGGGAGGAGCATACACTCCTACCATCTCGTGGTGATGCGGATGTCCGAGATGTGTAGGTCTGGTCGGGTGTTGTGGATGCCCGACCATGAGGAGCCTACACTCTTACTATCTCATGGTGTTGTGGATGCCCGAGATGTGTAGGCCTGGTCGTGGTACTGCGGATGCCCGACCATGAGGAGCCTACACTCCTACCATCTCGTGGTGCTGTGGATGCCCGAGATGTGTAGGCCTGGAAGTGGTGCTGCGGATGCCCGACCAGGAGGAGCATACACTCCTACTATCTCGTGGTGTTGCGGATGCAGAGATGTATAGGCATGGTCGTGGTGTCGCAGATGCCCGACCAAGTGGAGCATAACATCCTACCATCTCGTGGTGCTGCGGATGCCCGAGATAAGTAGACTTTGTCGTAGCACCGAGGATGCCCGGTCAGGAGAAGCAAGAAAATCCCAACATCTCATGCCGTCGAGGAGGCCCGAGGCCGGTAGTGTTGGATCTTGTACGGTTGCTAGAGGGAGGGTGAATAGCAAATCCTCAGCTTTCTTTAACCTACGGTGTTAGTTGCGCAGCGGAAATACAAGCAAAACAGTAAATAATAAGAAAGCAATGGTAACAAACCAATTTTACTTAGTATCCACCCCTAAGGGTGACTAATCCAAGAATCCGTCAGTAGATCACTCCCCGGAAAACCTCCGGCTAGCCCTTATCGCTCCTTGTGGGTGGCGAAACCTCGCCACAGCACTTCGACACTATCCGAGCACAAAGACTACTATTTGGCTCTTACCCAAAGCTAAATTCGTCAAGAGTTTCAGCCACCACGAAGTCCTCTTTAAATAGAACTTAAGGCTGATAACTCGCCACCAGTCGACTGCCCCCCCCAGGGCAGTCGACTGCCCCCAGCAAAATCCGACCGTTACACGCCTAACGTTTAAATTTTGGCTACCACCAGTCGACTGCTCCCAGGGCAATCGACTGGTCCAGGGTCCAAAACCTTTCTGTGAGTTTTATCAGTCGACTGCCCCAATGGCAGTCGATTGCCCTACTCACACACCTAGGGTTTCCCTTCCCGAGTATACTTCTCTCAGCACTCGACCCCTAGGATTTCTCGAGTACAATCACACAGCACTCGTACCCTCACGACTCGACTGACTCCTCATCAGCAGCCTCGACTATTGCCTTCGCGCCCTCTTCATCTTCGGCTCCTGTCCCTCGGATGCACGCAAGCCTCCAGCTTGCCTCCATGCCATCCTTCACGCATGCCTCGAAGTTCGCGCCCCTCAGCTCATCGTCTCTGCTCTCCAAAGTCCCTCGGGTGCACACAAGCCTCCAGCTTGTCTCCATGCCACACATCACCGTACCGAGGCCGTCCAGTCAAGTCAATATGTGTAACCTGTACAACCTGCACACTCAACATACACATATTAGAACACAAGGGAAACCTAACTTAAACCCTTTGCCCAAACATCAAAACTCATGATCACTCCGGATCACAGATTGCCTTAACAATCTCCCCCTTTTTGATGTTTGGCAATACATTTAAGTTAGGGAAACAAATAGTAGTAAATAGCAATAAACAATGCTAAATAAACATTTGGACTTACACTGCCAAGACTCCATCTTGGACTTACACCGCCAATGCATATGCAATGCATGGATCCTATCCGAAGGCATCCCACACCTAACCCTCCAAGTTAGGAATTTTCAACACCTAACCCTCCAAGTTAGAACTTTTCCACACCTAACCCTCCAAGTTAGGACTTTCCACACCTAACCCTCCAAGTTAGGACTTTTCACACACCTAACTTCCCAAAGTTAGGAATTTTCACACCTAACCCTCCAAGTTAGGAATTTTCACCAAAACGGGCTTTTTAACGCTTCTCCCAAGCTCCCCTATATTGGACATACAAAGGTTTTTTAAGAACCTCTCCAAGGTTCCCATTATGCCAAGAATGGAGCAACCATGCTCCCCCTTAATCTTAGCTCCCCCTAAACCTAGGGTTTCCCGCAAAGGCGTGTTTGGTTTCCCACTCAAACCCAACACTTCTCCCCCTTTGCCTAACATCAAAAAGAACCCAATAATATCCCAATTATTGGTTCTTTTAATTCCTAATGATCCTAAACACAATGTACTAGACCCTCATACACTCGTTTTCCATCATTTGGACCCAAGTCAGCTGCTGGATACCCACACCAGCCCTGACCAGTCGACAGCCCCCCAGGGCAGTCGACTGATACTCTGAAAATCAGTTTTTCAGGCCACATTCAGAAATGCGCCAGAAATTCCACAAATCTCCAAAAATTCTCAAATTTTGTGGAGAAGTTTGTGGTGCCCATACCTACCTGAGGAAAATACATTCCATAATGTATCTATCACCATTCCCAAGTTTGACACAAAACTCAAAAATTTTCTATGAAAATTAAGGCAAACAAGGAGGTAATCTCCCCCTTGACCTATGCCTTCTCTCAATTTTTAATTTTCCAAGGTTAAGTTCTACCCAACTTAACTCATAACACCAAGTCAAGTTCTACCCAACTCAACTTTCAAGTTCTTCCCCCCTTGGACACCATTAAGGATTGCCCCCAAGCAACCTTATTCCTAGTGCCAAAAAGAACTCAACAAAACCTTGAAAAAATCTAAGAGTTTGCAAGCACATTTGCTAGGATATACCCTATCCTACGAAAATATGGTTTTATGAAAGGTATCAAATGTGCTTGACTTTTGGTATCAATTCTAATTTCCTTAAACATTGGCATTTTGTATCAATTTTGAACTCTATTTATAATTCCTTGTGTTTGTCAATTCTAACCATCATCAATTTACACAAGGAATTGTCCTCAATTCTTCCTTTTTCCATATCCTTTCATTTATCAAGAACTCATCATTCAATATCATCCGTTGAATCTTAAGCACTTATCAATCCTCCATTAATTTCATGATATTAATAAAGCCTTGTCCACCTAAGCCTTATTTCATACTATCACCATTATATCATGAGGCAGACCTTTATTCAAGGATCATAATCAAGGATCTTAATTTTAGGTCATATCTTATTATCCAATATGTCATTTCAACTTGACCCTTATGGATCAGTCGACTGCCCCATGGGTAGTCGACTGTCAAATCGAACAGAAGGTTTCTGGGCTGAGATCAGTCGACTACCCCATAGGGCAGTCGACTGATACATGAATTTTAGGTTTTCAGCCCAATTTCTGTAATGCCTAAATAATTATACAAATCTCCAAAAAAATTTAAAATTTTGTAAGGAGATTTGTGAAGCCTATATCTACTTGGGAAAAATATATTTCCAAACAAATGTACTCCAAATCCCAAGATTGCCACAAAACTCAAATTTCTCTAACTTGTATCATTTAAGCTCAACTAAAAGTTCAAATTTTAGCCTTTCCTTGATATATCTTCTAACACTTGGCCATGATACATTCTTAGCACTGATTTGTATGGTATTTACCTTAATTTTATCGAATATAATCCTATTTCCACCTTTTTCTCCCTAATTCTGCTTTTAATGTGCCAATTCTCTAGGATTAAGACTTACCCAAGTCTTTCAACCCTTTTGGCACATTTCCTAATCCACTTAGGCCTTCCTAGAGAAACCATCTATTGAGATCTATTTACCATGGACCCCAAAGGCTCCTTGAGCTCTTAGCCTTAGCCACCTCCCTAGGTGACTCAATCCACACTAGACCACACCGGTGTGCCACCGGTGATTCTTGGCCTACAAAATGAACTCTCTTAACTTTAGACACTTTGTCTTTGGTTAAGTCGTTCCTTTTACCCTCAAATGGCACCCCCTTGCCATTTTTGGCCTTCTCCCTCTTGCCATGATTATATGCTTCCCCAGCATATTTCTTTCCATTGACCTTGGAGGTCTTAGACTGGTATCCCAACCCGGATCTATCATAGTTGGGTTTTAAAGTTCCCAACATCATATCTAGACCCTTAGATCCAACCTTGAATCTTTCTAGGGTCTTTTCAAATTTATCAAGCCTTGCCCTCAAGGCTTGATTTTCCCTTTCTAAGTGTTTAACCTTTGAGTCCATATGTTCCACTTTGGACATTCCTAGACCTACCCATTTTTCTAGGCATATTCCTTCCCTTCTTGGACTAATGTCTTGATCCTTAGGTATAGAGGTCTTGGATTGTTCATGATGCATGCTTTTCTTAGGATTATGATCTACCTTGTTAACCCTATTCCTATCATTGTACTTAAAACTATGATTATGCACAAGTAAGCAATTTTTCTTAATTTTGGCATGCATGGATGAGCAATTGACACTATTTTTAACATTCATGAATGAACTAGAATTTAAGTTGCATTTTAATCTAGAGTTAGGGATTACCTTCCTTACCCTTGTAGTCCCTCCTTGATGTGAGCTTTTTCTCTTCCTTTCTTCTTTCTCCCATCTTCTAAGGTACTCTATCTTTTTAAACTCTCCTTTTCTTGGACATTTTGTATGGTAATGCCCTAGCTCCCCGCATGTGAAGCATCGAATGTTCCTTCTTTTCTTTTGAGCTTCCTCATTCCTACACCCCATATTAGAATTTAAATGAATGGACTTGGGCTTAGGAATTACCTTCTTTTTACCTAGTGGGCACTTATCCTTGTAGTGCCCCTTTTTGTTGCAACCAAAGCATATAATATGGTCCTTCTTCTTTGCTTTGGTGGAGGTAGAGGCTAGGTTGACTTCTTCTTCAACCTTGGATGAAGTGGATGCTTCCAATTGTTCCGGCATGGAAGTAGGTCTCTCCTCCCCCTTAATCCTTGAGCTTGACACCTCCTCTTCTTCTCTTGATGAGGTGGAAGATCTCTCACTCTTTTCTTCCTCCTCTTGGGCTATTGAACTCACTTCCCTTGATGATATTGATAATTCTTTTCCTTGTTGCTCTTCTTGAACTTGTATAGGGTTCTTATGAAATTCTTCTACCTCCATAAATCATCACTATAAGAATTTTTGCAATCAACAACGCCCAATCGACAACGTTTTTTAAAAAAAAACATTGTCTTTTTTTGTTTTACAACGTTTTTAGTGAAAAGCGTTGTCTATGTGTTTTACTTTTTAATAACGATAACGTTTTATAATGATGCGATGTGCTTAGTGTTGTGGTTTCGGATGAAAGACAACGCTGTTACAAAAGCGTTTTTTAAAAGCGTTGTCGTATTTCCCGCTAAAATAAAAAACACATCCCCTCCCTCCACCTCGCTCATTGCCAACCCTCGGCGGCTCGCGAAAAATCTCTCCGCGCTTCTTTTCTCCACGAAATATCTCCCTCCACCTCCCTCCACCTCCCTCATTGCCACCTCCCTCGTCCTCTCCTCTCCACGAAATCGACATTGTGTACGATCTGGTGAACATACATCTTCTCCTAGCTCACCACCAAGAAGTATCCTCCACGAGCTCTTCGTCCGTCGAGTGGAAACTGAACCCCAGCGGCAGCATCATGACGCTCGCCACTACCCTCTCCATCTCTCTCTCTCGCAGTCGCCGACGTTCTGACTCTGTGGCGGTCAGATTTCAAGCTTCTGCTGGTGACGCTCGGGGAGAAGGGGGTTGCAAATTACTACACCAAGGTACATCCTCCTCGAATCACACTTCTCTCTTACCGCTTTGGGAGTAAGATCGATAGATTCTAAAACCGTAGGCATTTTCCAGTTTAGGGTTTTCGAAATCCTTAAGGTTTCTGAAATGGAATGTCCTTTTTGATGAAATGGAATGTCAGGCAAAGGAACTCGATGCCAACACTGAGTATTTATTGGAGTTGTTAGCCAAAGGAATAGGTAAGCCAAAGGAAGAGATTAAGAAGGACATAGAGCTTCCAAGATATTTCGACGCACAAGAAGCTATTGCCTACGGTATTGCAGACAAGATCATTAAGCCAGAAGACGATGCATTTGAGAAAAAGGTAACTCTCTACTTCTTCGCAACTCAAGACATCCAAATTATTTCATCAAATTTTTCCTGTGGATTCAACTCCGAAACACAAATTTTCTTAAACAGAACTATGATGAGCAACTAGCAAAATCAAAAGCCATGAGAAAATCAACCGGAGCTGGTCCACAAGCAACACCATCAGGGTTTAGGTAAAATATATGATAAAGCCTAAGTTAGACACGTGGAACAAGTATTTAGTGAAACAAGTATTTAGTGTATTTAGTGTATAAAAAGAACTTATTTTTCTGGTGAAACAAGTATTTAGTGTATAAATATCGTGAGGAAACATCTTTTTATATATATATATATATATATATATATATATATATATATATATATATATATTTGGCTTTGATCATTTTCCTCTATTTCTTGAGTTATAAACTTGTCCATGATCGATCTGTCTTTTACATGTACTTTCCAAACCATTCTTTGTTAGAATAGTTTTGTTCATTTTAGTTCATAGTGCCCTATTTTGATGAGCAATCTTTGTCAGCCAAGTCATTCCAGGAAATCTTTAAACTTATGTCTTAGTCATCTTTGACAAGATGAGTAGCCACTCGATAAAAGTTTAGGTTGTTCGACACCTTTGGGTGGTAGATTAGAACATGCATCCTCAAATGGTGGTGTTTTGTAAATACCATACTCGTGCAAAAGATGCGAATGCTAGGTCATTTTTTCCTGTGCAAGTTGGTTCATCCTTTATCCACAATCAACACAATAAAACACACCATTCTTCAAAGAGAACTGAAGAGGAATGAGAAATAATTTCATCAAATAATCTTCTTCTATTTTCTGTGGAGTGGCACTCAAGAAACACATTCCGCTCATGAATTCAAAGGAAATGAAGTGGGAATGGAATATAGTTCATCCATGGGAAACCCTTTTTAGAATCTGCAGCTATGAAATAATCCATGAATTCTGTGGAGTTTCATCCATGGGAAACTCCACAGAATTCATGGAAACTCTGAAATGGAATGCCCTTTTTGATGAAATTCCAGGTTTGCTTTCAGCAGTGTAGTTAATACAAATCTGCAGCTAGGTCATGACTTCTCTTTAGGAGCACAAATATGGTCTTTCTTCTATGCTTACTCTGGCTCTTCTGGCTCTACAGTAGATCGATGATGTTATTGTTGGCACCATGGCCTCTTTTTGATGAAACTCTTTTCCAGGTTTGTATCAGATTTGTGAATAATAAGCTGGATACTGGAAACTCATGTCTTTTAGATCGACTGATAGTAACAATGAATTCCTAGATAGCTCTCTGTGGATTGTCCCCCACTTTAACTCAGCAAACGTTTGATTGACTTTGGGACTTTACTATTAACTGAGTTTGATCATAACTTCATGATTTTTCTAGATTTTTATATGATATATTTCATTACTTCCTAACATCTTTCTGATTTCTATAAGCAAATATTTATCTTCCAGGAAGAGGAGTTACACAGACACTGCCCACTTTACCTTACGCTGTGGAGTATGTCAAGCGGGTTTGGTTGGCCAAAAGGTTACTTATTATCAACGAAAGAGTCACTTTATTTCAGAAATTACCATTATTTTTCTAATGAGTTGTTTTGGAATATCCAGGAAGCTGTTGAGCACGCTCAAGCTACGGGCCATGTAAATTTCCAAGAGTATCGGTAGAACTTGCATAAAGGCATTTGTAAACTAGAGTTGCTTACCAATATTCCTCCCCATTGTTTTATTACATGTCTTAGTAACATGTATGACATTTGCGCTGGTCAACATCAAGAAGGGTGGTGTTGTTGTTGTTTGATAACTCATGACTGTATATTTGCAATAATTTTATTTTCTGAAAAAACGATATTAGCATTACTGTCTGCCAATCATTTGCTTTCAGCAGTGTAGTTAATACAAATCTGCAGCTAGGTCATGACTTCTCTTTAGGAGCACAAATATGGTCTTTGTTCTATGCTTACTCTGGCTCTTCTGGCTCTACAGTAGATCGATGATGTTATTGTTGGCACCATGGCCTCTTTTTGATGAAACTCTTTTCCATGCTTGAAATAACTAGAAACTCAGTGATGATAATAAATAGCGAAGGAAAAAGAATAGATATCCTCATCGACTCTCACACAAAGGATATGCACGCTTTGCTGAAGAAATTGTAAGTATTTGTAAACTATATTTCCTTTAAGAACCATTCCAAATGATTCACATAAAATTATTTCACATTTGTCATTTGATTTTTCTTTGTTGTAGGCGAATGAATTATGTGATGATAAAGACATCAACAGAGCTATTATGTGGAAGAAAGGACGCGCCAACCGGATGCGAAACAATGCGATTTTTTTGTGATGAGATACATGAAACAAATTATTGAAGAAGTTGAGACTATCGAGAGAGATTCACTGAGATCAATAGTAACTATATTAAGCTTATCTCAAATTCTTTGACATTAACTATTTAGAATTGCAAAGTGATCAGTGTTGATTGTTTTTCCCATTAACCACTCGCTAATTTAATTTGTCTGTGTTCACAGTTCACAAAAACAGGTTACTCTCGTGATCAAATTGATGAGGTTCGGGCCGAGTTGACGGAGTGCATTCAAGATCATATTTCTGAATAGGTTTGGAATCATACAAGATCATTATTCTATTTAGATTTAAGTTCATGGAATGATGTTTTTTTTAAAAGTAGCTTACATTATATTGTATTTTCTATAATTTCTAATTCCATTTTTTTAGGCAGTGTTAAAGGATAGTTATGAGATCGAGCTTCAGAAGTTGGCCCCAATCGCGGATTGATTATGAAACTTGTGAATTGAAAAACTCGTGAAACTCTTAAGTGATTGATGATGTGTTGTAAAACTTGTGAGTTTGGAAAACTTGTCACATGCAGTGAAAGGATGTTTGCTTGCATTAATATACAAGTACAAGATATCTGTATAATAGTTATCAGTGTAAATTTTCTAGCTTTTGTAATCTTCTGTCAGTGTAATATATAGGAGGAAGATGTTGACCTGTTAGTTGAGCATGTAGATGCTACAAACTGCAAACGAGCATGTCTCTACCTCACAAGTCCATCTAGGTATGCTTTATATTCTTTTGTAGTTGTAACATATGGAGGTATGTGAAGCAGTTTTTCTTGATAACACCCAAGTATGCTCACCCCAGTCATAATGTTTTATTCTAATTTTTTATTATTTTTCCTAATAATATTCTCTGTTGCCAGTATGTGAAGCCGAGCTACATGTGGAGGTATACACTGTTTTATTCTGATTTAAATTTTGTATACAACCTGATTACCACTGCAACCACCTTCTGGTTCGTTCAAATCTTCCAGGTATAATGATGACCTTGAGCAATTTCTAAAAGGATACTGACAAAGTGTAATAAGCTTTTGCCATTTCAGTCAAAAAAGAGAAACTATCACACTCGATTATCCCAATTTTTATACTGATATAGCCTTTATTCTTCATTTTAATCTGATTGAATTGCATGTTGATCTGTGCAGGTTTTTCAGATTTGCGAAGCTACAGACAATCAAATGTTCTCTGGCCGGCTAATCAAGTTCTTCACTGTGAGTTATGGGCTAATCAAGTTCTATACGCGTAGGTGAGGTAAGTTACTATTAGTTTTGACTTGAGAATTTTGTGCCAGCTATTTGCCTATCCATTTAATTTTTATCTGTTAATTATTCTTAGTTTTTTCTTATTTCGATTGCATCTGCTAAAGCATTGAACTTTAAAAATATTGTCTATCCTCCACTTGTTCCATTCTATTAAAGGCAATATCTTCTCTCTCAACATTTTCCTTAAGCTTATATATCTTTCTTATCTACTTTTGCAGCACATAAGGCAAATGGTGTGAGCTCACTATGGGGCCACAAACTTAGAGGTAAGTAATTGAAAAGGATAATTGGTTTGTTACTTGTTAGTTATATTACCTTTGCTTTCCATCTTTTTGTGAAGGATTATTTTTCAGAATGATGTCTTGATGTTTAAAAGCTTGCTAAATGTCGAAAATGATTCTGATCCCAGACTGTCTCTTGTATCTCATGATCAAAGTGTCTTCTTTTGCAATCAGTTTTATATGTCGTGGAACAGCTTTACAGATGGGTCTTTCAGTCGTTATGTATATGCATTAGTAAGTTCTATTGTTCAATAGTTATAGAAGTCCACTGAATGCATGCTATCTCAAAATTTCTTAGCCCATGCTATTATATAACATTACATAATGCTACTGGTCATATAAAATTGCGTTATCTTTTTTATCCAACAAACTAGTGATACCTGTGAGCTTTTATTTGTCTTGTCTGGGAATTCCTTGGACTTCAAAATTAGAATATTAAATACTTGTCTTTGATCGATTATCCTTGTATACTATTTGGTCACTGTACTAGTAAATTTTTTGGTTTTATTATGCTTCTTTTTTTATTGGATTATTTGAAGCTTCTTTTTCACTTTAAATTTGGCATCATCAACTCTTGCATCTGAATTGTTTGCAGAATTCATATGCATTCTTATTTAAGATCCGTGCTTACTTTGGATTTGTTCATATGCAGAATTCATATATCGACCGGAGTTTCTTGTCTAATGGTCTCAATATTTGTTGGACTACATTATCATCTCGTATATGCTATATGATGCTTCTACATTATCATCTCGTATACACTATATGATGCTTCTTTAGTTTTGGTAACCTGTGTTCTGACTCTTCTGAGCCTCTTAGGCTCTTTCTTTTTTCCAGATGCAGTTTCTTGATTAACGATACTCTCCCTGTTGTTTAAAGTTCTTTTAAGTTAGTTATTTTTAAAATTGTTGATTTTTTTCATGTCAATTTCCAGAGTAAGCTTTGCTTTTCCAGTTCAGCAAGTGGTACAGTTGCTGAAGGAGACAACAAAACAGAAGAAAAGTAAGTCCTTGAAGATTTGGCGTTTTTTTTTTCATTTTTTTTAACTCTTTGAACTTTGCAAATGGTTCATGGTTGATAATTGTTTTCTCGTTTTCTCTGTGAAAGTCAGCTATTCAGAATCAGACCCTTTATAATATTTAAAATCCATGTTTTTCTTGTTAAGTTCTTGGAACTAATGTTGAGACCAAATATTCAGTGTGTTTTTTTAATCTGTAATTTTTATCAATTTTCTTTTTAACAAGTCAAAACTATTGATCCAATGCCAATGATTCTTCCTTAGGACCCACGATGGTTTTGTGAATGCATCTTAATAATTTAACTTGCACATAATTGTAGCTCCGGCCTCTCAAATTGTTTCATTCTTGACAAAATCTTCTCTTCTTTGGTGACCAGGACATCAGAACATGGAATTTCTGGTAGGGAACCTTCTGAAACTCATTTTCTTTCCTTGTTTGATTGTGTCATTTAGTTCTAATACATCAAATGTTTGCTACTTTGCTTTAAGCTGTCATTTAGTTCTAATACATCAAATGTTTTATTTTTAATAAAGAGGTGACACTTTTGTCACATAACATTACTGTGCCTTTGTAGGTGGTTTTTAGAACACTGTTAGCTTCCTTGGTGCCTATAGTTGGTTTCAACGTAGTGATGACATCTGAGCATTTTGCTTCGTTTTTGGTTTGCCATTCAATATCAAATCTCATGACATACTATTTTTCTATGCTTTATGAGAGTTATATGACTTAAGGACCAAAATTTTGTTGGTACTTGCTTCATTCTGCATGATATATGACTGATGTTAAGTTCCCTTAAGAAATTGCTACTATTTAGTATGAATAGTTTCAATCTACATTCTAACAGTACCATGTTTACATAACATAATCTATAATCTTATTTAAGTAACTTGCTACTTTACTGAGAGCCATGTTGCAACTTGATGATGATGAGGTGCGAGTTTCTGCAACAAAAGTCATGGGAATCATGTCTCAGGTACAACATCTTTTATGTGATTGATTTTTGGGATTTGTGTCTATTGCAAGACAGTGGTCTGAAGTTGATTACCATATTTGGTCTAGCTGTGAAATGATAGATGAATCTACTATTAGAGAAATACTTACAACAACTTGCTACAAATGCTTTTGCTTCGTTTTAGTTTCTTTAAGATGCTTTATGAGATTTTTTGTATACTTTTGTTTTATTTTGCATTGAGGCACTGATGTACAATCTTATTTATTCTCAGTACATGGAAGATAATGAGTTCCAGGATCTGCTACAACTACTTATGGATATGACTGAATCTGCAACCTAGTTCATTAGACATAGATCTTTTCAGTTAAAGAATGGGAGTGGACCAGTAAGACTTGCCGTTGAGCGTTGTGCTCTGCATATTTTTCAGTTAACAAAAGGTCAGTGTTACATTGATTCTGTTTATCATAATCTCTAATAGTTCATCTAGGTATGCTTTATATTCTTTTTAGTTGTCACATATGGAAGCAGTCTTATTTATGTGTATATAATCTCTTATCCCAATTTATTATTTTTATACAGTGTTAAAGCAGATCGAGTTAACAAGCAGCCCCAAAGAACAACTTGTGAATGATGAAGTTTTATAGAACTTGTGAATTGAGATATTTTTTGTATTTAATATGGAATACAAACACTTTTGTAAATAATGCATTGTATTATAAGTGAATTTTGTAAACTATTATCAGTGTAAATTGTGAATATTATCAATTGTGAATAAAAATGCTTGTAAATTGTGAATATTGTAAATTGTGAATATTATCAATTGTGAATAAAAATATTTATAAATTGTGAAAAACACTGCCTATTAAAAAGACAACGTTTTTTAAGTAACAATACACAACACGATTTTTGCGTTGTCTTTGTGCCAAACCACAACGCTTTTTCCGCGTCGTCTTTGATACCCGACTTTTAACAACAGCGTCAATAACAACGTTTTTTAAAAACCAATAGACAACGCGAAAAAAGCGTTGCCTTTGCTCCAAACCACAACGCGGAAAAAGCGTTGTCGTAGATATACTTTCTACAACGGCTTCATCAACATCGCTTTTTAAGCATTAACGACAACGCGGAAAAAGCGTTGTTGTTTAACTTTTTTCTTGTAGTGCATGCGCGTTTTGATATTCCCCTACGCCACTCAAGACATTTTTAGGCAAAATATTGATTAATACATCAATTACCTTTTTATTCGCCTTTGATCGATATTGTTGCTCTTGATTCCAATATCTAGGCCTAAGCTTCTTCCCGTGCTTATCCTTTGGAATCTCCTGTTGGGACCGGGTGCATGTTGACATGGATGCGGGTTCATAATTTTAAAAATTAATTACGTACAGCGGAAGGTTTAGCATAAATAATTTCTCAAATTATTTAATCACACATCTAAGCATGCAATTTTATCTTGTGTAGACATGATCATATATTTAAAATTTTGCAAAAACATAAACTAATTTACGTATTACCTCACGTAACTCGAAGGAAGGGACGAGATCCAACCGTAAGCGTCCCTTGGAAGCTCCGCCTCTATTCGCGTCCACGCCGAGTATCTTCGGGATGATTTCGCAAAGCCACGAGTTTCGTGTTTTCGAGAACTACTAGATGTTGGATCGAGAGAACCGATAGAGGGGGGTGAATATCGGAAATCGTTCGGATTTTAGGATTAGAGCAGTTACGCAGCGGAATAAAACAATCAAACGCAAACACAGTAGTTTTTACTCCAAGGCCCACGGTCGTTGACCGTTTACTTTGGGCAATTCTATATGAGGCGCAATAATAGTTTACAAATATTGATTTACAAATACAGCACAGTAAACTTAACAATTAAAAAGAGGCTCTTCTTTTACCGACGTCCGATGTAGGTTGTCTTTTTCGGAGCAGCGGGACGTCGTCGGCTCGAGTTGGGAGGTTTCCGGAGCGAGGCGCGAGAGCAGAAGAGCGTAGAAGCGTTGATTGAGAGTTGTTTTGAAGCCTGGGGTCGAGGGCCCTTTATATAGGGCCTGGGGGCGCCCGGGACGTCGGGGGCGCCCCCCCACATGTCACACGATCCGCCTCGGTCTCGGTCAGCTTCTATCCCTTTAAATTCGGGATCAGACCTTGACCGGGGCGCCCGGAGCGCTCGGGGCGCCCGGATTGACCGGGTCAAAGTTTCATCTGCTGGCTTCGAAGGGAGCTGCTTCGGCAGTTAGTGCTGGGGGCGCCCGCAGCATGCGGGGCGCCCGGAGCAGTGGGGGCGCCCGGAACACCCGGGGCGCCCCGACAGATAACTGTCGAAGCACATTTTTGCTCCTGCTGATTTGTGTTCACCTTGGGGGCGCCCGGAACATCCGGGGCGCCCTACTCAGCTTCTGCCTCACTCCTTTGAGGCTCTCTGAGCTGCAGACACTCAGTCCTTTAGTCCTGCATCCAGGGTTAGTCCAAAAAGCAGAAATATTAATATTTTATACAGCCTTAGCTGTCTTGGTTCTGACTTTGGGCCTCTAAAATGGAGCCCTAGGTCGAACCGACGCCTACTGTTCCCTCTCGACGGGGAACGCGTCCTCACCTACTCCTCTCGGGAGAATGTACCTGATGCCAACCGCTCCTTTGGTTGGACTTTTGCTTGGCGGTCCTTTGCCAGGTCTTGGATACCGAGCTGTCCTTCGCCCGTTGCCTAGCAGTCCTTCGCTAGGGCTTTAGTCCCTGGCATTCCTTCGCCAGGTGCCTAGCAGTCCTTCGCTAGGGCTTTGTTCCCTGGCATTCCTTCGTCAGTGCCTAGCTGTCCTTCGCTAGGGCTTTTACCCTGGCATTCCTTCGCCAGTGCCTAGCAGTCCTTCGCTAGGACTTTGTTTCCTGGCAGTCCTTCGCCAGGTGCCTAGCAGCCCTTCGCTAGGACTTTTTCTGCACACTCGGTGAACAACGTTAGATCACAAATAGACTTAACTTTGAATCCTTTGCCAATATCAAAACAAGGTTTGATATGGTGCTTCATGTACCAACAATCTCCCCCTTTTTGATTTATGGCAACACAATTCAAAGTTAAGTTAAAAACATCTAATAGTTGAGAACATAAGGTAAACAATGAAGTATAACTGTTTATGAACAGAATAAATGTAGAGTTAAAAAAAATTCTTTATTTCTTAACTCCCCCTAAAACCCTGAATACTTATGTTATAAAACACTTAAAACACTTAACTTTGACCTTTCTTCCCCCTTTGACATATATCAAAACCATACATGGGCGAACAAGGTTTATAATAGGGAGTTTTGAGTTTTACCAAAAATAAGTTTTTGACAAGGTGTTTCAAAAAGAGTAAAAGCAAGCCTAAATTTTGTTAAAAGCTTTAAAAAAAATTACTTAGGCAAAATTTTGAATCCAAATTTCCCTAAAAAATTTCAACTTTGAGAATTGGGAAAATTTTGTTTTAAAAGAATTTACACATTTAGAAGAATATGCTTGGAAATACTTTGTGTATTTAAAAAAAACAAAATCTTTAAGAATTTTCGAGACAAGTTTTTCACCAAAACAACTTTACTTAGGAACATTTGCCAACATTTTCAAAAAGTTTTTGCTCAGATAAATTTTGTTTACTAAGAAAAATTTTACTTAGGAAAAACATGCACTTAAAAAAATTTAGAACACTTAGAAATTTTTGCTTTTCGAAAAAGGAGAAAAAAATTCTTTCCTCTCTTTCTTGCTCTCCCCCTTGGCTATATATATCAAAAAAATAAGTTTTAAGAAAACGTTTGTGTATCAGAGCCTATGAGTTTTGAAGACATAAAAATACTTAGTATCACTCTTGAAAGCATAGCAAAAGCTTAAATTGTATTAACAAAACTCCATCTTGAAGAGTATTGTGAGGTTTCTGAAAATATTTTGTAAGAAAAAAAATTCCTTAAAAAATTTAGAAAAGATTTTTCAAGTACTTTTGAGATAAATTATGATTTGAAACACATAAGTACTTTTAGAAAAATATTAGACTTTGAAAAATATGAGTAATTTTTTAAACGTATTAGACTTTGAAAAAATATAAGTAATTTTTGAAACGTATTAGACTTTGAAAAATATAAGTAATTTTTGAAACGTATTAGACTTTGAAAAATATAATATTTTACTTGACTAGGTTTCTTTTCCAGTCTGACACAATCCTAGGAAGCCTTGTTGACTACAAGGACATTTTCCTAAGTGTCCTGGAAATTCTCCAACCCAAGTAAATATTATTTCAAAAATAATTTCATAAGCCACAACAATAATAGCATTTTGAAAGACTTATATTTTCAGCAAGGATTTTGAAGATATAGTTTATGAAAATATGTTATTAAATAATTTCAAAACAGATAATTATTAATAAAAACTTTTCAGAAATTCTTCTTTTGATTCAGCCTCCCCCTAAATTTGACACATCCTAGGAGTCCTAGTAGATTATGTAGTGGACCTTCCTCTGTGTCTTTAGGGTTTACCAAAATCAAAAGAATAACTTTGAAGTATGATATTTTTAAGAAGATAATTTTTGAAAACACAACTTGGAATGATAGCATAGTTTTCGAAAATCATTTTGAAATGATGATAATTTTTCAAAGAGATAGTAATATACGAGGGTTTTTGAATCAAATTTTTGAAAACCTTATTTTGAGATGATAGTGAGTTTTAGAGCATAAGGTTTTTGAAAAAAATCTGAATTTTTCGAAAAAAGAACCAAAAAAACTCCCCCTGTATTTGACACTGTCTTACTTTTATCTAGGTTCCTTAAGGGGTTCAGTGTTGAGCAAGTTTGACTATGTTGACTAGGGTTGACTGTTTTGACCAAGTTTGACTAAGTTGACAATGTTTGACCAATCAACAACTAAATCAAACAAGCCCCTAGATTATATTTAAAATGAGTCTATCGAGATATTTCACATGAAATTTCATATTAAAAAATGTTAGAATTGAAAGAGTAGGGTACCATAAACTGAATTAATTTGAAAAATAGAGATAATTTTGAATAACTTTTGAAAATATTTTTTTTGTTTAAAATGATAGTGAATTATGCATTTAGGTCGTAGATGTCTCACCCAGTTCTACGTGGTCAAGCATGTTAACCTTATGGGTTATGTGAGACAAATATTTTAATTTTGAAAATAAATGATTGACAATAATTAAATTGAATTTTGAGAATAATTAATTGAGAATAATTAAGTTGAATTTGAGAATAATTAATTGAATTATTTTGAATTTGATTAAATTGATTTAACTAAGATTTAATAGAATTTAATTGATTTAATTAAAATTTAATTCAATTTAATTGATTTAATTAAGATTTAATTCAATTTAATTGATTTAATTAAGATTTAATTGGATTTAATTAAGATTTAATTAAATTTAATTGATTTAATTAAGATTTAATTGAATCTAATTGACTTAATTAAGATTTGATTTTGAATTAATTGAATTAATTTGAGTTTGATTAATTTGAATTTGGTTGGGTTGGACTCAACTTTTAGGTCCTAAGCATCTCACCCATTTCTAGGTGACAAAACAAGGTATCCTTATATGTTTTGTGAGATGCGTTAAATTTTATCTTTGAATTTAAATTAAAAGCTATGATTTGATTGAAGCTTGTGTTAGATTCAAGTTTAACAAACGACAATTTGAAAGTAAGTTTCGATAATTGGCTTCCAGGTCTTGGCGAGGCACAGAGACCTTCTTTGGCCGTAGCCTTATTGGATCAACAACCCTTTCCTAGACAAAGCCTTTTAAAGAAATTTTATTTTCAAATTGCTTTCTGAGAAACTTTGGTCTAACTAGCTTAGGATTCGGAGAGGTAGCTTCGGCTAGTTCCACCAAACTAAAAAGACCAAATAAGGTACTCCTTACCCTATTTGATTCCTTAGTCAGGCTTCCCTAACGTACTATCATCAAACCTTGTCCTAATACTAGGTTGTTCAAGTTTCAATTAATCAGGTTAGTCCTTAAACTAACCAATCCTAATTTTTAAGCAAAAAAAAATAAAAATAAAATAAAAAAACAACATACAATTAAAGCAAACAAAAAAATTGATCTAAGTTACATCATAATCGAAATAAAACTCTGATTTATTAAAATCAGCATGGTTGTGAATTAAATTTTCTGACATATTAAACTTAACTAATTTGTATGAATTAATTACGTTCTTTGAGGTAAGTATTAGATTTTCAAATATCGTAAATTTACCTTTTGATTCCCGGTTGGGAATCTCCCCCTTGATTCTAGCCATCTTTCTTTTGCTTGATTGTTTCTTCGATATTTTGTAGCGGTCGCGAGCCAACCAGACCAGTTTCCAAGGATCCCTTCCTTCATCGTCAGATTCTGAGTCTGAGTCGGACTCAGGTACAGGTTGAATCTTCTTCTTTGGTGGTTCTCTTGGAGTTTTCCCTGCAATGACAACTATACCTTCCTCGACCATTGCAGTATCAGCTTGATTATTTAACCTTAATATAGAAGAAAATGATTCAAAATTAGTTACCAACTTTGTCTCAGAAAACTCGTCGTCTGACTCAGGTTTGATTTCGACATCGGGTGTCGAGTCTGACTCGGCTGTTTGTGCTTGGACCGAGACTGCAAGATAACTTTGGTAATCTTCTTCTTCATTTGATTCGTCCGATGATTCGAACATCTCTCCATTAAAGACTTCAATATCGGAGCTCTTTTCGTGTAGGTTGAGTAGCTTCTCCCACATCTCTTTAGCACATCCAAATGAACCGACTAGCTTGAGTTGTTCGTTGGTTAGACCACATTGTATGATTACTGTTGCCTTAGCATCAATCTCGATCTTCCTTAGAGTTGGTTCGTCTAATTTGTCCCAAGCGATCGATGTTCCATCTTCCGTGGGGAATCTGAACCCCGTTTGGATTATCGACCATAAATCTAGATTAGCCTTCAGGTGGGATTCCATTTGACTTCTCCAGGAGTTGAAATTTTCGCCAGAGAAGAGCGGTGGACGAATGCTATTCCATTCTTGATTGGCCATTAAAAATGATCCTTGCATACAAAAGAAATAACAGAAATATACCAAGACTTGGTCTTGGATTAGTAGTGCGGGAGAAGGGAAAAAATAGCTCAAAATAAATGTTGCACGAATTTCGAGGCGGACTAATAATAAAAACAATTTATGATAAATTTTTGAAAATATTAATTTTGTCAATTCTGATTAATGATGAAAAATTAAAAATTTAATGTTAAAAAAATTTTGCTCGAATTAAGGTAGCACGAATTTCGAGGAAAATATTAAAATAATAATAAAAAAAAGTTTATGACAAATTTTCAAAAATTGTTCGTTTTATCAATTTTAACTTATAGTGAAAAGATGAGAATTCAAAATTAAAAGTCTATGACCTACAGATATTATTTATTTGAAAATAAAAAGCGAGACTGATCGAGTGGTGTTGATTAACAAAAAGAAAAGAAATAAAATAAAAAATTTCGTAAATCCGAAAAACTCTCAAATTGTTGGTTGCACCAAATTTGAGCTTCCCCGCTCTGATACCACTTGTTGGATCGAGAGAACCGATAGAGGGGGGGTGAATATCGGAAATCGTTCGGATTTTAGGATTAGAGCAGTTACGCAACGGAATAAAACAATCAAACGCAAACACAGTAGTTTTTACTTGGTTCGGAGCCTAGGTCGACTCCTACTCCAAGGCCCACGGTCGTTGACCGTTTACTTTGGGCAATTCTATATGAGGCACAATAATAGTTTACAAATATTGATTTACAAATACAGCACAGTAAACTTAACAATTAAAAAGAGGCTCTTCTTTTACCGACGTCCGATGTAGGTTGTCTTTTTCGGAGCAGCGGGACGTCGTCGGCTCGAGTTGGGAGGTTTCCGGAGCGAGGCGCGAGAGCAGAAGAGCGTAGAAGCGTTGATTGAGAGTTGTTTTGAAGCCTGGGGTCGAGGGCCCTTTATATAGGGCCTGGGGGCGCCCGGGACGTCGGGGGCGCCCCCCCACGTGTCACACGATCCGCCTCGGTCTCGGTCAGCTTCTATCCCTTCAAATTCGGGATCAGACCTTGACCGGGGCGCCCGGATTGACCGGGTCAAAGTTTCATCTGCTGGCTTCGAAGGGAGCTGCTTCGGCAGTTGGTGCTGGGGGCGCCCGCAGCATGCGGGGCGCCCGGAGCAGTGGGGGCGCCCGGAACACCCGGGGCGCCCCGACAGATAACTGTCGAAGCACATTTTTGCTCCTGCTGATTTGTGTTCACCTTGGGGGCGCCCGGAACATCCGGGGCGCCCTACTCAGCTTCTGCCTCACTCCTTTGAGGCTCTCTGAGCTGCAGACACTCAGTCCTTTAGTCCTGCATCCAGGGTTAGTCCAAAAAGCAGAAATATTAATATTTTATACAACCTTAGCTGTCTTGGTTCTGACTTTGGGCCTCTAAAATGGAGCCCTAGGTCGAACCGACGCCTACTGTTCCCTCTCGACGGGGAACGCGCCCTCACCTACTCCTCTCGGGAGAATGTACCTGATGCCAACCGCTCCTTTGGTTGGACTTTTGCCTGGCGGTCCTTTGCCAGGTCTTGGATACCGAGCTGTCCTTCGCCCGTTGCCTAGCAGTCCTTCGCTAGGGCTTTAGTCCCTGGCATTCCTTCGCCAGGTGCCTAGCAGTCCTTCGCTAGGGCTTTGTTCCCTGGCATTCCTTTGCCAGTGCCTAGCTGTCCTTCGCTAGGGCTTTTACCCTGGCATTTCTTCGCCAGTGCCTAGTAGTCCTTCGCTAGGACTTTGTTTCCTGGCAGTCCTTCGCCAGGTGCCTAGCAGTCCTTCGCTAGGACTTTGTTTCCTGGAAGTCCTTCGCCAGGTGCCTAGCAGCCCTTCGCTAGGACTTTTTCTGCACACTCGGTGAACAACGTTAGATCACAAATAGACTTAACTTTGAATCCTTTGCCAATATCAAAACAAGGTTTGATATGGTGCTTCCTGCACCAACACTAGATTCTCCGAGAACGCGACGAGAAAAACCAAGAGAGATGTCGGAAGACTAACCACAAAAGGATGGCCGGCTGGTGCTCCTTCTTGGGGCTGGTTGGCGCATGGCAAGAAGGGGAGAAGAGAAGGAGAGAAAGAGAGGGAGAGAGCCTATGCCTTCGTCTCTTCGATTATCACCCAAGCCTTGCCTTGGGTCCTTTATATAGTGGCCTCTCAACCATCAAGCCTCTCAAATATGGAATAACTTATTCCATCATGCCAAGTTTGATTTTATATCATGGTTAAAATTATATTTTAATTTATGATAAAAATCAATCAAGTCTCTTCTCTCTTATGGAATAAATTTCCTTATCATGGTAAATCAATCCATGATTGATTTTATAAAATAAATCAATCCATGGTTCATTTTAATTTCCATGAAAAATAAACCAAACCTTGGTTTAAAAATTTATATCATCCATAATTTTATAAAACAAACCACACTTGGTTTATTTTATAAATTGAACCAAAAACTTGGTTCTCTCCCTTTGTTGTGGTCGGCCAAGCAAAGAGGATGGAGGCCCTCTTTGGCCGGCCCATCCAAGTCAACCCCAATGAATTAAACTTATTTAATTCATCTATTAAGTCTTCAAAAGACTTAGCCATTTTACGCTACCGACGCGTCTCTGAAAAATTCAGATTCGACTTATCGTTTGGCTCAACCAAACCTAATCTCTCTTGATTGGAAAATCTAATTTTCAACTCGTTTTAAATCTCTCAGATTACTCGTAGTGCGTGTGACTAAATAGGCTTTTGATTTATGTTGGCCGTCTATAATTAATCAATTATAGAACGATCATGAATGACACCTAGTAGTACATCATGATCCCCAATTAATCGAAAGATCAACAGTTGACCTCAGAAACAATTCGGAAATCCTTCAGCAGCTATAATGAATCGTGCCCCATTCCCTTCACCATCTTATACCCACTTGGTTCAGGACATGGTCTATGTGTGTCAGTCCCCACTAGGCTAACTACGTCACATCTAGCCCAAGTAACGTTTTCTCATCCTACGGATTCTAATTACTCTCATGTATTTAAGAGATTCATACTCTGAACATGTCATGCTCTGGCCAGAGACTTCGAGTAACAATCCGATGATAGGCCTCGGGTATACATCTCCTCGCAAGGAGTGGTGAATCCTTTGTAGGCTGTTCAAACATCTTCGGGCACTTCGGCTTATACCCAATCATCCTGGGTCCACACCTCCTTGGAGACGCTTGCTTAAGATGTCAAAGTATAAGTCTCCATGACCAAGATGACTTGAACACCGCAAGTCAAAGGAACATCGCATTTAAGCTGCAGTAAGAACTTCACTGACATATCTATATGTAGACTACCATATGAAGTTTTATAGCCAGTCACTCCAATGAACTAGTTCCCTTAACTAGCATTCATGTTTATCTCCGGACATCTCAATGTCACCAGCCAGTGAGAATCAGCTGATTAGAGAATAACCCATGCTAGTCTCAACAGAATTGATAGTGTCCGTATTTATCAATTCATCGACTAGGGACAATTTCAATACTTCATAATTGCACATGTAGAGATAATCACTAGTTGTGAATTCATCACAAATTCTCTCATGCTATGAATTGTATTGCGGACATTCAGTAAATGAGTTTAAGATCTCAATCAAATACACAAACATGTATACTCAAATAATGAATATTCATTTATTAGAATAAATGATTACAATCATAAGACGATTGTCTTAGGACACTTCTCTCATATCACTAACATCTCGAACGGTTCTTCAAGCACAATTCTACATTCCCACTGTAAAATACGGCAATTCAAAAATCCGGACCAGAAAATTTTTCAGGATTTTTCAAGATAGAGTCTAGGATTTTCGGCCCTACAAGAGAAGCCAAGGGGCTTTATTGTAAAAACTTAAAACTTATAAAGGGTTTACGGGTAAACTCTTAAATTTTGAAAGGGTAAATAATCTAACCCTAGAGATTTATGGAGGTGGATTAAAATATAGTGGAGGGTTAAATAGTTAAAACCTTACCCTAAAGGTAGAGTTGAATTTTAGAAAATTGAGGGATCTTTTTGCAAAAGATCCACTCTTTTATAACCTGGCTTCTCCCTTTTCTTCTCACGTGCCCTAACCGCAGCCGCCCACTGTCTTCTTCCTCTTCGTAAACTTTCTCCTCCCTTTCCTTCGCCCGCAGCCACACACCGCCGATAGCATCCGCTAGCCGATCGGAGCCATCGAGGCTCGATCGCGAGCCCACATCTCCCCTGCTTTCTTCCTCACAGCTTTCCCCATCTCCTCCGTTTCGTGCGAGGTAATGGGTCCTTGAGCCCTCACCCTGGATTTCATCCCTTTTTGGATAGTGTCGCCTGAGTTACACGATCTTCCAGAGACGGTGATTTTTTATCTTCCATATCCGACCCCGTGTAGCCTCTCTAATCTCCAGCAAAGTCCTTTGTCAAGATTCGAGGGCAGACCTCAGTTCAGTGCTTAGGGAGTAGGCCTCTACCACTTGCCATTCTTCTAGTAAGCTCTTGGATGATTCAGATTTGGTGTTGGGATTGGTATATGGTGATGGTTCAGATTTTTGGTTCTATTTCTGTTTTGGCAATTGATTTCAGGTTGGGTGCTCACTCATGGTTTTGTTGAGGTTTTTCTTGCTGTGAGATCCATCTATTAAGGAATTTTTGGATGTTCTATTCTGATTTGAATAACTGTCGTGCACTCCTCAAGAATTGCACATATTTTCCTTATGTTGGCACTATATTTGTTCTGATTTAGGTAAGCTGTTGGTGGTGGGTTGCCAGATCTAAGCAAGGGAAACAACACCGTTGCAACCATGGTAAGGTTTGAATCTGTTTAATGTTGATCTAGGGTTTAGAATCAGAAGTATTGATATGCTATGGTATTGGCCAGTGAGGTGGAAGCTTGGTTAGAAAAGATTTCTCTTAGATTTAAATTAAATGGCATGTTCTGGATTTTCCTCTTGGTTTTGGATTTGATTTCGTGTCTTGGGTCTAAGCTTTTGGGAAGATGTTGTGTGGTGTTGCTTACTAAATCAGTGATATGGATTTTTGGTTATTTGTTTGGATTGAGGATGATGCAGTAGACCTAAGGATTTAATGGTTGTTGAAATTGGAATACGGATTGAGTGGCTTCTAATCTTGTTTTATTTGGATTTTATTGTCATGATTCTGTTCTTGGAGTGTGTTTCATCTTATGGTTTAGGTATGGAGATGTAGGTGTAGTTGCTTAATCCTTGTCATTGCATGAACTTCACTTGAGGTGTGATTTGTGTTCTCTCTTATTGATCAAGTAGCTTGTGTTATGGGATATATTGTATCTAGAATAGAATATTCTAATACATTGGGGGATTGAGTGTGTGATCTGTTGTGGAGCTAAGATATGATAGTACTTCGTGTGATCATATTTTAAGTTTGTTGTTCTTATTGGGTTCCGTTCTTGCGGCAGTTTAGATTGGATTAGGGGTTTGTTCTCCCCCTTGTGATCATTACCGTGAGCGGTTGAGTGACATTTGTTTCATGGGAGCCTTTATTGGATAGAATTAGAGGTTGGTTGAGCTATTGGTTGAACCACGAATTAGGTCTAATTTGAGATTAAACCTAATAACCTAAACTTGATAATTCGGGTTCCAAAATCTAACCGGAATTTAATCTGAGTAACTTGGGATAATTATGGATACTCATTTAATTAAGATTAATTAAATGAAACGGGATAATTAGGACGATCCTAATAAATTGTGATAACTCGTTTAGCTATAAATTATGTATTATTGTAGCTAAACATTATACCTTTAATACAGGGCATTGATTGGATTTAGCATTTCTGACCATCAGACGGGTGGTTCTTGCTGATACGAGCATCTACTTTGAGGCGAGTACCCTTGACTTATATTTTAGATATTGTCATATTGCTATGCATGGTTTCTTATAGATAACAGTAAGTTTATATGCTATATCTGCCTTAGTATACCTGTATTTGATATCTGTTGCATATCTTTGAGGTTATCTCCCTTTTAGTTTCATACAGTCTCAGTAGTGGTTATGTGTATATATATTTGTGCATAGATGCAGTGATATGCTCCCTTGCATTTGACATTGATGGATCATTGGTTATTTTGTCAGTATACCTAGTAGGTTACTTGTATCCCATGATATAGGATTCAGACCTATACCTAGCACACTGAGGTGTTAGTTGAGGACTTGGTGGGTGTTGTATGTGTTTGGGTCATATACCATCATTGCATTGTTGCATGCTGATGATCATCGGCTCCTATGTAGTCTGAGTCCATCGTCAGTTACATGAGGATATGCACACACATCCACTCAGGGGTAGTGGCTACCATAGAGTGTGTGCATTTGCCCTGTATTGCCCCGCACGGTCACTATTTGGAGGGTGGTTCCGGTGCGTAGTAGCAGCCAGGGATCCCTTCTCGTCCTGAGACACGAGAAGATGAGAGCTAGACTCCCCCATTGCTTGGGGTAGGAGAGTGACCTCCGCCAGCATTCTGTCCACTCGGTCACTCAAGAGCAGTGATAGCAGGGTGCGTACAGTTGTCATAGCCTTACACACTCGGACGTTCACTTATGACCGGTGGACGATGATCTGACTGGTGTCAGGGGTGACGCATATCATTGCACCATGTGCATATTTTGCATCGTGCATTATTTGCTGCATTTGATTTCTGCACTTGATTGACATGCATATACTGGAGATTTGTTTACCTTGGATTATGTGTTATACTTGTTCCATAGAGATTTATTTCACCCCTCTACAGGATAGATGGATTCTGGTATGTACTTTTATTCAGTATCTTCAGTGTGTACCCCGTTTTCTATTGTTCATATGAGACTGTATTAGCGTAGACTCTTATTGTTAGTATAACCTACTACGCATACCTGTTTAGGTATCCGCTGAGTTTATGGACTCACACCGTTGGCTATATTTTTATTTTCAGGCTGAAATACTTGGAGTAGCTAGAAGAACCTAGCAACCAGTCCCTACCCATCACGACAACATGATTTTGCTTTGTACTTGTAGTACATTTGTTTTATATTTCTTTTAGCGATTTGTATATGTCATATGAGTGTGTCATGTGCCCTAAGGGGTTTTTGTATTGGTTGTTTCATCGTAAGTTGGACCGGTCCGCAGTCAGGTATGGTTTATTATGTTGTGTTTATATATTTTGAGGCCTAAGGCCAATTAAACTGCGTGGTCGTGTTCTATGTATGTGTAAATTGTCCGTCGGACAGGGGAGGTGCTATCCGATTTTATATTGGATCAGCGGCTCCTGGGTCTCGGGGCGTGACACCCACTCCATTCCGAACTAAGTCTCGATCCTTGCCCTCCAAAAGTTGAAGTCTTCATGATCGTAGGGTGGTGGAGTGTAGATATCCTCCCCAAATTTGGCTTCCATTGTTCTTCCCTCTAGCTTTTGCTCTTCTTGGCGGTTATTCCAATCACGAGTGGTCCTTCGCTCTGATACCACTTGTTGGATCTTGTACGGTTGCTAGAGGGGGGTGAATAGCAAATCCTCGGCTTTCTTTAACCTACGTTGTTAGTTGCGCAGCGGAAATACAAGAAAAACAGTAAATAATAAGAAAGCAATGCTAACAAACCGATTTTACTTGGTATCCACCCCTAAGGGTGACTAATCCAAGAATCCGTCGGTGGATCACTCCCCGGATAACCTTCGGCTAGCCCTTGTCTCTTCTTGTGGGTGGAGAAACCTCGCCACAGCACTTCGACACTATCCGAGCACAAAGACTACTATTTGGCTCTTACCCAAAACCAAATTCGTCAAGAGTTTCAGCCACCATGAAGTCCTCTTTAAATAGAACTTAAGGCTGATAACTCGCCACCAGTCGACTGCCCCCAGCAAAATCCGACGGTTACACACCTAACGTTCAAATTTTGGCTGCCACCAGTCGACTGCTCCCAGGGCAGTCGACTGGTCCAGGGTCCAAAATATTTCTGTGAGTTTTATCAGTCGACTGCCCCAATGGCAGTCAACTGCCCTACTCACACACCTAGGGTTTCCCTTCCCGAGTACACTTCTCTCAGCACTCGACCCCTAGGATTTCCCGAGTACAATCACACAGCACTCGTACCCTCACGACTCAATTGACTCCTCATCAGCAGCCTCGACTATTGCCTTCGCGCCCTCTTCATCTTCGGCTCTCATCCCTCGGATGCACACATTCACGTATGTCTCGAAGCCCGCGCCTCTTAGCTTATCGTCCCTGCTCTCCAAAGTTTCTCGGGTGCACACAAGCCTCCAGCTTGTCTCCATGCCACCCTTCACCGTACCGAGACCGTCCAGTTAAGTCAATATGTGTAACCTGTACAACCTGCACACTCAATATACACATATTAGAACACAAGGGAAACCTAACTTAAACCCTTTGCACAAATATCAAAACTCATGATCACTCCGGATCACAGATTTCCTCAACAGGTAGACCCGGTCGAAGTGCCAAAGGGGCGTGATCAAAGACGAATTAGCCCAGGCACAGTGCTGAGGAAGCACTGTTGAGTATAATTTGGACCTATGTCACCTAACTTTGTGGTCGACACTAGAGGTACATCAGCCTGGACTAAATATTGAACAGGACGATTTCTGCCTTTGCCTGTGTAGCCGGTCAGCCACGCCTTAAAGTCTCATCCTTTCCCTGACGATTAGACCTCGTGCGTGCAATGAAGTCCGTATGGGGAAAGAGACGGGAAAGAAGACAAACTTAAGCTATTGGGAGACATAGAAGGCAAAGGTAATCAAGAAAAGAACCAGAAAGTAAATGCATATTTGGCACACTTGAAGTACAAAGGGGTTCAGTCATACACTCAGAGTACACAAGACAGTAGTGCAAAAATATTTCATTCAAAATAGATAATTACATTTGAAGTACATTTGGAAAACAAAAAAGAAAAAATATATAAAAGGTAAAATACAAAAGAAGAGACAGCTACAACTCCTTCTCCTCGGGCGACAGCTCATCCCAGGCCTGGCTGACGCTGAGAAAGTTGAGGTCGGCATTCGGCTTCAACACTCCCGCTCGCTGGATTTGATGGACTGCTCCGTTGAAGCCCTGCTTCAACCGCCTTAGCACTTGGTTTGCCAAGGTCCCCAAACTTGTCGGACTGAAGGAACTTAGCCTTGGACGTCACCTCTAACTCTGCCCACCGGGACTCTTCATTAGCTTGATATTTCTGAAGTTCTTCTACAGTTGTGCCCCGGCCAATCCTCAGCTCGGCCACCTCCAAGGCTAGTTGTTCCCGAGCAATTTGCGCCTTCTCAAGCTGCTCTGAGGTTGCTAGGAGTTGCAACTTGGCCTGCTCCAAGTTTTCCCGCAAGAGGCGAAGGTCTTCCAGTAGCTTTGCTTCTCGTTCCTCGAAGCGCCCATTCTCGAGAGCTAGGTGGTTCACCTCGTTAGTGAGGCTCTTCGTCAGCTCTGAGAGGAGGTACTCCCGGTGGCGAGAGCTATGCAAAGAAGACTCCGAGGTCAGCAGGGAGTCCAGGTAGTGTTCCACCTTAAACCGCAGACCCCTATTAACCTGCACCTGCATGAGCCCTTCCTCGTGAGCGTTGTAGACCTCTGCCTTTAATTCTACTACTTGTTCACACAAGGCATCAGTCTCCTGCTCGGAGGATAAGCAGCTGCATAGGGAAAGACAGTCGAGTGCAACCTGCCACAACAAATAATAGGAGTTAGTAAAAGGAAACAATAGCAAGAGTAAAGCATCGGACCTTTACTTGGAGGAGGGACTCGTGCAGGCTGGTGAGTGGCCTAGCTGATGCACTGGCGCTCTTCCCTCGTGCAGTTTTGCAGCCCCCCCTGAGGGGATAAGCTCTCGATGTGACGGAGGACACAGGGAACCTCGACAGGCACTCTGGAAGGCCCTAGGATGTCCTCTTCGGTGCTGGATGCTTCTTCGAAAGTGTGACCCCCAATAGAGGCCTCTTTTAACACCAATGGGTGGGGGTCGATGGAAGCCGCCTTCTCCACCACCTTTGCCTTTTGGCGCAGACGGGCACTCGTGAGAATGGACTTGGCAGGTTTCACCTCCTTTCCCTTAAGGTTGCTGGAGGTGTCGGCCACTTATGAGCGGACCTCGACCTCACCCGCCGGTGTCACAATGGTTGGCATTGCCTTCTCGAAGCGCGTGGAGAGAGGAACAGTGTCCTCCTCGTCATCTGCCGCCCTTGCCGGGTGGGTTCTTTTCCATAGGTGCGCTGAAGGGGCCGCTGACTTCCACCTGTGGTCTTCTGGGGCGTTCTCCTCCTCCACCCCTCCTCAGCAGGTAGAATGAGGCGCGGCCGCCTGGTCAGAGGTTGTCTCATTCTCGGGGTAGGCCCTGTCTTCGAGGTAGGAGCCCGAACTGGTCGTTCCTTCTCGCCATTTCCCTCCTCATGCACCACCTTAATGCTTGAAGGCTGGGTGGTGGTCTGCTCCTCGCTGGAGATCTCTTAGAGCCTTTAGGAGGGTCGATCGCAGGAAGGAAGCTGGAGGAGGGGCCAAGGCTGGCTCATTAGCCTGCTCCCATTTAAGGAGCCTGTTCATCGCCCGGGATATCATGACGTCCTCTGCAATACAAAAACAACAAAACATCAGTTAGAATCAACTAGCATTTATAAAAATTTAAGCTTACCGAGGCTGTGACTGATGTTGGTGGCTTTAGAGCTAAGCCCAACCCGGTACAGGAGTTCTTCACACTGCACCAGGCCGGGGCCGCTGAACTCCATGCCGACCAGGATGCCCCTAGCCCGCTGATATCCTGGATCCTGCTGGATGTCGTCTAGCTCCGGAATGGTTGGCAGGTCTTCTCTCCAACGAATGGGGCCGAAGGGGCGCTCAGGGAGTCGGATGAAGAAGAAACGTTCCTTCCATCCCTTATGGGAGGAAGGAAGACTCCCTATAAACTTATGGTTGGGGTGAGCCGTGAAGCTGAAAGCCCCCTAGACGCTAAGGTTGGGAGAAAGAAAAAGTAAAAAAACGGGAGGTCAAAGGAATGTCGAAGAGTTTGAAAAGGATGAATGCCCCACCCACCTGGGCGAAGGCGTTGGGAGCCATCTGATGTAAAGGGATATCAAAATAAAAAGATATACTCATGAAAAAAGGGGGAAGGGAAAAGTGGAGACCCAGTTCTACTTGCCCTAGGAAGAAGGTGAAAACCCTAGAGGAGGTTCTATGGGGGACTGATCTACCCTAGGGACTTCTAGCTCTGATTCCGCCGGAATGTCGTGCGCTTCGCAGGCGGTTCAGAGGGTCTCCGACTTAACCCTAGAGGAAATGGTTTCGTACCACTCCGGATGGTAAGCCTGTTCCCCCTCTGATCTCTCTTCCTCACCTTGAGTCTTCTTTCCCTTTTCTTCCCTACCCATGGCCGTGAAAAGAAGAAGAAGAAGGGCGAACGAGACTTACGCTTGAAGAAGAAGCCTTAACGAGGTGGAACTCTAGTGAACGAAGATAGAACGCGAAATCTCTGATAGCCGGCAATGCAAGAAGATAAAAGGACTCTTCTGTGTCCCCTTTTATAGGGAAGAAGCCGCCCTCGTGCGGACAATGGGGGCACGACACGCGGATGGCGATGACTGCCCATCTTGAGGCGTCACCCCTTTTTATGGTCGTCGCTTGGTATAGCCCTGCGGCGCGTATCAGCTGGAGATTGCGAAGAAAAGATCTGAACACGTGGTAAGGCTACATTCGCATAGATGTTTTGTTGCCATTAAGAGATCACATGCGCTTTTAATGGGTGATAGACAGCTATCATTGTCGCGCCTCGGAACTCGCAGAGTCTTTTTGGACTAATTCAAAAGACGGTTTTGGGCCAAGGAATGAATGTTTCGATTCCTCGGACCCGACAAGCCGCTAAAGGAGAAGTAATGAATATATGGACCCATAGGCGCGTAGCTTTTCTTCGTTGTACCACCAGTCTAATCGGTCAGCTACATTTCCTTCGATTAGACTTGAAGGGAGGGACTTGTGATAGGGTTGAGAATCCCAAGATGGACACGTGGCACGGAGAAACTACGTGTCAGGGTCCACTGCACCTGAGCGATGAGGTCGTACCAAGACCACCTCAGGAGAGCAGATCAGAGCCCCGAAATCAGACCGAGTGGTCGGGCTCCCGAGACTACCTCGGGAGGACAGACGCCTGAGGTCAGATCGGGCTTCAGGCTCCCGAGACTCCCTCGGGAGAATAGATGGGAGCCCTCGAGGTCAAACCAGGTGTCAGGCCTCGAGACCCTCTCGGTAAAACAAATGAAGGCCCCGAGATCAGCTCGGGAGAGAAGACCCCGAGACTGACTCGGGATAGTGGAGCCCAAGGATCAATATATCAAAGAGCCCGACTTTAAGTAGTCGTTCCTTTTTCCAGAACAGAAAAGTCATCGGATAATTATTATCCGTTATACGTGACAATTAAGGCCTTAATGATCTCAGCGGCCATTACCTAAAAGATATCATGTGACCGATGATTAAGGAACATGGAGGAGAACGTGGAGACACGTATGATCAAACCCTCTGATATATAAGGTGCTTCGGCACCCAGGTAAAGAGGTAAGCTTTTCGAACTTAACAAAATCCTGCTTCTTCGTTGTCTTCTTAAGAGAATTCAGATTCCTGACTTGAGCGTCGGAGTGGGCTCCAAAAGAAAATCTTCCGGTGTATTCCATTAACGCTCGTGTTAATCTCGCAAAGCGTGATCGTCTTTTCTCCGTCACTGTTCTCGTGGGCTACTCTTTAATGGCTCGTCGTCCGCATCCTTAACATTATTATTATTTTAAAAATTTTCACGTCGAGCATCAACTTTATTTACCTTTCTCAGAGATAGTCAACTTGCTTCAAATATTTTTTCTCAGGTTTTGGCACTGCATCATATAAACAAACAAGCTCAGGAGAAATGCAGGTTTCTTTAGTAATTTCAGGTTTTTTCTCCTCTCTCTCTCTCCTTCCTTTTTTTTTTTTTTTTTTTTTCCTTGACTTAGCAGATTCTTATTGTTCTATAAATAATTGAAAAAGGAGAAAAAATCGTCAAATGAAAAAAAAAAAAAAGAAAAAAAAAGTTAAAAGAGAGACTTCCAAAGAGGTGTCACTTTCTTCTCTCCACCAATTCTCAGGTCCTTTTTTATTCTCGATTAAAGATGAAAAGATAATTCTTATTTTTAAAATCATCAAATACAATATATTGTTTTTTAAAAAATGAAATAGGAAGAATTTTGTATTTCAGCCAATATTTTAATTTTTTATTTGTTAATTTAAAGTAAAAAATTATAGAATTAATCAAATAGGAATATAATTCAAGATGAGAGTTTATGATTCTGTCATAGTCATATTAATCATGTGATGGATACGACCATCATCTATCAATAAAAAAAATAATATAATCACCTCAATGATGCAACGGCTGAGATCTAGGGAGATATCACAGTTCGATGGCTATTGAGATATATATTGATATTGAATTTAGAGGAAAAATTTTAACTGGGCAGCCTTGAGGTGAAGTAATTATGCATGAAAAAAAGCTCACGAGTTTATTTTCATGGGCAAAATATCGATTCAATATTGGAGAGTCTTACCAAGAATATAAAGATCACGAATGTCTACTACCACACTAGTAGAATTTTAAAGATAGACTTCGCCAGTGATTACTTCGTCGATTATTAATTACGAAGTAATATATAGTAATCAACTTCGGTTATAAAAATGATAAAGTAAATATGATTTTAGACTTCATAGGTTGAAAAAAGCGGGCTTCACTTCTAATTTTAAGTGACAATTTACTTCGTAATATTTATTCGATGAAGTAATAAGTCTTAAAATAAAATTTATATTTTTAAGTGATGAAGTAATAAGTTTGAACCGCTAAAACATAAATTGAACCGGTTAATATTTTATCCACTCAATCCCCACTTTAAAACCCTAAGGAAACCCTAAGGCATGTGAGGTATTTTTCTCCCAACACCGACCGACTCTTTTTCTTCTTCTTCGGCAACCTCTTTTTCCCCGATCCCGACCATTTTTTCTCCAAGCACTGAGTGCACTAGTAGAATTTTAAAGATAGACTTCGCCAGTGATTACTTCGTCGATTATTAATTACGAAGTAATATATAGTAATCAACTTCGGTTATAAAAATGATAAAGTAAATATGATTTTAGACTTCATAGGTTGAAAAAAGCGGGCTTCACTTCTAATTTTAAGTGATAATTTACTTCGTAATATTTATTCGATGAAGTAATAAGTCTTAAAATAAAATTTATATTTTTAAGTGATGAAGTAATAAGTTTGAACCACTAAAACATAAATTGAACCGGTTAATATTTTATCCACTCAATCCCCACTTTAAAACCCTAAGGAAACCCTAAGGCATGTGAGATATTTTTCTCCCAACACCGACCGACTCTTTTTCTTCTTCTTCGGCAACCTCTTTTTCCCCGATCCCGACCATTTTTTCTCCAAGCACTGAGTGTCTTTTTTTCCTCCTCTTCTTCTTCAGCAACCTTTGTTCCCCGATCTTAATCGAGTGTGACAGCACCAAGGTTTTGTTCACCAGTCGACTCGATGGTAAGATTTTCAAGATCTTCTCACTTTGTTGTAGAGACATCGCGGATTGAAAATTTTTTTCTTTGTTGTTTGATATTATACATTTATATTAAGAAGATAAATGATGAAAGGAGAGCAGCATTGGCTGCTCAGTTTGCTGCCGAGGAAACTCTTAGACATGCAACACAAAAGAATGATGATATGCCTCCTATTGAAGTGATTCTTGCACCCCTTGAGGCAAAATTGAGGGTAGCAAGACAAGAGGTGTTAATTTGAAATTTTGCTCCTCTAAACTTTACTCTATCACACTTTCATGGACACAATGTTGCACCTAAAAATTGAAAATAATGACAAGTTGTACTCACTAAATATCATCGCATTCTCTTAAGTTTGTAAGCAACTCAATTGTTTTAAAATTTTTAGTGAGGTATTTTCTTTTTTATATTTGTTTTTGTCATCATTTATATATTACTGATTTAATTCTCTATGCATTTAGATGTTGACTATTCCCTTTTTTTTACTTGGACTAGTTGCATTTAATATTTGTATCACCCATTACTAAATTTTTCCATGAGCCAAATTGTTTAAAGGTATCATGTCTAACCATTTGGGTTTCTAATGTTGTTAGACTTGGTTTTAGTGTGATATGTAAGCTTAGTTATTTCAGAAATTGTTGTCATATCTATCTGCCGTGTTGGTTACCTTTTAGATTGAAGGTTAATACTTCTGCTAGTTTACATACACATGTTTTGTTCATTATGAACCTTTTAACTTTCTAAATATATCAGTAGAAAGAGTGCAAACTATTGAATACATCTCCTTTGTGTCGTGGTACCCAAGTGTTTTTCTCTTTTGCAGATTGTAAAGTTATAGGATGATAACAGGGCATTAGATCGACTCACTAAATCAAAAGAAAAAGCATTATTAGAAGTAGAAAAGACTGTACAAATTGCTTTACCCAAGGCTGCCATGGTAGATGATCTGCAAAACAAGAATAGGAGTGTTTCTAAATAGATCATCTGATGCAACTGGAGATACTCTCTCACCTAATATGTGGATGGAAATCCCAATTGTGAAAACCTATGAGCTCCCTAATGATGAATCAGAAGATTGTGTCTTTGGACCATTGTATATGTTACAGAAGGAAGTAATTACATTAAGGAAAGCATACTACGAGAAGGACCAACGCTTGAAGGACAAGGACAATGCCATTGAGGTAAATGCCCTCTTGTATCAAATTTCTGCTATAAAGTCATCAAATCTCCTGCACATCCTTTAATTTTCAAATCAGATGTTGGCAAAAGTACTACCAACTTATGAAATGGTTCTTGACATTTGTAATGGCTTCCTTTAGTTATTTATGAATTGAATCTATCATTCTATATACATTTCTTGTGTGGTACAAGTTTCACAACTAGTGGTTTAAGTTAGTTTTTAGAGTTGCCCTTTTATCTCATGTACGTTGAAAGCCTTGGTGAATTCATTCATGTTGTAGCTTACTGATAATCCCATCACTATAGCTTCCTTAAAGCATTCAGTATGTTGACGCAGTAAAGTCATCACTCAAGCTTCCTTAAAGCATTTAGTGAATTGAATCAGAGAGCATATACATTAAGTTTGAGGATGCTATATTTGGACGTCCTAAAAACATACGATTGCTAAGAGAAGATGTCCTCCACTTTATGGAGATGCGAGATAGGTGTCAGATAAATTTTGATTTATATGGGGTGTGTTATGTCTAACATACAATGTTTGTTTGCATATTTATATTTTTTTGAAACTTATCCATATCTTGAAACATTTCTAACCGAGTTATATAATATTTGTGTGCAGTCATCTCTACAAATATTTGAGGGACGAAGACAAAGCTGATTATATTTCATTTATGGATCCCGACTACATACCTACATGCCCACATGGCAAAGATGGTCGTGACTTATCACAAAATATTGCTGATCACTTAAAAGCAATGTGTAGAGATAGCATTTGCCTCATCCCATATAACACTGGGTAATATTTTAGCTATTTATTGATTTTTACTACATACTAGTCAATGCTATATTTTCATTTTTCCAGGTACCATTGGATTTTGATTATTGTCAATGAAGATAAAAATATGATATATTTATTAGACTCTATATCAAACAGAAATACCGACGATGCATGGAAAACTATAGTGACCAAGTAAGTAGTAGATTATGTTGATTTCGAATGCATTCACTTATAAATATGAAAAAACTAACTTTTTTACTTTTTAAAATGTAGTGGGGTCAAGATGTATAATGCCTCAAAGGGTATCTCTAAAAGACCAGGTTGTTATAACTTGATTGTGACCATTACATTACCTTGAAGATATGAATGGATGGTTCTTATAACTTGATTGTGACCATTACATTACCTTTTATATTTCATTGTAGGGAATCTAAAACAAAGTGGTTCTATTGAATGTAGATATTGTGTGATGAGGTACATGAAAGAGATAGTTGAATGTGAAAATCCACAGTTGGAGAATATGGTAATATATTTTTTATTATATGCTTTGGTTTATAATTGAGATAAACTATTACAGTTGGATGAATCTAATGGATTTTGTATTTTTACATAAAAGTTTGCAGGAACAATCAAGAATCAATATTACCAACAATCCAAATATGATGATGTCAGAAGTGAATGGAGTGAATTTGTCTACTCATATGTAGGTGTCTAAATTGGTGGTGTACTTAGGATACATATTTTGTTATTTCATTATGGATTTTGGATAAACTTGTGGATATATATTTTGGTTAAATATACTTGTGGATTTGTGGATATGTACTTGTGCATTGATGGATTTGTTGATATATATTTATCATTTTGAATGGATAATTGTTTAAATTTAATGAAGTAAAAACAATTTTTACTTCACTCTTAAAGCAAATTAGTGCGGTGGTAATTCACATTTACTTCATTAAATTAAAATTATATTATAATAAAATATGATTATTTACTTCGATAATAAAATTTGATGGTGAAGTAATAAAAAATAAAATACTTCATCCATTTAAATTGTGATGAAGTTAAAAAGCATATTTAGTTCATCACAATTTAATAATTGTGAAGTCGTTTCAAATCTATTACTTCTGTATTATACAAAACAATGAAGTCTTTTAAATCGATTATTGTGTCAATAAATGTATACGATGAAGTAACATAATACTATATACTTCGATAAATATAAATACTAGCGAAGTTATAAAATATATTTGCTTCGACAATTAATGTAAACTGTGAAGTTACATATCATCTATTACTTCGTCGCATTGCAAAACTACTAAAGCAACATATATTATTTTACTTCGACAATTAATTTAAACTGTAAAGTTATATATCATCGATTACTTCGGCACTTTACAAAACCAACGAAGTAAAAGACAAGTTTTTACTTCAGAATCGGTCCAAATCTGAACCGATTTTCCTCTTTGAACCGGTAAAAGACTTCGCTATTTTCATGTATATGACTTCGGTTATATGGCGAAGTAAAATAATCCCTTTTTACTTCACGTGCGTCTACTTCGATAATTATCTATCTATGACTTCGGTGAATATACGAAGTAAATTAAGCAAATTCTACTAGTGCCATTATCCTCCTCACGTACTAACTACAGTATCCGGGTTAGTAGTCCTCGTGATTTATCTCCTCTGTGTTGGCCCTGGGACGGATTGACGGAGGCGCTGGGGGCGAGCGAATCGCCTTTTGCCACCACGAATGTCTACTACCGATGATTTACTATAGTGCTTTTCGAGATTTATCCTGGGATCAATAGAAAAACTTTCATGAGACTGAGCACCTTTCCGA
Organism: Boesenbergia rotunda; assembly: GCA_024364735.1. Taxonomy (NCBI): domain Eukaryota; kingdom Viridiplantae; phylum Streptophyta; class Magnoliopsida; order Zingiberales; family Zingiberaceae; genus Boesenbergia; species Boesenbergia rotunda. The sequence continues at coordinate 241,471 of JAGFNQ010006616.1, read as the reverse complement.
TTAGTTGGTGATCCTATTAGAAAGCAATGAAGGAAGAGACGTCAGTCAGGGGGAGAGAAGGTTGATCGGGAGAAGATCTCACGAGCAATTGGAAAACACTCAAAGAAGTGTAAGGTAGAGACAAGTTGAGGGGGTCCCAACATAGCTATTCCGACATTCAAGTCAACACCAAGAAACAACCTCTAGGACAAGAAATGCAATAAGCTTTGTAGAAGAAATAATGAACATGTTATATCTATTGAACGTGTTATATATATTGAAATACATAATATTAAAACACGTAGACATAGAAAAGAATAGAGAAGATTATCAAATAGGGTAATAATAAATATAAAAATTATGATAAATGTGGTTTGGAATACAATCTAAACATGATAGATCATCAATAACCTAAATCAATTTTTGAATCTCCTAAATTGATATATTTGTCATTATTAATCACATTACCTGTTGTATGATAATTGTTCTATATTTAATGCGCATATATACAAGATACATGTTCTGCTAATAATTACACTCTTGGGTCTTATCTCTCAAAGGGAATTTTGGGGAAACGAGCCAATGGGCTAACAGCGGGCCCAATGGGTCAGCAATCTAGTAGGCCTATTGGGCTTTGGAGAGATTTTTACCCCTTAAGAAGATGAGTCGGTGGGTTCTTTAAGTGTTTGATTGACTCATCCTGAGGCCTAGTCTCGCTAGCTTGCTCGAGAGACGGTCCGAGCGAACATATCCCTAGTCTCTATTTCCAAGTATCCAATAATGTTCGCTCGGGTCAATTCATCCGACCGTATTGATAGCAACGCGCGTGTTGCACCACGGGTATCAAATACAATTAAAGTATCGAACTCCTCTAAACTAATGTAGCATAAAGTAACTCGAGTCGTCTCCCAACGAATGTAGCTGGTACATGATAAACCTTAGGATCGTATGTTATTGCTTTTGGATTTTTGATATCAAACTGGGTTTTGGATTTGAACGTTAAGACTATGAAAAGAAATAGCAAAGCAGGTATGAAATCTGGTTCTAATTAAGGAAAGACAATGCACGTAAGGAAATCTAATTTACCCTAACTACAATTGCAGCAAAGAAAAGGCAACTCGAAATAAGCATTCAAGAAATAGGACATCAATGAAACCTAGACATGGAGCAAAACCTATAGCATTAAAGAAATCTAGTCTGATCTAACTTAATTGCATTTAAATGAAGACATGAAACTTAAAGCAATGGGAAGAGCAATACAAAACAAAAGTTAAACAACTAAGAAACATCACAATTGAAAGTAACTGTTCTAAGAGGCATTTAATCAAACACAAGATAGACATGTTTTAAATGGCTTCAAGTAAGTGCAAATTGAAATTGGAAGATCCATCAAATACAAGCATTCAACATGAGGATCAATCCAATACATCAAAACATCAAACCAAGCTTGCGGAAGCAATGTTATGATCCGGATTGGACAAAGGAACTGCCGTGATGAGATTGCCGCCTTTGCAAGCTTCGGATGGGCTGATCTCCGGTTGCTTTCCAGTGATGGGAACCCCCAATCATCCAAGAAGAACAGGAGATATGGCCGGAAGGTGGGATGTAGGAGCTGCTGCCAATTGCGGCTGTGAAGAACTGCCGACTGCCGGAAGTAAAGCTGTGAAGAAGAAAAAGTGCTGCCGACCCTGTGAAGAGGAAGCTGCGAAGGAAATTTAGAGGAAGAATTGCTGTAAGGAATAAACTGCTGTAAAGGAAAGCTATGAAGGAAGAAACTGCTGGAATTGAGGCTGTGAAGAAGCTGTGAAGAAGCTGCCGGAAATGTGAAGAACTGCTAATGCTGTAAAGAACTGCTGGAATTGTGAAGAGCTGTTGGCGACGGTGGAGTGGAGAAGAAACTGTGAAGGAACCCACTTCGAGCAGTCCTCCTTGCGTCCGGAAGAAGAAGGAAGGTGGTAGAGATGATGTGGATCGTCGCTTCCCTCAACCCGAGAGAGAGCTGGCGGTGAAGGTGGATCGTCGCCTCACAATCCTCTTCTCCCCCAACCCGAGAGAGTGTTGGATTGAAGGTCGACTAGGGTTCGGACCCCGAGCCCTAGCTTGTGGTCGGCAGCGAGATGGAGAGGTGGAGACTCCTCTTCGAACCCGAAGAAGAAACCCTTACTCTCTCCCCTTCTAACCCGAAGGGAAGAGGTGGAGATAGAGGTCGGAAAACCGGCCGGCGGCGATGAAGATGGAGGAGAGCCGCCGACGGTGAGAGTGGAGAGGATGAGTCGGAGTCGCGTGTGTCTCCTCTCTTCGATCGATTTCAGAAGATTAGATGTAATTCCCCCCGTCTGCATCTCGTGTCCAAGAAGATGAATCGAGCAGTTGAGATGGAGTCCGATCGGTGGGTTCGATCCAGCCTCAACCCAGAGCTCAGCCCACTCACAGCTCAGCCCAGCAGTTGGGTTCGCTCAGCCCTTTGGTTCAGCCAAGCCAGTTGAGTTCGACCCAGCCAGTTGAGTTCGACCCAGCCTCAGTCCAGCAGGTGGGTTCGCTCAATGCCTTGGGTTCAGCCATATGATGATGGAAGCAACGGACGTCTGAGATCAATCTGGCTTCATCCAACAGTCGGATCTCTTCAGATCTGAACCAAACTCCACAGATCATAATCAATGGTTCTGATCTACCTGTCCCCAGCTCGAATTAACCAGATCAGTGGCGGATGGTCCAGATCTTCCTTTTTCTTGAATGGATGGTCTAGAACATCTTGAGCTTGATCCAACGGTCAGATTACTTCTGATTTGGTTAAAATTTTCAGATCTTGATCTATGGTCATGATTGATTCTATCATGAACTCGGATTGACCAGAAGTTGACCGATGGCTCAGATCTAGCCGTTCTCTGGAATGGACGGCTCCTATTAATCCGATGCTTGATCCCTTTGATCTGAATCCACTGCTGACTCAAGTCTGACCCGATTTGATCTAGGTCCATGATCATTTGAAGCCTACAAAATGATATTCAAATTTAGTGTCAAAAATATCCCAAATATATAAAAATTTGAATTAAAAGTCAAAATAGAGGAAATACATGAAATTTAATACAATTGCAAACTTAAGCATATAAAATGTGGATCAAACATGAATTTTGGAGCCTAAAATAATCAATAAAATGGTAGTTATCACGTATCTACCTTTTGTTTATGCATTATTTTTGGGGATCATGTAACGCCCGATCGAATTCCTATCTAGTTATTCAAGAGTTTTGTCCTGCTTAAGCCGTAACTCATTTAGGCGATATTTTTTCTATTATGGACTCTAGTTATCTGACCAAATATATCCCTTTTCAAAGTCCGATAGACTATATTTGCTCAGATGTCAAGAATAGGTTCCCCTCAATGGTTCACCCCAAGTTCACATTTGTCAAGACCATCCGTCCAGACTCTATCGGATCCCATAAGCATTCGATCGGACTTTGAGTCCGGTGCGCAATAGACTCACCTTGCCTTTAACCTCGACGTCATCTAACTTTCTTAACCTTCTTTTCCCATGGCCCACCGCAACCGACCGCAACCGACCGGGTCAGGTGGGTAGTACGAATTAGACATTTATATATATAATACAATATCAAAATTAATTTAATTTAATTGTTGTGATAGGGTCAGGGACACTGTCCTAAATTCACTGTCCCTATCATTACTCTTATTATTATTCTTAGTTTTTTGATATTTTGGAAAAAGAAAAAATTATGTTGTGGTTCGAAGGCGAAGTGATAATAATTAATAAAGGAGTGATATTCGTTCAAATAAAAAGCCCTTTCTTTTGTTTTTGCCCTTTATTCTTGTTCGGTCGGTCGTCAAATCCCGAGATTGCCCTCGGAGCTCCCAATGCCCGCAAGGAGATTAAATCCCAATTCCCACCCTAAAAATCCACCAATCATCCATTTTTATTCCGATTCTTCAATAATTCTTCCCGGATAATCGCTATTCGAGCTGATCAATCCTTCTAGTACTACAGCGCAGGCAGCGGATCAAGCATGGCTTCTGGTAGCAGCAGCAGAGGAGGCGGCGGCGGCGGGGGCGGCGGCGGAGGATGGCATCGCCACCATCAGCAACAGCAGCAGCAGCAGCAGCAGAGGAATAGCAGTGCTAATGCCGTGTCGCAGTCGTCGGAGAGGGACCGCGGTGGGGGAGAAGGAAGTACCCGCCATGGCGGAGAAGGAAGTAGCCGCCAATCGGGGATGAACAAGGCGATCGCGCAGTATACGGAGGATGCCCGTCTCCACGCCGTGTTCGAGCGGTCCGGCGAGTCGGGCCGGTCGTTTGACTACTCGCAGTCCGTCCTCCGCTCGGCGCCATCGAGCTCCGTCCTGGAGCAGCAGATCACCGGCTACCTGTCCAAGATCCAACGCGGCGGCCATATCCAGCCCTCCGGTTGTACCATAGCCGTCGAGGAGCCGTCGTTCCGCATCATCGCCTACAGCGAGAACACCCTCGACCTGCTCGACCTGTCGCCCCAGTCGGTCCCCTCCCTCGGCGCTCCTCATCCTCCCGCTCTCGCTCTCGGCGCCGACGTCCGCTCCCTCTTCACCCCCTCCGCCGCGGCCTTCCTCGAGCGCGCCGCTGCCGCCCGCGAGATCGCCCTTCTCAACCCCCTCTGGATCCACTCTCGCACCTCCCGCAAACCCTTCTACGCCATCCTCCACCGAATCGACGTCGGCATCGTGTTGGACCTCGAGCCTGCCCGCGCCGAGGACCCCGCCCTCTCCATCGCCGGAGCCGTCCAGTCCCAGAAGCTTGCCGTCCGAGCCATCTCCCGCCTCCAGGCTCTCCCCGGCGGCGACGTCCGCCTCCTCTGCGACACCGTCGTCGAGCACGTCCGCGAGCTCACCGGTTATGACCGCGTCATGGTGTACAAATTCCATGAAGACGAACACGGCGAGGTGGTGGCCGAGTCCAAGCGCGATGATCTCGACCCCTATATGGGCCTCCACTATCCGTCCACCGACATCCCACAGGCGTCCCGCTTCCTCTTCAAGCAGAACCGTGTGCGCATGATCGCCGACTGCAACGCCACGCCCGTCCGCGTTATCCAGGACGAACGCCTGGCCCAGCCACTCTGCCTCGTCGGCTCTACTCTCCGTGCTCCACATGATTGCCATGCCCAGTACATGTCCAACATGGGTTCCATAGCCTCCCTTGCCATGGCTGTCATCATCAACAGCGGCGATGAGGATGGAGGCAGATCCTCCTCCTCCTCCTCCCGGGCTGGCTCCATGAAGCTCTGGGGCCTTGTCGTTTGCCACCACACAACCCCTCGTTGCATTCCCTTTCCCCTTCGCTACGCCTGCGAGTTCCTCATGCAGGCCTTTGGTCTTCAGCTCAATATGGAACTCCAGTTGGCTGCTCAGCTTTCGGAGAAGCATATCCTCCGCACGCAGACTCTCCTCTGTGACATGCTGCTCCGCGACTCCCCTTCCGGTATTATCACTCAGAGCCCCAGCATTATGGACCTTGTCAAGTGTGACGGGGCTGCCCTATTCTACCATGGAAAGTATTGGCCACTCGGTGTTACACCTAATGAAGCACAGATCAAGGACATTGTCGAATGGCTGTCCACTTGCCATGGGGCCTCAACTGGTCTGAGCACTGACAGCCTTGCCGATGCTGGATACCCTGGAGCAGCAGCGCTTGGTGATGCAGTCTGTGGCATGGCTGTGGCATTCATCACAAGAAAAGATTTTTTGTTCTGGTTCAGGTCTCATACAGCTAAGGAAATCAAATGGGGCGGGGCTAAGCATCATCCAGAGGACAAGGACGATGGGCAACGGATGCACCCACGTACATCCTTCAAGGCCTTCTTGGAGGTAGTCAAAAGCAAGAGCTTGCCTTGGGAAAATGCTGAGATGGATGCCATCCACTCACTGCAGCTAATATTGCGTGATAGTTTTAGGGATGTTGAGGGGACGAGTAACTCAAAGGGCATTGTCGATGGCCAATTTGGTGATTTGGAAATGCATGGGGTAGATGAACTTAGCTCAGTTGCAAGGGAGATGGTTAGGTTGATAGAGACAGCAACTGCACCTATCTTTGCCGTTGACTCAGATGGGTGCATAAATGGGTGGAATGCTAAGATTGCTGAGTTGACAGGACTACCAGTTGAGGAGGCCATGGGTAAATCACTAGTTCAAGACCTTGTCTTTGAGGAGTCGGCATATGTTGTTGACAAGCTTCTTTATCGAGCCCTAAGAGGTACTTCATTTTACTTTTCACAAACCAGTTATGTAATATCATTTGAAATTATTTACAGTTGACAACTTGAATCTGCTGCTGTGACAATTTCCTTTATTGGTTAGTTCCATATGTTAAGCTGTTTGACACAAGGCACGCATATAGCCTCATCATCAACATAGTGTTGAAGATGCATGAATATAGATGTGATGGTGTTGTTAGATTTTTATATCATTCACCAAACTCAGAATCCTGCAGGTGAAGAAGATAAAGATGTTGAGATAAAGTTGAAGACATTTGGCTCACAACTACCAAAAGATGCTGTTTTTGTGATCATTAATGCATGTTCTAGCAGGGACTTCACAGATAACATTGTGGGCGTCTGTTTTGTTGGTCAGGATGTTACTACACAGAAGGTCGTCATGGACAAATTCATTAACATCCAAGGAGATTATAAAGCTATTGTGCATAGTCCTAATGCCTTGATTCCTCCCATTTTTGCTTCCGATGAGAACACATGTTGCTCAGAGTGGAATGTGGCAATGGAAAAGCTTACTGGTTGGTCAAAAGGGGAAATAGTTGGAAAACTTCTAGTTGGAGAGATTTTTGGCAGTTGTTGTCGTCTAAAGGGACCGGATGCTATGACTAAGTTTATGGTTCTACTTCATAATGCTATCGAGGGGAAGGAAACAGAGAAGTATCCATTTTCTTTCTTTGACAAGAATGGAAAGTTTGTACAGGCTTTGTTGACAGCAAATACAAGAAGTAATGTGGATGGTCAGGTAACTGGAGCCTTTTGTTTCTTGCAGACAGCTAGCCCCGAATTGCAACAAGCGATTGAGATCCAGAGGCAGCAGGAAAAGAAATGCTTTGCTAGGATGAAAGAGTTAGCTTACATTTGCCAAGAGATTAAAAATCCACTGAGTGGTATTCGGTTCACAAACTCACTATTGGAGAAGACAAACTTGGATGATGATCAAAGGCAGTTTCTTGAAACAAGTGCTTCTTGTGAGAGGCAGATGATGAAAGTTATAATGGATGGGAATTTACAAAGTATCGAGGACGGGTAAGTTTTCTTGTTTTCTATGCTTTTGCTTGAAAAAGTAGTGGAAAGTATCAAATATGAACTTGGAGGAATGGATTGGAGTGGTTTTTGCAGGATTTTTTTTTTAAAGTTTGACAATGAGAATAGTCAACTCAATGATGCACCATGTTATATTTGAGATATCTTTTGAAATATGCTAGGTTGTTTTTCAATTTTCTAATAAAGACACTTGTTTTTACACTCTTTATCCTTGTGAAAGTTGTTAATGAGAATACTAACATGGAGATGATACTTTTTGTCTAATTGTCAATTTTAGTCCTGATAGAAGCAGCATAACTTTCACAAGGTTAAAGATGAGGATACTAATAAATATAAAAGTGAATTATTGATGGTGATGGAAAGGAATTATCACTCCAGATTCTAATGACCAGAATCATGTTTCCACACCTTTTAAATCCAAATTCAGTTACATACCTATACTTTTTTGTTGCCCAAAATTTTGGTAACAAAACAAATGAATGGAGTTAATCATTTCCTTTCCGTTCTGAATCTGTTCTTCTATATAAAGTAACCTGAATAATTAATGTAACTGTGAGTCTAATCTAAGACATAAGCATTGAACAAACAAATGACACATGATGTGCAGATGCCTTTTAACGCTAAGACAATCAAAGTGAGTAACAATGTTTCTAGGACCCTGAAGAAAATGCTAGAGAGCATGACCTGATCTCATTTAAGAGATGTAAGAGATTTTTTTTTTATTATACTTGGCATCTCAAGATCAACTCAACAAGATGTTTTTTTATTATATTGTGCTAATTCTCTTTGACTTTTTAAAAATATGTCTGTCTCTTCTATGTGAAAATCATTTTATTGAAACTGCACTTTTGCTATCTATTTTCCATGGTGAACTACCATTCAAATTCTATTTGTTTCCTGTACCAATGTTAATCTTATGTTTTCATCTGATCCAGATCCTTAATACTTGACAAAACTGAATTCGGACTTGGATGCATTGTTAATGCCGTTGTTAGTCAAGTTATGATTTTATTGAGAGAAAGAGGTTTACAGCTGATTCGGGATGTTCCTGAGGAAATAAAAGTGATGCTCGCTTATGGTGACCAACTCAGGATTCAGCAAGTGTTGGCAGACTTTATGCTTAACATGATCCGTTATGCACCATCTCCAGAAGGTTGGGTAGAAATGCAGGTTAGGCCAACTCTCAAACAGAGTCCAGATGGAATAGAAATGGTTCTTCTACATTTCAGGTGTGCTTTCATTTTGTTTAAGTTTTTGCCAACTAGAAGATAGTGTTAAATGTGCATGGTTATTTTCCATTTTAAGTGCAATTGTTGCCACTAATTTCTACTATTAAATTCTGATGTGCTTTGTGTGGACTCCAGAGTCACTTCCATTTACATTCCTTCTTGTAAATTTGCTTGTTTAAGCATGCATGGTTTATGTTATCACTTGAGAATAAAAATCATTCTCTCTATATCTCTTTTTTGGGTAAATATTAATGTCTACCTGACATTTACGATGTATCTGTTTGGGACTGAGTAATATATATGCAGCATAAGTGTTTGTTTATTTTTAGGTTGGGAAACAAGTTTGGAAAACTTGCAGTGTTCTCAGTAGATGTAAGACCTTAGAAATTCTCTATAATGAGAAGTGGAGATAAAAGACAGACTGTAGAGGATAATATTATTGCGATAAACGAGAACTAGAGGCCCCTCTTTTGTAGTAAAAGGTGATTACCCTCACCCCAAGGACCCTCACAGCCCGTCCCCAGCTTATGTTAAGGGGGGAGATAAATCACGGGGTTAGCTTATAGCTGACTGCCAAGTGATTAGGGGTGGAAGGTTTTTTTTCCCCGAGGGCATGCGTGAATTGATCCCTTACCCCATTATAGCAAAGCTGTCACCCTCTAGCCAACTAAGCACCCCCGTGGGGACAACTAGAGGCCTCCTCAATCACCTGGAAGCAAGGGGAAGGCAAAAGAATACAATAAGATGATTTAAATTGGTGATTAAGTTGATTTGTAGTGCATGGAGGATTTATAAAGCAGCCTTTTTTTCCTCATTTACTAGTGGATTGTTGTGAGCTTTTTACCTTTTAATTCCATGATTAACCAGAATACTTGCTGATTTCGGGGTAGGCTCAATGTCAAGTGAACTGGTTTGAAAACTCTCTAAATGCATCTGTCAATTGCACTGATTAATAAGCATGGATTTATTTTTTCTTTCTCGATTGCAACTTTGTTATAACAAAATTAGAAATTCTAAAAATTATAAGTTGCATATTTGCTGAAATGAATATGATTGTTCACATTCATTCATTTGTTGCAAGTCAGTAGCTTTTGTAAAAAATTTGTCGTCGTCAAATGCTTCTAATGACTACCAACTCTGTATGGTTGTGTGTCTCTGATCATGATCTCAATTATCAGTAAAAAATTCTAGTTTATGAATCAGGTTCGGTATGCTTTTTGTTTCTCGATATTATGGTGTAAAAAAACTTATCTGAACTTGCTAGTTGGATAAATTTTAGTTTAAGAATCAAGTCTCGAAGGTTTTTCCCGTTATTTTCATAAAAACTTATCACACAATTCATTTGTTGAGTTCTCTAGTCATATTTGTTGAAGATCAACCCTACCATCAATGGATAAGGATAAATCTTATGGATAGGAATATTTTTCTCTATCTTATGATATGAATTATTCTAATGGATAAGGATGACGACTTGGTAAGAGATAAAAAAAAATGTGGTAGGAAGTATTTCTCTCATTCAATGGAGAAGAATGAGACTTTTCTATGGCTAGGATTTATTTTTATTGAACGGTGTAGATTGCATAGTGAGTATTATAAATACTCTCCCTTGTATTTAGTTTTTTATTCATCAAATAAAATATCAATTTGTGAGTTAAAAGTGTGAGTTGTTCCTTTTTCTTTGTCTTAAAATTGTGAGTGATCCACAAAAGTGTTGTAGTGTCTTTATTGTGGGTGTAATACAAGTAATTTATTTACTTGTTTGGTGGTCCAATTCTCAACAATTGGTATCAGAGCGAGGCGATCAGGGATTGTTCTTGATGGAGTTATCTTGAATTGTGAGGAGTTTTATACTTTACAAGGTTGTTAATCAAACTTGTTTGGTATAATCAGTCTTTTCGATACGATGGGCGACCTTCAAGTAGTAGGAGGGATCAAGAAGCTCAACAACAAAAACTACAACACGTGGACAACATGTATGGAGTCTTACCTACAAGGTCAAGATCTTTGGGAGGTTGTCGGTGGTAGTGAAGCTACGCAACCGGCAGAAGATGCCAATGGCAGCTTGCGAAAATGGAAGATTAAGACAGGTAAAGCAATGTTTGCTTTGAAGATCACAATTGAAGAAAAAATGTTGGAGCACATCCGAGATGTCAAAACACCAAAGGAAGTGTGGGATATCTTTGCTACACTTTTTTCAAAGAAGAATGATACAAGACTGCAACTTCTGGAGAACGAGCTGTTATCAATAATGCAACGTGATAAGACGATTGCCCAATACTTCCACAAGGTGAAGTTGATATGTCGCGAAATTTCAGAGTTAGATCCAAAATCTCCTATTGGAGAAACAAGGATAAAGAGAATAATTATCCATGGTTTGAGACCTGAATTTTGAGAGTTTGTTGCTGCTATGCAAGGATGGCCAACACAACTATCACTTCTTGAATTTGAAAATTTACTTGCAGGTCAAGAAGCTATGGCTAAGCAAATGGGAGGAGTCTCACTAAAAGGTGAGGAGGAAGCACTCTACACCAACAAAAGTAAGGGCAATTTCAAGCGGCACACTGGTGGTGGATCAAAAAAAGATGGCGACAAGGTGAAAAGTTATCAAGGAAATGGAGGCTCTCATCCAGGGGGAGCTCCAAAGAATTATAGTGATCGTAGAAAGTTTGTTGGCGAGTGCTACAATTGTGGAAAGGTGGGTCACATGGCAAAAGATTGTTGGTCCAAAAAAAAGCTTGTTCAAAGTAATACTGTTACTTTCAGTTCTAAGGAGAATCGCAAAGATAACTGGGATACTGAAGCTTTGATGGCTACGGAGGAAAAGGAATTAGCTTTCACAACAACGCTAGAACAGATTGATTACAAAAATGACTGGATCATAGATTCAGGCTGCTCAAATCATATGACGGGTGACAAAGAAAAGTTGCAAAACTTATTCGAATATAAGGGAGCTCGTATGGTCGTTACAACCGACAATTCAAGGTTACCAATAGCTCATATTGGTAAGACAGTAATTATGCCTCGATATAATTCTAACCAAGTGTCTCTTCAAGATGTCTATCATGTCCCAGGAATGAAGAAAAATTTGTTATTTGTTGCTCAATTAACATCATTAGGTCATTATGTTCTATTTGGTCCTGAAAATGTAAAGGTATTTTGAAATCTCAAAATTTCAGAAACACCAACAATGGAGGGCAACAATTAGAGTCGCTCTACGTGATGTCTACCGAGTCTGCATATATAGACAAGACAAGAAAAAGTGAAACAGCAGATATATGACACATGTGGTTAGGTCATGTTAACTATTCCAAGTTAAACATGATGAAGAAGATGTCGATGCTTAAGGGGCTTCCGCAACTAGAGGTACGAACAGACACAGTATGTACGGGATGTCGGTATGGTAAAGCACACCAATTACCATATCAAGAGTCAAACTTTAAAGCAAAGGAACCATTAGAGTTAGTTCACTCTGATGTATTCGGGCCCGTTAAACAACCATCAATTGGTGGTGTGCGGTACATGGTGACATTCATTGATGACTTCTCAAGGTATGTATGGATTTTATTTATGAAAGAAAAATCTGATACACTTTCAATGTTCAAAGAGTTCAAGCAATCAGTCGAAGGAGAATTGGGAAATAAGATATGTTGCTTGCGCACAGACAACGGAGGAGAATATAGCTCAAGAGAATTTTTTCAACACTTAAGAGAAAGTCGAATATACCATCAATATACATGTGTCAACACACCACAACAGAATAGTATAGCGGAAAGAACCAACACCTTGCAGAAATTTGTCGGAGTATGTTGCATGACAAGAATTTACCTGGACAATTTTGGACTGAAGCAATGAGGACTGCAACTTTCATCATTAACAAACTTCCTCAACCAAGCAAGTTCGACAAGAAAGCTATTAGATGTATCTTTGTGGGATATGATAGTCAAAGAAAGGGATGGAAATGTTGTGATCCAACGAGCGAAAGATGTCACACTTAACGAGATGTAGTGTTCAATGAAGCATCTTCTTGGTGGACCTCAGAGAAGGAGGTGTTGCCAGAATCTAAAGACTTTAAAGACAAATTGCAACAAAAGATGAAGGAGCATATAGTTCAACTTCAATCAAGTTCAGATGAAGCAGGAAATCCAAATGATGATGATGTTGAACAGAGTGGCTTAGAGTTCTTGGCAAATCGACATATATCAACAACCAAATGAAGAAGAGAGACATAATGAAATGGAAGAATTAACTCCACAATCTCAACTCCGAAGGTCAACAAGAATACGAAGGCTAAATCCAAAATATGCAAATGCAGCCATAGTTGAAGAAGCAATAGAGCCTGAGATGTTTGAAGAAGCATCACAAAGTTCTGAGTGAGTGATAATTATGAAAGAAGAGATTGATGCACTGCAACAAAATCAAACTTGGGATCTCATATCAAAACCAAGAGATGTGAAATTCATTTCTTGCAAGTGAATTCACAAAATAAAGCACCAACAAATTCAAAAGATTTCGTGATTAACTTGGCACAGTACAAAAGGTTGGTGTTGAGGGGGAGTGTTGAAGATCAACCCCAACCTATCAATGGATAAGGATAAATTTTATGGATAGGAATATTTTTCTCTATCTTATGGATATGAATTATCTAATGGATAAAGATGACAACTTGGTAAGAGATAGAAATAAATGTGTGGTAGGGAGTATTTCTCTAATTCAATGGATAAGAATGAGACTTTTCCATAGCTAGGATTTATTTTAATAAATGGAATAGATTGTATGGTGAGTACTATAAATACTCTCCCTTGTATTTAATTTTTTATTCATCAAATAAAATATCAACTTGTCAGTTAAAAGTGTGAGTTGTTCCTTTTTCTTTTTTGTCTTAAAATTGTGAGTGATCCAGTCTTTATTGTGTGTGTAAACAATATTCGTTTCAGACTATCAACTACTCAGAACCAATTCATCTTGAATGCTGTAATTCGGCTTCCCTTAAGTTACTAAAATTTCATATTGAACTATAGTTGTAGGTTTGCAGCAAATTAACCTGTTTGTTTATCGTCAAATTTTGATCAAATTTTGTTCTCTTTTTTCAGAATAATTTGTCCTGGAGACGGCCTTCCTTCAGAATTGGTTCAGGACATGTTTCACAACTCTTGGTGGGTGACCGAAGAAGGCCTTGGACTCAGCTTATGCCGAAAAATACTGAAACTGATGAACGGGGAAGTCCAATACGTAAGGGAGTCAGAGAGGTGTTGCTGCCTCATCGCCATCGAACTACCCACTAGATCCTGAGTAAGCAGGCGAAGCTAATCGAGACCATCTCCGATTGCTTACTCTCCACCGATGTCTTCATCTTAACGGAGGACTTTTCGAGATCACAATGAAGGATGACTCGGAAATGAATGGTGCTTGTAAACTGTATCCGATCGAGCCATTGCGTGTGCAGTCTATAATGTTGTGTATTATTCTCTGAATGATGTAGAGTTTTAGTTTAGGGTTTACTTGAGATAGTAGGGAGAGGAGAGGAGGAGACTGTGTTTATGTATTGATTGACCTAATCGTGCCTACGACGAGTAACAAAAAGTAAGCTAAAAGTCTACGACACGATCAACAATCAAAGCATGCAACTCGTAATCCCTCTCGATTGCTCCATCCTTCAAGCCACTAAGCGGGTCATATCAAAACTGAAGTCTTTGCACAACTAAACATTCCATAATGCCTATGACAAAGACGATAGATATCGACAATAACAATGATTAATTTAGTCACGTTTAAGAAAGCACTTGAGGGTACTAGAATTGACTTGGCCACAATTGGATAGACCTTGGTCTCTCTTCTCATCACCATAATACAAACCCTAATTCTTATTTATTTATTTATTATTATTATTATCACCATTATCAAAATTATATATTTTAGAACTGATAAAGTGGAGTAGTGAAATGGAACTCCACTCACGCCAAGGCCATTTAATACAATATTTATTCTTATCTCTTCTATGCCTGCCATTGCCAACCCTATCCATATTCCCTAACTTTTAATCAATTAATAATAATAATAAATAATCATAATAATAATAATATAATACCAAGCAACCATGCACGCACGCATGCTTGTCTTGTGGCTTTACTTTACTTAAATTCCAATTTAATTTTTAAAAACGATTTAAAATTTGTAAAATATGTTTTATGTGTGTTTTTGTTTTATATCCTTTGGGGGTTGTCACTAAGCATTAGAAGGTTTTGTGGACGGATGGAAAATGCACTAGTTGGTCGGTGGCTGGGATGGAGGGATAAGTAGGTAGATAGGTTTAGGGTTTAAGATTGATGATGAGGGATAAATTTAGGGTTTACGTTTTAGTCAAGTGATTTGATGGAGCCGTACCATAGTTATGGTGCAATTTTGATAAATAAAAACTCGAACCCCCTAGGCTTGACGTTTACGACAATTTATTAAATCACACACGTAGATTTTCAAATTTATCAAAAGGCGTCTACTACTTTGATATTTATCAAAGGGTTCACTCAATTATATATTCTTCCCGTTCTACCCCTCCTGACAAATGTAATTGTTTTTTCTTTCTCTTTTTCTATCTCTTCCTCTCTCCTATGCATGCAACCTTAATTCTCTTTTCTCTCCTCTCTTCTCATTCCTTTTTTTTTTTTGCAATGCATGCTCGTGGACCTGATATGAGAACTTATATCAGGTCCAATGTGAGCCTGATATGATTTATATTAGGTCCAACATTGAGGTTTTTGCCAATTTATCTTTATTAAGTTTTAACTCTTTTAGAAAAATCGAAATAAATATTATGGATAAAAATTTTACACCTCTCGTAAAGTAAATAAAAATATACTAATTCCTCGTCCATAAAGTATCCTTAACTAAAGAATATGAGATATTTTATACATGGGCCTAATATGGACAAGGGATGATTCATTCTTATTAAATGTTAACATCTCTGGAGAAGCCAAGATAAACGTAGATAACATATTTGATCTCCTTGCAACTTCAGAAATCCACAAAAATATAAATAAATGCAATCGAAACTCTCTAGGTCCATTAGTGAGTTTTGACTAAAATCCACTAATAGACCTAAAAAGTTATAATTGCACTCATTTCAGTTCCTATAGATTTTTTAGATTGCAAAGAGTTTAAATATGTTATCTATCATTTATTTTGACTTCTCCAGAGGTGTTAAAATATTACTAAAAGAATCGGTTGAAATCCTACATTAGGCATGATATGAGTTCATATCAGACCCATGTTGAGCCTGACATGAATTCATATCAAAGCCAATGTGGGTCTGATATAATTCATATATGAGACATGATGTATCAAAACATGATAATTGCACAACAATAACATTTCCTATGTTAAAATAATATTTTGATCTTTAAAATAATACAGATACAATTTTTTTTAAAAAAAACTTGAGATATTTGAAGATGAATATTTTTCTGAATTTTATCTATTGTATGTGATCTAAATATTTTTACAAAAATAATCTATTGTGTCAACCATTTCATATATTTATATTTACTCTATAGGAGGTGTAAAAATTTTTATCCATTATATTTATTTTGATTTTTTTGAACGGGTTAAAATTTAATAAGGATAAATAGGCAAAAACCCAAATTTTGGGTCTGATATGATTCATATTAGACATTAGTTGGGCCTGATATTAGTTCATTTCAGGTGCACGCACATGCATGCAAAAAGAAAAAGAAAGAGATGAGATGAGAGGAAAGAGAATTGAGATTGCATGCATATTAGAGAGGAAGAGATAGAAAAAAAGAGAAAGAGAAAACAATTGAATTTGTCGGGAGGAGTAGAATGGGAAAAATACATAATTGAGTGTGTCTTTTAGTAAATACCAAAGTAATATATGCCTTTTGATAATTTTTATCCTTGTTTGGAAAGAAAGTGAGGAAAGGAGGTCTGGGAAAGGAAGGCAAATTTTTACCCTTCCTTACCCCTCAAATAGTTTATTTCCTTACACCCCGATACCCTCCCTTCCTTTCCTTTTCCTTTTCCCTCGTTTCCTTTCCATTAATGAATCTCTCCTCAGCACATCCAAACATAGACTTAGTGCGAATTAGGTGGAATTTTAGGTTGTATTTGGTTTGAGCCATTTCCCTTTTATTTTCTAAAAAAACCGTATTTTCTAATATATTGGAAAATAACTTTTAGATATTCTCTAATTTGTCAAAAAAATAATATTTGTTTAGAAAACAAGGTGAAAATTACAAACCAAATACTGTTTTTCATAAAATCACATTTTCTCCTAAAATGAAAACAAAAAATAGACAACCCAAACGTAGTCTTAGCTTTCTTGAGATTTCAATATCGACAAATTGATATACATAAATGATGTAGTAGTATGACGTCTTCTCAATTTCCTAGCATGTAAGGATCAGGTCTCAATTTCAATAAATTAACTGATAAATTTTCTTTACTAAGTAACTGACGTAAGTACGTGCACTAAGCTGATAAGCTGTCCGTTGCAAGAGCTTTCCGATTTACTCTAATGACTAGTGTAAAATTTTCGTGAAATCGGACCGGTCAACCCAAGATTAATCGGGGTAAACTAAATACCTAATATCAACTAAAAAAATACTTATTATTTTTAAAAATATAAGTTTTTGAATGGAATAAAAATCATAATTTTGGGGGTTTCCATGTAAAAGTTTTTCATCTGATGATGTTGTTCTTATTATAATGATTTTCTTCATGAACTATATATTCTATCATATGCTCATATTCTATTTCTACTAATACTGATTGTACCACATTTCATTTATTTTGATCAATGGAACATAAAAACATAGATGCATGCTAGCAGTAGAGAATTTTGGAGTAATGGTGCACAGAGTTTGGTCTCCTAATAGGAGAATGAAGTTTATATTTGCAAAATCATGATGCTTTATATAATCATAATTCTATTTGTATCCACTATTCGTTACCGACTAGTGTAAATTATGTTTACCGATACAAGATTTTGTTGACATTTTGTTTGTTTCATCACGTGCAGGATATCCTGGAAGTAAGCATAGAGATCCTTGCAACTGTTAATGAAGACAACGTTACTAAATGGATTTATTAAGTTGTTTATGATAAAAGATGCTTGGAAAGAATCGGGTATCCTTAGCTTTCATCCAAACCATGCATGGTGTTAACTATTTTAGTGAAGGCTTAATTTGCATTAGAAAATGTTTAAATTCTTAATAGATTAAATTTCTAGTGTTGTATTACCTTTGATTGTAAAAGATTTATCATCAGTGTGTATTGATTTTTTTTTAATGTTATTATGATATTGTATGTATTGATTTTTTTTTATATATGCTATTAACCGCAGCGTGCGGCAGCACACTGCAAATGCTATTAACCGCAGCATGCGGCGACACACTGCGAATGCTATTAACCGCAGCGTGTAGCCGTGTGCTGCAAATTCCCTTAACCACAGTGCGCGACCATGCGCTGTCGTTGTGTTAGGACTTTTAACAATTTTGAGTTGTGCAGCATAAAATGCGCGCTGTAGATAGAATAATTGCACGCTGCAGAAAGTGAAATTTGTTGTAGTGTCTATTGTAATCCCCATTTCATTCTAATCATCTTAATTAATATTAACAAGTACATAAAGGCATACTTAATTACTTTTAGAAAGGCATGCATCTATCTAGAAGATTCTAAATAAAGATAGAGATGATCTACTCATGAGCTTCTTTAACAAAACTACATCCATTTCTCCCCGCACTAAACTCCACCTTTGAAAATTCTATAGAACTATTATAAGGAGTTTACATACGAATCCATACAAACAATTTATGCGAAACACTCACACATCTCACTCATCTCCCTTTAACTTTCTCAATCAGTAAAATTAGTTTTTGCATTCATTCGTATTTATATTTTATTTTTTATTATAATTGATGGGGTTGAGCATCCCATGATTAACATGTAGAATAAATAAGTTATGTGTCAAGGTCCAGCAAGTTTGAGCATGCCCGAGACCATTCTAAAGTTAGAGACTCCCGAGACCTTTTCGGGAAGGTAGGCTCCCGAGACCACCTTGGGAGAGTGGATCCCCGAGATTATCCCGGGAAGACAGACACCCGAGATCATCTCGAGAGGATAGGTCCTTGAGATCATATCGGGAAGACAGACGCCCGAGACCCTCCCTGGCTAAAGGACCCCGAGATCATCTCGGGAGAGCGGAGCCCGAGGATCATCCTATCCGATAGCCCAACCTCAAGTAACCGTCCTCTTTTTCCGAATCTGTAGACAATTATTGTCGATAATTATTGGATAATCATGGCCCATAATATGCGGCCATTAAGGTTTTAATTATCGCAACAGCCTGGATTTAATTACTGCAGTAACCATTACAAGAGTTATCCAGTAACCGATAATTGAGGAGACGTGGAGGAAAATGTGGGGATACGTGTGACCGCCGCCTCAGGTATATAAGGTACTCCAATCCCCAGGTAAGGGGGTCACGCTCATCTTACTCACAACTCCTCCTTAATTCTTTTCCTTCAATATACTCGAGTGCTGACTTAAGCGTTGGAATGGGCTTCGTCAGAAAACCTTTGGCGTGTTCCCATTAACGCTCGTGTTAATCTCGTAGGGTGAGATCTCCTTCCTTTTCGTCACAATCCTCATGGGCTGGACTCTGGTGACCGATCGTCCGTGTCGATTCCTTCCTAAACAATAATATTATGAAAATAGATTATGAAAAGAAGAATATTTAGTGATGATAGCATCCGTAAAACTAGATTTTAAGATTTTAAGGTAGTAATAGAAGGTTTTGAATAAAAAAAGAATCATGTCTCTTATATTTGTTTAAGATGTGGCATACTAATCAACTGAAGGCAAACACATGAGAACAACAACAACACGAAAAGAATTATTTATCCTTCCTCTAACTCGCACCAATCTTTAAATCCTAATAAAATCTAGCAGATTCTAGATTCTAAATAAAGATTGAAATCATCTACTCATGAGCTTCCTAAACGGAGCTAATCCATGCCCCCCACTAAATTCCACCTCCTTTCCAAAAAATTTATGATACAAAATTTAAAATTTAAGATTTAGGATTTTAATAAAAAACATTAAAACCTTTGAAAATTTTATACGCCCCACTCACACACCCAAACTCATCTACCTTTAACTTTCCTTATGCTCAACTCAACTACCCAATGCGCATGTATTTGGTCGGTTGCCGCCATTAGAATAATGCTTGCATGCTCCTCCGCCCCCCTCCACCACCGTCGTCACCACCACCATCTCCTCCTCCTCCTCCTTCTCCCACCACCGTCATTCCTTCTTCGTCGTCTGCCGTCTCATCATATTCAATTCATCATTCTAACTTGTCACATCGATGACTCCTTCCTCGCGTGCAATTTACTAGATAGATAGATAGATTGACTGATTGATAGATAGATCGATCGATGGAACAAGTGGATCTTGGATCCATTATAAATAGTTGTGGGATCACTCTCTCTCTCTCTCAATAACTTCTTCTTGTGCTACATCCTCTCGAAATGGAGCCACTCCCACGATCGCTCCGCCTTCTTCTCGTCCTGGTCCTCCTCTGTTTCAGCCTCAGCCTCGTCCAGGGAAGAACTCACCACCGCCGCCACCCTACTGGGCACTTAAAACAGAGCATTGCTCTGCCTCCGGCGGCCGCCGCCTTCTCCGCCGCCGCGCCGCAGGGGGCATCGAACGAGACGTCCGCCAACTGCAGCCGCGCGACTCCTCCTTCCGCCCCAATTCCTCTACCTCCTTCTCCGTCTCCGGCTCCGGCGCCGGCGCCGGCGGTTTACGACGTGAGAGCCTTCGGGGCGGCGGGCGACGGCGTCGCCGACGACACCGAGGCGTTCAAGGCCGCGTGGGACTCGGCGTGCCAAGATTCGAAGCCCGGCGCCGTCGTCCTCGTCCCTCGCGGATACAGCTTCAAGCTCCAGTCGGCCATCTTCCCCGGACCTTGCCGGAGCTCCGAGCTTGTCCTCCACGTGCGTGCTCCGTGAGCCAGTGAAGAATTTCCCGACCAATTATAATCCATTCCCCCTCCATCTAAATTCTTGCGCGATCTGTGTTTGATTCATTTGAAGGTCGACGGGACGATGATGCCGCCGGACGGGCCCGGCGAGTGGCCGGCGAACAACAACCGGCGACAGTGGCTGGTGTTCTACAGAGCCAATGGGTTGAGACTAGAAGGAGGCGGCCTAATTGATGGAAACGGGGCCAAATGGTGGGACCTCTTTTGCAAACCTCACAAGGTATATAACTTCTGTACCTTTTCATTTACCCCCTCACAATAATTTTTCATTCGAAAAGAAGACCCACAAAGTTAAAACCTCTTAAACATGGTCGCAAATTGGCGGAGCCGCAGGGGCCGATGAAGTTTAGAAAGGAATAAACTCAGATTAATCTTGGAGAAAGGAAAAAAAATAAGTAACTCAGGATCAATTTGAATAGATCACAGCTCAGGATCAACTCGGATAGATCACCAAGCGATAGGTCGTGAATCCCCAACAATTTATTCATCTTTGTCAATATGATGAATAAAAAAAGCCCGATATGCTCATCTTCAACGAGAGACACCTTCCTACTTGGTCATGCGATCCATACCTTATGATTATTGAATCTGAGTATTCATTATCATAAACCCCCGAATATTAAAATCTCTACCGTCAATATACTTGTTTCAATATAAATATTTTAGTTATTATATTACATTTACTCTAGATGTATAATCGTGCACCAAATTATTTTTTAAATATTGTATTTATTCTAAATTTTAGGAGGGGAATGATAATAATATTTTTTTCTTCTTAATTTTGTAGGGAAATGGAAGCTCATCTTCATCAGGAACTTGTGACAGCCCCGTGGTAAAATAAAAAATAAAAATGAATTACTAAATTCACAAAAATTGTTTAAAAAATGATTTTATTATTATTTTGTGTATGCTTTTTTTTTCAGGCGTTGAGATTCTTCATGAGCTCAAATCTGACCGTTCGTGGCATTAAAGTCCAGAACAGCCCCCAATTCCACTTCCGGTTCGACGGCTGCCGGAACGTCACCGTCGACTCCATCCGCATCGCCTCCCCCGCCTCCAGCCCCAACACCGACGGCATCCACCTCGAGAACTCCGACGGCGTCGTCATCCGCGACTCCCTCATCTCCAACGGCGACGACTGCGTCTCCATCGGCGCCGGCACCTACAACGTCGACATCCACAACGTCACCTGCGGCCCCGGCGGGCACGGCATCAGCATCGGCTCCCTCGGGAAGCAGGGCGGCTCCGCCGCCTGCGTCGCGAACGTCACCGTCCGCAACTGCGTCATCCGCCGCTCCGACAACGGCGTCCGCATCAAGACCTGGCAGGGCGGCGCCGGCGCGGTGACGGGGGTCACCTTCGCCGGCATCCGCATGGACGACGTCCGCAACCCGATCATCATCGACCAGTACTACTGCCTCGCCAAGTCCTGCCCCAACGCCACCTCGGCCGTGCGCATCGCCGGCGTGACCTACGCCGACATCCGGGGCACGTACGACGTGCGGAGCCCCCCGGTGCACCTCGCCTGCAGCGACTCCGTCCCCTGCACCAACATCACGCTCGCCGGCGTGGAGCTGCTGCCGGCGAGGGACTACTTCGTGACGGAACCGTTCTGTTGGAACGTCTACGGGGTGGCGCCCACGCTCACGATCCCGCCGGTGACGGCGGCCTGCTTGACGGAGGGGATGCCGAGGGCCGTTATGGAGTTTGGAACCGACCAGTGTTATCGGTTAAGTTAGTTACAAAATTAATCATAGAATTATCCTTCAAAATATATATATATATATTAGAAAAGAAAACAATAGTTGAAATGTTGTATCTTGATATATATAAAAAAATTAAAAATAAGATTAATAGTTGATCTTCGAGTAATTTTAATTAAATTAAAATTGCATTATTGTGTTTGTTTGAAACATGCGCAATGCCCAATTTAAATGGTGCACAAAAAGGCGTCGTTAAGGTTGGCGTGGGCCGGCGCATGCTCTCCAACTCCAAATACTTTGCACCTTTGTCCTCCCACCTTCCCTTTCTCCCTTTCCCCAATCCCTCGTGCTCCTGGTCCAGTGCTTCCTTTTGAAAAGCTTTAGCGACTTATATCTGTAAAAAGATTCGTACAATTTTTCTAAAATGAATTTTAGAGATGATCAATCTGGTTCAATAAAGTTTTCTATTGATCATTAGAATAATTTAGGAAAAACTCGTAGCTAATGACCTAGCGGTTCAACATTTGAGAAATTCATTTGTTAATTTATTAAAGTTAAGACTTGATTCTTAAATATTTAAAAAATTAAAAAGGCACTATGTTGCACCATTATTCCAAACAAAAGGTTCATATTATTGAGACTCGTCTTGGGACACCTAATATTCCCTAGCTTGTCAGTGTGTACTCTTGGCTATTTTCTAGGGCCCTCCACCTTGAAAGCCTATCAAGTTAACACGAGTGGAGCAATAAATTAGATCCATACTTTTCACTTTTGTCAAGTAGTAAGGAATCGGATTTAGGAAGTCACTTGCGAGAGACAAAAAGCACAATGAGACGACTTTAGAAGAGAAAATTTAATAAGAATGAGGATCATGCAGCCATTAAGAGAACATGCCCTAGTGTTAAGGGCTCTATAATCATGGATTTGAGGTTTAGGGTTTAGGAAATGAGAAGTGAATGAGGTTTTAAAGCATAATATATAAGGTGGCATAAAGGTGTGGCATACACATGCGAGATTCTCTTGGCAACAAAAGTTGAAATAAAGAATATTAGTTCCTTCTTGTAGGAACCTACAAAATATTATTATTGTTATCTATATAAACATTCAGAAGTTGATCTCTAAGATATTTATTATTAGTAGTATTCCAACTATGATCTTTTTAATGGTTTTTCTTAATGGTTCTTTTGAGTGTTTACTAGTGTACCACACTCTTGGAGGAATGATGTTGATGTTCTTTCTTGTAGGTCTCTACAAAATATTATGGGATTTTTTGTATAGTTTATTTTTGGATTCACTCCCGACATGAGAATTTATTTTTTTAACTTAATTTCTAATGTTGGGATAATCTATGGTCCAGAGTGACCATATATTTTGATGTTTGGGCAAAAGGTATAAGTTAGGTTTACCTTTGTGGTTTTGATATGTGTGATTGAGTTTGCAGGACTTGATGAGTCACACATGGAGTACGCATCCGAGGGACGAGAGCCGAGGGAAGAGGACTCCAAGGGCAAGGCGGGGGAAGTGGACTTCAAAAGGCATATATGAAGGATGGCATGGAGGTAAGCTGAGGGCTTGCATGCGCATCTGAGAGACGACAGCCGGAGGAAGAGGACTTCAAGGAGCGAGCCAAGGGAGTGGACTTGAAGGCATATGTGAAGGAGAGTCTTCAGAATGAGGGAGAGTAAATATGTAAGCTGGGCAGTCGACTGCCAACGGGGAACTCGAGCTCATAGAAAGATCAGTCGACTGGTATGAAACCAGTCGACTTATCAGGTCAAAAATCTAACCGTTGAGTTAGCCATTGGCTAGCTCTTGCAGTGGGATATATCAGTCGACTGCCCTGGCGGCAGTTGACTGGCAGCGGCTAGTTCAACCTTAGGCTCTATTTAAGAGAGCATCATTTTGGCTGAGACTTCTTGACGAATTTGACTTTAGTTAAAGACCAAATAGTAGTCTAAGAGTTTAGAAGTGGAGTTTGGTTTGTGGCGAGATTTCTCCACCCATAAGGAGCTACACGAGCTAGCCGGAGGTCTTCCGAGGAGTCATCCACCGACGGATCAGGGATCGTCCATCTTACGGACAGCCGTGGAGTAGGAGCGTCATCTCCGAACTACATAAACGGTTTGCGTTAGTATTGTTTTAGTTTTTATATAATATTTCCGCTTGCGCATGCTAACGTTATAGGTAGAAAATCGAACGAAAATTATTCACCCCTAGTTTAACGGTAAGATCCTAGCATCTAATACCTCCGTTTTTACTACCTGATGCAAACTTAAGCGAAAGTTTGCAATTGGAGATTTTTTTATAGTTTATTGAAATATTATTATTTCTTAGATTTGTAGACAGCTAGGAGATCATGGGTGTCCGGGACCAAGTCGTCGTGTTCTTTTTGTATATTAAGTAGACCATCTTCATTCGATTCACCTATCTGATGAATCCGAAACACAACTTACTTATACCGTGAAGTTGACCTCCGAAATATTTCACTACACAAATATCATTGAATAGCGACGGATATAAAGTATCCATCGTTAATACTACGATTTAGGTCAAACCCTTAACTATAGCAATGGACTTGATCAAACCCGTCGCTAATAGCGACGGATAATTTAAATTTGCCGTCGCTAATAGGGACGGCCAAGTTATTTCCGTCGCTATTAGCGACAGACAAGTAAGTTCCGTCGCAATTTTAAGTTAAAAATTCGGACCCGCCCCCCCCCCTCGCGGTCACGCGATCTGTACTTCCTCTCTCCCTGTCTCCGACGCTTCTCCGTCGCCCCCGGAGCTTCTCCTTCGGTGAATCCTCCTCCGATCCCAGGTACTATGTTACGCGATTTTTCTTCCTTGTGTTTCTGCTTTCACGGTGTCACGGCGTTCTCAATCCGGCAGCTCCGGTCAGTCGAGGCTAGGTGGGGCTAAGCGCGGCCGACCGCGGCCTGGCGAGGTCAACGCCCTACCGCGGTCGTACGCGGCTTGCTTCAGTAGCAGATGCCGCCGACCTCGACTGCCGGCGGGCACAGTAGGCGCCGACGACAGGTGCCTGCTGCGCCAAGGCAACTTCCCTTGTTGGCCTGATTAATCTGATTAATCTAATTAATGTTTGGATATTAGTAATGAATATGAGTAATGAATGTTGGGATATTAGTAATGAATATTAGTAATGAATGTTTGGATATTAGTAATCAATGTCTTGATGTATTTGGTTCTTGTTTGGATATTCATGTATCTTCTATTGTGCGAATTTGGTATGAGTATATATATGAATGCTTTGGATTGGATATTTGATATGAATGTTTGTTTGGATGTTTGGATTTGGATTTGGATTGAATATTGGACAATTTACCAAAGGGCGTACCTAAAAATCGGAAATTACCAAATAGCGTACCATGGTTTCTATTTTACCAAAGGGCGCAGGCCTTTATGTGAACTTCCTCTTATACCCCTTCTTCTAACTGCTGTCTTTCTCTGTCTCTCTCTCAGTAACAAATTACGAAACGTCTGCACGTGTTTTTTCAGACTTTTATTTTAAAATAATATATTATGAAATCGACGCTAAAAATGTAAGGTAAAAATTAAAAAAATATTTCAGTTAAAAATAGCTCATCCAACATGATTTAAAAATATAAATAAATAATTTTTATATTTGATTAATAGAAATTAATATATTAAATAATATTTAATAAATATATTAATATATATAAAAAATTCAAAAAAAACGTTTACATAAATAAGAAAAAAGTAAAAAAATTTCAAAATAAAAAAGCAGAAATCAAAAAAAATGTGCGCTTGAAATCTATTGATTTTAGGCCCACGCTGGGCCTGAAATATTTTTATTTCAAGCCCACGTTGGGCCTGAAATCTTTTGATTCAGGCCTGATGTGGACTCAAATTTTTTTTTCTATTTTAAAAATATATTAATATATAAACAAACCTATCAAAACACTTAATTTCAGATTAAAACTCAGGGTCTGAAGTCACGCTAGGAGGGTCTGAACATAGATGTGATGTCCATCAGTGGGTTTTGGTCAAAACCACTGATATTTCTAAACTACTCCTATTTGATTGGTGATATCTAATATATAGATGTTTGAACACCTAAAACATCAACTCCTACCTCTACCCTCTCTATTCATATGGAGTTTTCAGAAATCCAGATATGGGAGGTCCATCAGTGAGTTTTGGTCAAAACCCACTGATATTTCTATTCCATCAGTGAGTTTTGGTCAAAACTCACTGATATTTCTAAACTACTCCTATTTCATTGGTGATATCTAATATATAGATGTTTGGACACCTAAAACATCATCTCCTACCTCTACCCTCTCTATTCATATGGAGTTTTCAGAAATCCAGATATGGGCGGTCCATCAGTGGGTTTTGGTCAAAACCCACTGATATTTCTAAACTACTCCTATTTGATTGGTGATATCTAATATATAGATTTTTGGACACCTAAAACATCATCTCCTACCACTAACCTCTCTATTCATATGGAGTTTTCAGAAATCCAGATATGGGAAGTCCATCAGTGGGTTTTGGTCAAAACTCACTGATATTTCTAAACTACTCCTATTTCATTGGTGATATCTAATATATAGATGTTTGGACACCTAAAACATCATCTCCTACCTCTACCCTCTCTATTCATATGGAGTTTTTAGAAATCCAGATATGGGAGGTCCATCAGTGGGTTTTGGTCAAAACCTACTGATATTTCTAAACTACTCCTATTTGATTGGTGATATCTAATATATAGATGTTTGGACACCTAAAACATCATCTCCTACCTCTAACCCCTCTATTTATATGGAGTTTTCAGAAATCCAGATATGGGAGGTCCATCAGTGGGTTTTGGTCAAAACCCACTGATATTTCTAAACTACTCCTATTTGATTGGTGATATCTAATATATAGATGTTTGGACACCTAAAACATCATCTCCTACCTCTACACCTAAAACATCTATATATTAGATATCACCAATGAAATAGGAGTAGTTTAGAAATATCAGTGAGTTTTGACCAAAACCCACTAATGGACCTCCCATATCTGGATTTTTGAAAACTCCATATGAATAGAGAGGTTAGAGGTAGGAGATGCTGTTTTAGGTGTCCAGACATCTATATATTAAATATCACCAATCAAATAGGAGTATTTTAGAAATATCAGTGGGTTTTGACCAAAACCTACTGATGGACCTCCCATATCTGGATTTTTGAAAACTCCATATGAATAGAGAGGGTAGAGGTAGGAGATGATGTTTTAGGTGTCCAAACATTTATATATTAGATATCACCAATGAAATAGGAGTAGTTTAGAAATATCAGTGAGTTTTGACCAAAACCCACTGATGGACCTCCTATATCTAGATTTCTGAAAACTCCATATGAATAGAGAGGTTAGAGGTAGGAGATGATGTTTTAGGTGTCCAAACATCTATATATTAGATATCACCAATCAAATAGGAGTAGTTTAGAAATATCAGTGGGTTTTGACCAAAACCCACTGATGGACCTCCCATATCTAGATTTCTGAAAACTTCATATGAATAGAGAGGGTAGAGGTAGGAGATGATGTTTTAGGTGTCCAAACATCTATATATTAGATATCACCAATCAAATAGGAGTAGTTTAGAAATATCAGTGGTTTTGACCAAAACCCACTGATGGACATCACATCTATGTTCAGGCCCTCCTAGCGCGACTTCAGACCCTGGGTTTTAATCTGAAATTAAGTGTTTCGATAGGTTTTTTATATATTAATATATTTTTAAAATAGAAAAAAAATTTGAGTCCACGTCGGGCCTGAATCAAAAGATTTCAGGCCCAACGTGGGCCTGAAATATTTTATTTCAGGCCCATGTTTTTTTTTATTTCTATTTTTTTTGAAATTTTTTTACGTTTTTTTATTTCTGTAAACGTTTTTTTTTGAATTTTTTTATATATCAATATATTTATTAAATATTATTTAATATATTAATTTCTATTAATCAAATATAAAAATTATTTATTTATATTTTTAAATCACGTTGGATGAGTTATTTTTAACTGAAATATTTTTTTAATTTTTACCTTACGTTTTTAGGGTCGATTTCATAATATATTATTTTAAAATAAAAATCTGAAAAATCGCGTGCAAACGTCTCGAAATTTGTTATTGAGAGAGAGAAAGAGAAAGACAGCAGTTAGAAGAAGGGGTATAAGTGGAACTTCACATAAAGGCCTGCGCCCTTTGGTAAAATAGAAACCATGGTACGCCCTTTGGTAATATCCGATTTTTAGGTACGCCCTTTGGTAAATTGCCGTTGAATATTTGATATGAATGTTTGGATTTGGAAATGTTTGGTATGTCTG
The DNA here is from genome assembly GCA_024364735.1 of Boesenbergia rotunda. Lineage (NCBI taxonomy): Eukaryota > Viridiplantae > Streptophyta > Magnoliopsida > Zingiberales > Zingiberaceae > Boesenbergia > Boesenbergia rotunda. Next base: position 212,849 of record JAGFNQ010006616.1, on the reverse strand, counting down.
TTGAATCTGGAAATGAATATATATATCTGTTGTGTTTGTTTTGTTTGGATATTTGTAATGCATTGAATGTATATATGGGAAGAGGAAAATGCAGGATGAAGTTGCTGAAAATTTTTCAAAATTTGCGACGGATTTTTTTTAAATCCGTCGCAATTTGCGACGGAATATTGACTATTCCGTCGCTAATAGCGACGGATATTTAGCATATCCGTCATTGGTCAATTATCCGTCGCTATTAGCGACGAATATTTTACCGGTCATCGCTAAATTCTCCCAGGGACACGTCACCCATAATTCTGGTGTTTTGCGACGGCCTTATGTGCCCGTCGCTATTAGCGACGGATTTGTTTTTCCGTCGCTACCTTTGCTCTGCGACGGGGTTTTCGCCCGATGACACTCTTTCCGTCGCTATAAGCGTTTAGCGATGGAATACGTCTGTCGCTAATCGATGATTATTTTGTAGTGTTTATCTTTGCGAGATTCAAATCCATATTTCTTAATTGCACTCAGTGGTGCAAATGAATCGAGTTTGTCAATTCATCTCAAAAAATATTTGATTCATATTTGAAATTATCGAATTCGAGTCAAATTCCAACATATTCGATAATTGAGTATACTTTGTACTTATAAAATTTTATTTGATTGTTCACTAGTCACTTGCGAGTTGAACTCAAATTCAACTTGAATTATTTTTAAATCATTTTAATTTAAATACGTTCAAATTAAGATTCAAATAACTTGAATCACTTTTTTTACCCGAGAGCAATGGTGCTGTAATATGACGTCTTCTCAGTTCTAAAAAAAAATCATCAATCAGGCAGTAGACAAATTGAATCTGGAGTGACCGACTCGGCCTCATAGAAGTTTCCCACCGGTCACCAGGATAAATCGGGAAGCGCTCGCGGTGGGCAATCTAGAAGCCCAGCGTGCTAGGGTTCGCGCCCCATTTGGAGAAAAAATTCCTGCAAAATGCGCCGTAGTTTGGGATCGAACCGCGGATACCTGGGTTAACAACTAATTACCTTACCGCTACACCATAGCCCCGAGGGTCATCTTCTTAGTTCTCAAATACCTAAAGATCGAGTTCTAACTTCGACGAATTAACAGATGAATTTTTCTTAATGAACCGTTGACCTATGAATGCTGGGTTAATAGGTCGTCTACTGCAAGCGCTTTCCTGATTTATCATGATAGTCGATGGAAAGCTTTGATAGATTGAGTCGGTTACCTCCAAAATTAATAGGGGTAAGTTAAATATCTAATGTCAATAAAAAATAATAATAAATAACTTGAATGAAATTCAAATTTATGTCGAAGTTATAATTTAATTATGCTCAAATTAAAATTCGAACCATTAAAATCGAACTCAAACTTAAATTTTATTTCGAACCGGGATCGAATCAAAATTACTTATATTTTTAAATTTTAAATCTACACGTATATATATTTTAAACTCGAATTCAAATATCAATATGCAGACTATTCATTCGTCTGCACCATCAGTTGCACCACACACATGTGAGCTCTTGTCAGCTGGGTTGCTGATGTAATGGCGTTTGGGATTAGGGTTATCAATTTAGATGGGTCGGGTTTGAATTCGGATCGGATTAAATTTTTTTTAAAATTTTCAATTCGAACTCGACCTGAATTCGAATTCAACCCGAAATGTTCAAATTCGAACCCAAATCCGATCAACCTGACCAACCCTACCAATTCGAACCCGAACTCGAACCGAATAATCTGAAAAAATCGATTCAAAACGATATTTTTTTTTTACTATTTTCTCTAAAATTCTTTATTTTTATCTTAATACTCTATATGATTATACTAATATTGATATTAATATAAAACATCTTAATTTTCAAATAAAATTTGATTTAATCTTAAAAAATCCACTAAACATTAAATTCAGATCAATCCGAACATGATCTGAAAATTTCAATTCGAAATCTTCTAACCCAAATTCGAAAATTTTCAATCCGAACTCAATTTTTTGAGATTGATTCAGGTTAGATTATCGGGTCGGATTTATTTTTGATATCCCTATTTACGACCGCCCATTTGTCACCCCAAAGGTTTGGTCTAAGATCATGTTCATCAATTTAAATTTTTACGCGAAAGGATAAAAACTACTTTGTTCCGTCGATCTTAGATGGATGAGAAAATGTACAAAAATAAAGTTTGACATAATAGGCAAAATCGAGACAGTTATCCCGTCTTAATGTAATTCATCCTTTCTCTCATTCAGATGAATAAAAATAAAATAAAATTTATCATCGTAACAATCACTGCGACTGTCCCACGTAATTAAAAAAAAATAAAATTAATCATTATGTGAGAATTATTTCTTAAATTTTATCAAAATTAGACTGATAGGGATGATCATCCCAAGATGAATACGTGACACAGAGAAGCTACGTGGCAGGACCCACCGAATCAGTACCCCGAGATCAAATCGGCAATCGGGCTTTCGAGATTATCTCAGAAGAATGCAAGAAAGCCCTCGAGATCAGACTGAGAATCGGGCTCTCGAGACTATCTTGGGAAAACGGATGAAGGCTCCAAGGTCAGCTCAGGAGATGAGACTCCGAGACTAACTCGGGAGAGTGGAGCCCAAAGATCAACATATGGATCAAAAAGTTCGACTTAGAATATCTGTTCCTTCTTCTAAAACGGGAAAATCATCGGATAATTATTGTTCGCAACGCATGATAATTAAGACCTTAATTATCGCAATGGTCGTTACTAAAAGAAAGAATATCTAGGGGTGTCAATTCGGGTGGGTCGGGTCGGGTTCGGGTCGGGAAAATTTTTTTTTTTAACTCCCAACCCGAACCCGATCCGAACCCGACCCGAACCCGATTTCAACCCGAAACCCCCAAACCCGAACCCGAACCCGACCAACCCGACCCGACCCGAATAACCCGAAAAAATCGATTCAAAACGTCTTTTTTCGCCATTTTCCCTATAATTCTTCACTTTTATCTCAATACTTCATCATGATCATACTATATTGATATTAATATACATAAAAATATCTTAATTTTCAAAATAAAATTTGATTTAACCCCCAAAAAATCAACAAAATATTAAATTTCGGGTCAATCCGAACCCGACCCGACCCGACCCGAACCCAACCCGAAATTTTTACAACCCGAACCCCCCAACCCGAACCCGACCCGAACCCGAAAATTTTCAACCCGAACCCGATTTTTTTCGGGTCCATTCGGGTTGGGTCGTCGGGTCGTGTTGATTTTTGACACCCCTAAGAATATCTATCAAGTAATCGATGATTAAAGAACATGGAGAAAAACGTAGAGACACGTGTGATAAAGACCTCAGGTATATAAGATGCCCGATATCTAGGTAAAAGGGATAAATTTTCCAAAATTATAACAAGTTGATTCCTCGTTGTCTTTCGAAAAAGAGAGAATTTTGACTTAAGCGTTAGAGAGGAATCCATCGGAAAATCTTCCGATATATCTCTTTTAATGCTCGTATTAATCTCTCAGACATGAATATCCTCTCTTCGTCATCGTCATCATCATCATCGTGAGCTACACTTTGATGACTCACCGCCCCCTTCGCTTCCGAAACAAGACTCTTATTCAATTTTATAAACATGTCATCGTATGTGTCTCGAGAGAAGCCTTTTTCTCGTTCATGATTTAGAGTAAACAAAGCAAAAGCATGTAGAGATTAAGAGATTTATTATTATAATAAAAAAGAACTAAGATGATTTACTTTGTCTAAATTTATTAATTTGATTAGAAAATTGTACAAATAGAAACATTGTAAAGTCTTTGGTGGATGTTTAAGACTCACATTGATGATAAAAAGAATATTAATACGATTAAAATTAATAAAGCTTATACACAGTTAAACTATGAACAAAAGATTTTTTTAAAAAAAATTAAATTAATTTAAATCAGTAACAAACTTTCTCTTAATTAATTAATGTGTATTATTATTGGCTCCTTGAGAGCGTTTTTTTAAATAAAAAATAAATTGAAAATGATAGTTAAGAATTTTTAGGGGTTAAAGGTGAAAACTTTAAAATATAATATTCAAGGACTACACTGAAAAAACGGTAATTTTTAGGGATAAAATGCAATTTACGCACTTTATTAACTCACACCGGAACAGGTGCAGTTGAAATAGCCGCCGGCGACGGCGAGTGTGAGAGAGATAGAGAAAGAGAGCTCGCGATGTCTTCAAGATCGCCGGATATCGGAGAGTCCGAGAGAGATAGAGACAGAGAAAGAGAAAGAGAGCTTGGGATGGCTTCAAGATCGTTGGATACCGGAGAGCGTCCAAAAAAACAAAAGGTGGATACCGAAGAGTGTGAGAGAGGTGGAGATGGAGAAAGAGAAAAAGAGCTCGCGACGACTTCAAGATCTCCGGATATCGGTGAGTGTGAGAGAGGTGGAGATGGAGAAAGAGAAAAAGAGAGCACGATGACTTCAAGCTCGTCGGATACGCCGCCTGACTACTGGAATGTCTCGTACTGGGACCAGAGGTACCGGAACAACTCCTCCTCCTATGATTGGTACATGAACTACCCGAGCCTCGTCTCTCTCTTCGACCTTTACCTCCGCCGCCATCACCGCATCCTCATCATCGGCTGCGGAAACTCAGGTACCCCCCCTTCTCCACATTCCTTTTCTTTTTACCCTCGGGGTTCAATTCCTTCTGAGACACAATCGATCGACGCACGCCCTTTCTCATCTTTCGGATCTTTGCCTCCTGATTTGTGCTTCGCGATGGGAGAGGACGAAATGCTTGATCCTTGATGAATTTTGAATCTTGGAGTGGCATCGATCTATGGTCCATTGAACGGTCTTGTTTGGTTTGTTCTTAAGATCATGGATATAGGCCACAATGATGGGCAATTGGGATATGTTTGTTGTAAGTAAGTTCAAGAACCCTTGATGTTAATAATCCAGGTTTGATTAGTAATGTAAGCTGAAGTTCTCATTCCTAGTTGAGCTGCTTAGTTGATTATTCTCTTGAACCATTGAAATATTTATTGCATTTTAGATAAGAACAGAGTAAAATTATTTGCAACAAACTTTCATAAGATAGAGATTAGCTACGAGTTATATTGAGTTTAGTGTTGGTATCACTTATAAAATCATGACCAATATGTTCCTGTTAAAGATTACTGTTGATTCCTAGATCTCTCATCTACCCTTGAGTTTTAATTGTCACTTGCTTTTAGAACTAAGGGATTAGCAACCGAGCTGTGTGTTAGGTTCACTATTGGTATCACTTATAAAATCATGACTATATGTTCCTATTAAAGATTTTTATTGATCTTTTTTAGTTCAAGTTATTCCCATATGCCTCACCAATCCTTGATGTTTCTTTCCAACTTGTTTCCTGGCTTATATGTATTTAAAAATATTGCTTTCATGACAATGATTAGCTTGTTAAAGCTGATACTCAAATTCTAACAGCACTTGGTGAGGACCTGGTTGATGATGGTTACCAAGACGTTGTCAACATTGATATATCATCTGTGCTGATAGAAACTATGCAGGGGAAGTATGCTTATAAACCAGCACTCAAGTGTATGCTCTCTAATCTATGATAGCTTGTTCTACTATTTTTGGCCCATAAACTTCTTTATTAGGTGATTATATTCTCATCACATGGTTTATTTAATTGTTATTTGTCATTTGGTAGATAAAGTTCTTATATGATGCATGCTGCTTCTTGATTGCATCAACAGATATCCAAATGGATGTACGAGATATGAGTCCTTTCGAATCTGGTTCATTTGATGCTGTTATTGATAAAGGTACTTGTGCAATTATTACTTTATCCTCGGATTGTTTCAAGTATTGATGATAGAATTTTCTCAAGAATTAGTACAAGGTTAAAATTTGAACTACCTTCTGCAGGAACTCTTGATACTTTCATGGTGAGTGTATTGCGACTCAAGCTTTTCTTGTTTTGTAAGCTGATAGTAGAAGATGGTTTCATGTAGTGTGGAGAGGAGCATATTGCTGATGCAACTCAGTTGTTGAAGGAGGTTGAAAGGTAAAGGTGCTCCCCAATTATAGTAATAAATTTAACCATCGGTCATTTAACAAACGTCAATATGAAATCTCCTTCAGGGTCCTCAAGGATAAAGGAGCATATATTCTGGTATGTTTGGCATGGATTTCATTGCATTTTAGGGGGGGGGGGGGGGGGGGGGGGGGGGGGGTGGAATTAACATTACTAACTCATTTTGATTAATGCAGATCACTTTTGAAGGTCCAAACCAGCGATTGGATTTGTTAAGGAGCGTTGAACTATGGAATATAAAACTGCATTTGCTAAGTCAGTTTTTACTTGTTTATATTATTAATTCTCTAATTAGTTTTCAGAATGATTTGATATTCTTTGGTTCCCTACCTTGAAATGAACATGATTTATTTTATCTACAATTCTAGCAATGTCATAAATTGTCTCTATCTTCAAATTTCATTGAGTGTATCATTTATTCATGAGTTCAGACAAATATTACTTGTCATTCTTTCAACAAAAAAAAAATGATTAACGAGGTTGGGTAACGTCGAACCTCGGGCGACCAGCTCTGCCCCATGGAAGTTTTCCACCGGCCGCCAGGGTAAATTGGGAAGCGCTCACGGCGGTCATTCCTTCAACAAAGCTTCTATGCATTTGGCATATCAGCTAAGAAAACATTCTAGCTATTGTGATGATAATGTATGCTGTTTATTTTTATTAATGGGTGGTTCATTGGATTTCGCCTGTGGTGACAATGGTTTCTGATCTGATACATTCATTGAGAATCAGGGATGTTTAACTGTCATTTTTCCTCAAGCTTGTTTCCTCCTTGTTTGCTTTTATGGGACTTTTGGCAAGTGTTAACTTACATAAGCTCTGAGTCAATTCTTCCATAATCTTCATATCCTTGCGTGTTTGAACCTGAGTCTCTATCTGAGTCATTGATATCAGTTCTTGCACTATTTGTTATTCATATATTCTTTCACATAGGTTCATCAGTTTCTCAAACTATTGAAGAAGAAACAATTATGGATTTTGCTTGTCATGAATTTAGTTTTGCGAAAATTGATCATTGCTTTGTGCACTACAGCGAGAGTAGCGAAGAGTTCACGGCAGAAAAAGTGGGAACTATCTGCTCCACGGCCATTAGTCAGAGATGGTAGCTGGGCCACTGAATCTCTAGGTTCTCACTTGGATGTCTTTTACACATTTGTCTGCATCAAGGTTAATGATCCCGCCAGAATTGTTAGAGAGACTCAACTCATCATCTAGCTATCAATTTCGTTTTTATTTTACTAATTGCGAATTCTTTTCAGGATGAATCCCTAATTGCAAACCGAGCTACAGATACTGAGATACCAAGTTCACAAAATGATCCCTGATTACTTGAGGCTAATGATGCACTGGAAGGACACATGAATTCTATGTGCTGAGGTTTCATGGTACTTGTGCTCCTCTTCTCCACGTTGAGGAGTTTGTGCATGATGTTATCTTTCTTTTCCAGCATTCATAACTCAAGAACTAGGTTGCCATTTTTTTACTTGAGACTATACATTTGATGCATTTTATTGTTTTGTTAGATCACTTTGAGTGTTTACTCATCTAAGAACCACTAATGCAATTCCATTTGCAAATCTTTCATATTTTTTTGCTCTCACTTCGCCTTTGTCATTTGCCTGATTTAGGTCACCCCCCCCCCCCCCCCCCCCCCCGGGTTCACTCAAGCCCAAGGGTGCCGAGAGAACACCATCTATAAGCTCGAGCAGTTGAAACGCCACGCTCTACTAGAAGCACCGCCACCGCTACAGGGAAAGAGCGGTCAATCCCGCCATCGCTCTAACAACCATCATGCGAATACAAAGAAAAAGGAGAAGACGATAAAAGGGGGAAAGGCAACATCCATAGCAAGCCGTTTGGCCCTCGCCTACATCAGGAAGAAAAAGGGGGCCGACCCACAACTATGGAGTGGGCGTCGAGGGCGCTTTACCACGCCCATCACGAGTCGCCTGCGCCTGGGCCTCATGGCGTCCGCGCCTCCGCAAGAAGATCGCTTTGGCAGGCCACCAATTCCTCCTCCTTGGCCTTCAGGGCCGTAAGCAGTGTGGCGGCCGACTGATGGGCCTCCAGGAGATCTGCCTGGGCCTTGGCCAACTCGGAGCCCGCTCGAAGTTCCGGGTTCGGGCTTGGTGCTCGCTTCGCTCCAAAAAAGCTAGCTGTTGACGCAATTGGCCTCAAAGGCTCGGGCTGCGCGCAGCTCTGCCAAAAGATCTCGAAGCTGCGCCTCAGCATGGGCAGCCTGTCCCCGCAAAGCCGCGTTCTCAGAGCGCAGTGCATTCCAGGCTTCGTCATTTGGAGGGGGCCAGGCGCAACGAAGCTGAGTTTCCAGCGCCTCCCGACGGGACTCTAATTGGCGAAGGGATCAGTTCTGGGCAACGAAGGAAACACCCATGTCATGAAGGGCCCCGTCAACTGCAAAAGAAGTCCAGGGTTGATTAAGAAAAAATCGAGCGAGCGAGAGCTATCAAAGAAACATACCCGACAGGCGTCCGCGACTAAGCCATCGATGCGGGCGATAGGATCTTGGTGTTCGAAGGACCGAAGACCTGGTACAAGTGGTCGCTTAGGGGGGCATGAAGGTGAACCACCCTAGCTGAACCTAGCGGTTCGGGATCCGGGAATTCGAAAGCAGCAGAGGGATCCGCTCGCGAGGGAAGAACAAGATGTATTGGGCGAAGGTCCGGGTCCGGCTAGGAATAGAAGAAGAAGGGGCAACGGACACCCCGCCAGTCAAACTAGCGGAGGTAAGGGGGGCGAAGGAGTGACCAAGCCCCAGGACTGAGGGGGCAGGGGCACACGATGAAGACACCGAGGGAGTCGGAGCCCCGAGCAGAAGGGCAGGGTAAGGTTGGTCCGCCGGCTCGCTGGAGGGAGCCAGTTGAGGGTTGAGGCGAAAGAGGCGCGGGTAGGGTGTCCCCCCGCATCGAGGGGCGCTAGGACCACCGGCACTGTCGCCGGCAGAGAAGGCGGGCTCGCGCAGTAGGAGGGGAGGGAATCTCCTGAGGAGAGACAGGCGTAGCACCGGAAGGAGACGAGCAGCCATGAAAAGGGCCCAGGAGACGATCGGGCCCCATGGGGGAAGGATCTGAAGGCAAAATCTCAATATCAGAGTCTAGCGCCTCCTTCCCTGACGCCTCGCCTGCATCTGCGAAGGAGGCGGCGGTAGGGTTTGACGCCGGAGAGGGGGATACCGGGGTGACCGGCGGAGCGGTATTAAAGGAAACAGGGATAGGCTCCGAAAGCAGGGCAACCATCGCCGCCCTATATCCGGCCGACCTCTCTTTAGCCTCCATCATGATGAAACCGCGCAACATCCTGGAAGGAGCGCTAAGACACCAAGGAAGACGATGGGACGAAAAGGGGGAAAGACGAAGGAGTACAAAGGAAAGACAGAGGCGACAATCGAAGGAGCCTATATAGGGGACAGAAGTTAATCACAGTCGTTGGCAGAGAAATCGTGGGCGATAGCCAATCCTACGGCCAGACACAGGGGCAGGGGCAAGAAGTACGAAAAGACAGAGGGATCGGTCCGCTACCCAAGGCAGGAAGGCGATAAGCTAACGCCTGAAAAGCTCACAGTCGTGACACATGGCCTCAAATGCATTGGACGCCCGAAAAATAGATAGGATGATTGTGAACCTGACGACTCGAGCAAGAAAGAGCCAAGAGGCCATACTTATCACGGGCCAGCTCCCGTTAATCCCTTGGCTCGAGCCCCGAGCGGACGCGTGGCGGCCCACGCTCCCCGGGTCCTACTCGACCAAGAGGTCATACTTATCACGGGCCAGTTCCCGTTAATCCCTTGGCCCGAGCTCCGAGCAAACGCGTGGTAACTCACGCTCCCCGAGTCTCATTCGGCCAAAAAAGCCAAAACTCCCCCGGGCTACTTATCGAAAGGCCTCTTCGCCCTTGGTTCTGATCAAGGGACCGGGTTCTCATACTGAGACATAGGCCCGAGTCCTAAGCATACTTCATAAGAGCTGATAGCCCTCATAAACGGGCACTGGAAGAAGGACATCCCTCTTGCGGCCTGGAGGCGCGCTCTTCAATGATTATGGCACTTAGCTCACCCACGCGCCCATCCCGAGCGAAAGGAAACACAACTCAAACAAGCAACAAGGAAAGTCATACTTAAAGACTTAGGCTTCTTACAAAAATCAGGGCGGGGAGCCCCTCGCGCACAGAGAAACAGAAAATGCAGAAACACTCGCTTCACTTGAAGAGTTGGTCGGTCACAGAGGGCTGATCCTCACATAGATCAGGGAGTGAAACTACGTCGGAGGGCATATCAGGAGATAAATACCGACTGAGCCTGAGCTGCCGGATTATGATGAGGCCGTATTGCATCATCACTTCCATGAACCGTCGGGAAATCTCGGCAGCATGGGTCGGATCATTCAAGCACACCAAGCGGTGGTCTCTAACCGACCCACTTCGGCCTCTTTATAAGCGCGCAGCTCCGCTAGCTTAGCTTGTAGGGCAGCCCAGGACACCTGTCGTTCGCGGAGCTCCCCCAATTCCACCTGAGCCGCGTCCCAAGCCGGATGGAGGCCCCGCAAATCTGAAGTTGGTTCCTAAGCGAATTGTCGTTCGCTTCTCAGCCGCCAACTGCGCCCGAAGGGACAAAATCTCCTCGTTGGCCCAGGGGAGGTAGGACCTGGCCCTCAGGAGCTCTGTTTGCAACTCGCCCTTGCGCTTGCGATCGCGGAGGTGAGCCTGTTCGACCTGGGTCGCTCGCTCTTCCGCTCGAACCACCTCGGCATCGGCAGCGGCAACCTGAGCTTTGGCGATCTCTAGCTCCTCCTGAGTCTGGCGCAACACGTCCTGAAGGTTGATAGCCTCTACCCTCAAGCCATTCAACGAATCGTCATCTGAAGACAGCTGGGTGTGGCGGAGCCGAGCCTCGAGGTCTTCTACACGCCTCTCGGCGTGACACCGGGCCTTAGCGTGAGCCAGCATAACCACACTCATACTGTAGCTCTGGGCCCAAGACTGCCTGAAACAAACCTGTCAGCCAAAGAAGGAATGAGGCACGACCTCCCCCTCGACTAACGGACACGCACCTGGGTGGCCAAGGCCATGAAGTCATCCGCCCAGAGAGCAGGACTCACCGAGCCACTCACCCGCAAGCCGACCACGAACCTGTCCGAGATGAGACCATATAGCCGGACGTCCCTCGACCGCATAGGGACGGTACCGCTTGGCGGGGTCATACGCAGACGCCAGTCAGACATCGAAGGCGACAGTACGTGCAGTAGGCCATCGCCGGTAGGTCCTGTTGGAACCCGGATGGCTAGAGAGGGGGGGGTGAATATAGCCAAACACTTGACTTAAGACTTATCGAATTTCTGCACTCAAATTTATCAGTAGCACAGCAGAAGAAACAATGGAAACAAAGAAGTGCAGAAAACAAAAACCAAAGCAAACAAACACAAGTAGCAAGATCGCTAACAAGGAGGGTTTACAAGGTTCGGGGATAACTTGCCCCTACTCCTTGGCGTGCCCTTAAGGTGGGCGATCCCTTGATCGTCGGCAGATCAAGCCCCGGTGAACACCGGATAGAAAACAACCTCCTTCTCGGTGGAGAAACCTCTCCACAGCGTTTCAATCACAGATATAGATTAAAGCACAATGAAACACAAGAAAGATCTTACTCAGCACTAGCAAAGACAAGAACACAGCAAGCTTCCTCCTGAGCTCCACCCAGCGACGATCTCACGCAAGAACCCTTTCCCCGTGTCTTCTCGCTGTTGGACTCGAAGCCTCTTGTTCTTTCCTCCAAGTGCTCAAGCAAGGGATGGTTGCTTCTCAGATCTCAAGAGCTTGCTCAGGAATGATGGAACAGCAGAACACGCAAGCAAGTTGTGGAGAACACAAAGGCGCAGCAAGAACTCAAGCTTGAAAACTGTATTTTCGAACTCTGCTTCAACGAAGCTTTCTTGCTCCCTTTTGTTTCTCCACTCAGCACCAGGTGACAACATCTCCTGCAGCTTCCAGCTGCTTACCTGCCAACGCCAGCTACCACTGAGCTCTCCCTGGACTCACTGAGCTTCCCTCAGCCAAGCTCCAGTCAACAGCTCCAGTCTGCAGCTCCAGCCGTTGCAACCTGAGATGGAAAACGGACAAACCTGCTCCAAGGAAAGCCTCCATTGACTTCTCCTTGAGTGTTTGAATCCTTCCCTGTCACCTGCAGCTTAATCAGATCATTAGAGCAGCATATCAACCAGGAAATCAAGCATCAGAGATTAAGCGCAGAGAATCGGATACGTTCAGACGCGTTCAGAGCGTCTGTCAGTGCATTTTGAATTAAAGTGATCGGTCACCGGACCGATCAGAGAGCCTCCTGATCGGTCACCGGACCGATCAGGCTGGGTCCAGACCGATCAGGCTTCGTCCTGATCGGTCCCCAACGCTCAATCAGAAATCACGATTTCTGAGGGATTCTCCTGGATCGATCACCAGACCGATCCCAGGTTGTGGATCGATCACCAGACCGATCCACCTCATTATCGGGCGATTTCTGAGCTTCGCAGTCCAAACCTCCTGATTGGTTACCGGACCGATCAGGGAGCCTCCTGATCGGTCACCAGACCGATCAGATCATGACCAGACCGATCAGGCTCCGTCCTGATCGATCTTAGTGAGGAACTCGCGAAGCTGGATCGTTCTCCAGAACGATCTGCACAGTGATCCTGATCGGTCACCAGACCGATCAGGAGCATATCAGCAAGGGAACTCAACCTCACTGTGTGCTCCCTGATCGGTCACCAGACCGATCAGGAGCCGAGCAGTGGGTGAAACGCATACTCCCTGATCGGTCACCAGACCGATCAGTCATCGCTGGATCGGTCACCAGACCGATCCACGAAGGAGCACCGTGCCAACTCCCTGATCGGTCACCAGACCGATCCAGGGGCTCCAACCTAGCCCTCCAAGCTAGGATTTTTCCACTAACTCTCCAGTTGGGACTTTTCACCTAACCCTCCAAGTTAGGACTTTTCACCTAGCCCTCCAAGCTAGGACTTTTCACCCAACCTTCCGAGTTAGAACTTTCCATACCTAGCCTCCAGGCTAGGACCTGACCCTCCAAGCCAGGACTTTTCACCTAACTCTCCAAGTTGGGACTTTTCACCTAACCCTCCAAGTTAGGACTTTTCACCTAGCCCTCCAAGCTAGGACTTTGCACCCAACCCTTCCGAATTAGGACTTTTCAACACCTAGCCCTCCAAGCTAGGATTTTCCACACCTAACCCTCCAGGTTAGGATTTTCCAACACCTAGCCCTCCAAGCTAGGATTTTCCATACCATGTCTGATCCCCGATCAGGACTTAATCATAATCATCATAATCATCAACCTAAACTAAAATCGATGTCAACACCAAAACAACAATCAGGGTCGGACCGCATCAACAATCTCCCCCTTTTTGTTGTTTGACAATCCGATTTTAAGTTTAGGGATTCCAATCAATTTCTCAACTTTCAGAATCATAGGGGAATCAAGATCCTCCCCCTACAATATAATCATCCTAAACTTAACCAACCAACACTCTCCCCCTTTGTCGAACACCGAAAAGGGTCTAGAGGGGCTGTTAAATTTAACCATACTCCCCCTCAACCCTAGGGGTATCCTAAAACACTAAAAATTTGATTGATTTTTGAAAAACATATGAACACATATGACAAGAGTAGAACATGGTAATACAAGCATATGTATCATATGAACATGGTATCATAAGCAAGAATGAGGCATATAAATAGATAGTACTCATGTGAACTCATAGAAGCCAACATCCTAAGTAAAATATCAGTGCATCCAACCAAACAACCAAACAGATGCATGTCAATGCATCGAAGTCAAACAAGAATGGCACAAGGCCAGAGAAGTCAAGTCACTAGGCATCCGACCTGAGAGTTATACAATCCACAAGATCAGAATGATAAATCACAAACAACCACAGAATATATCAGTCATCAGTGGGGGGGGGGTCAGCCTGCATCGGATCATCCAACGTATCATCAGCATCCACGGACCCAGGTGCAGCACTACCGGAAGGCACATCCCCAGGAAATGTATGTCGGCGCCACTCACCGTACCAGGTCTGCTGCAACGTGCTAACCTCGGAGACAGTCGACTCTACTGATGTAAGTCTGCGATCGATGGATCGAAACTGTGAGCGGACCTCCTCGCGGTAAATCTCTCGCAACTGAAAGTCATGCTGGAAGGTCTGATCCAGCTCTGAAATCTGCCAGAGCAGATCAGGCTCGGGCTCGTAGTCGTAATCAGCTGCAGGAGCCTCCTGAGGAGCAGCAGCCTCGGCCGGTGCCTGAAAATGTGGTCCTCCCCCTGGTAGCTCACCGAGACCTCTCTCATCCTTCCAAACTAAAGCCCCATCGCGATCCTGTATGATGATGTCGGACTTGGCAAATGTCCGCCGACCAAGTATGCAATCCTGTCGGACTATGGGCACGGTCCTGCCTTAGTGACATCAACACCTACTGACATAAGCCAGTCAGTGATGATATGACCAAATGACATATAGACTGTGCGGTGACTCGGGTCTCGATAGGACAAAATGGACTGAAAAATACTCTCCATGATATCGAAGTCTATGCGGCAATGCATGCCGTAGAGCATCAGGCAATGATAGGGACGGATCTCGGTCAAAGGCTTGGAAGTGATTGGAAGGATACAATTTATGATAATTTTGAACAAGACGTAATCAGTGGGAGAGAGACGAAGTGCTGCAAAGGTAGGAAAATCAGGATCCAACTCATCGAGACCGGCTGGGCGGGGATGGCTAAAGAAATGCTGATAGATGGAGTCGGAGGTAATATCTGCAAAAGGGGCCAGTAGGGGATCAGGGAGCTCGGGATAGATCGAATAGAGGTTAGGTGATCGTCGACCACCTAAGTACTCCGCTAGAATCTCATAAGAGAAATCAAGGTTCTTCTTGCCTACTCGAATAGTGAACTCGAAGCCCCCCTGAGGACCTTACTGGAGATTGTTGTAAAATTCGGAGACTAGGCCGTAATTGATAGTTCTCTCCAGAGAAGGAGAAAACAAGGTTGTAAAAAGTGACTATCTCCATGACCGATGGACAATACTCAGTCAGAAAAGGAACGTCAATAGATCGGCAGGGAAGTAACTTGAAGGTGCGGGATTGGAATGCCTGTTCACAGGCAGCATTGGGAAATCGAGAGCTCGACGAAGGCTGAGGCCTTCTGGAGGGCGCAGATGAAGAAGGGGCTTTCCCCTTTGAGCTGCCCTCAACGACTTCTTTGCCCTTAGAAGATTTTCTAAAGATTGGAATAGGTCATGACAGCAGATTTGATCAAGACATGTAAACCACATCACAAGAAAAAGATTCGTTCAAATTGATCAAGTCAAGGTAAGACCCAATCAGTGAACATAATCACGACACAATCAAGATAAGAATTTAACCAAAAGCAACCAAGATTTGATCATAGAGTGATAATCATAGGGTAAGACGTTTAAACAAAGGTAAGACATGACAACAATGGGTCACGGCCAAAGCAAGAGGTCACGGCACAACATCAAAACATGGTTAGGCTCAAATACATAATCTATGAACTGAGTCAAAAAGAAAACTAACCAAAAAGAACTTACTTAGGTGCCATGGAAGAAGTTCTTGAAGGTTGAGAGTAAACTCCTTTCTGAACCTTGCGCAAGGGAGGATCGCAAGCTAGCAGTTGCTAACACCACCAACATCAAGGACAAGAGCTCTTGCGTAGAAGGAGAGGACCGCACTCGCAGAGAAGATCACACAGCAAGGAAGGAAGAGATCGCACGCGTAAGTAAGGAGGAAGAGGGTTCGGCGCCGAGGGGTTTTGGTCGGCTAGGGCTTAGGAGTAGAAAAGAATCATGATTAAAGCGGTTGGTGGATCGGTCCACCAACCGCACTTTAATGCAGTTGAACGGATCACCATTCGATCTGATAGCATCCAGACTGATCAGGCTCTGGCCTGATTGGACTGGCCTGGTCCTGATCGATCGGGAGACCGATCAGGCAGACTCCTAATCGATCGGCTGATCGATCAGGAAGCGAACAGTAGGGTCAGATGATTTTCGAGAAGCCCTCCTAATCGGTCTCTGGACCGATCACTACAATGTGCCAGATCGGTCCGGGGACCGATCCAGGCTAGCACAGAATATTTTTCTGAGAGTCTGCAAAGTCTCGACTGATCCCTCTGATCGGTCTGTGGACCGATCAACTCAGGAGGTAGCCAGATCGGTCCGGGGACCGATCAGCGCTATGCCTGATCGGTCCAGTGACCGATCAGGGTTCCTGAAATTCCCTGATACGATCTGAAACTTTCAGTTTCAGACTTTCACACGATTTTTGAAGGAATCTGATGAAAGATATCGAACTTGGAAGTGATTCCTTGACTAAAAATTGATCCCTAAACAAGGATCAAAGGTCCTTATGGTTTGAACAAACACTTTGCTCCATCTAAGTGGAGTCAAACTCAATCAACAATCATTTAAACAAGTTTTAACCAAGATTGTACCAAATTCAAGTTTCCAATCAAGTTTCCTTGATTGGAATGTCCAAGTATGATCATGGAGTCAAATGCACATGTGTTATGCATTGGTTTTCCCCATACTTGGTCACCGTAGTGATTTTTATCTCGTCAACTTAATTTCTCAAGGGATGCATTGACATTTTGAGAAATTTAGTTGATCCTAGCATCTCACCCCATTTCTAGCAAACAAAAACGTTTTGGTAAACCTTATAGTTTGTGTGAGATGTCCCCAAAGTTACCCAATTGTTTCCCAACAATTTGAAATTATCATGAAGGGTTTTGAATGTATTATGGAGACTATGAAGTGTGACACATTCCCAACTCCCTTCTTAAGAAACTAAATTCGTTTTCGGGAAGTGGTTTAGTGAAAATGTCAGCGAGGTTTGACTTGGACTCTACATGTGAGAGTACAATATCTCCCCTAGCAACATGATCCCTAATGAAGTGGTGACGTACTTCAATATGTTTGGTCCTAGAATGATGGACTGGATTCTTGGTTAGGTTAATTATGCTAATGTTGTCACACAACACTTGCACACTTTTGTAACTCAATCCATAGTCCTCCAAAGTGTGGATCATCCACAACAATTGCGATACACTCTCTCCCATAGCAATATATTCTGCCTCGGTCGTGGAGAGAGCAACACAATGTTGCTTCCGACTTGACCAACTAACTAAAGATGATCCTAGAAATTGGCAACCCCCACTTGTGCTTTTCCGATCCAACTTACATCCAGCGTAGTCGGAATCGGTATAGCCAATCAAATCAAAAGATTCGGTATGGGGGTACCAAAGACCGACTCCTATTGTACCTTTAAGATATCTCAAAATTCTCTTAACAGCGATTAAATGAGATTCCTTGGCACACACTTGATACCTAGAGCGCATACCCACAGCGAAAAGAATATCAGGTTGGCTACCTGTGAGGTATAGCAGACTACCTATCATGCTCCGATATTGAGTCAAATCAACGGGTTTGCCACTCTCATCATTGTCTAATCTTGTGTTTGTGGCCATGGGAGTGGTTACCTCTTTTGACTCACTCATATTAAATTTACGGAGCATTTCTTGTGTGTATTTCGATTGGTGCACATGAATCCCATCTCGGGATTGCTTGATTTCAAGTCCAAGGAAGAAAGTCAACTCTCCCACTAAACTCATTTCAAATTCATTTTCCATGTGTCCAATGAATTCATTTAAATAGCCCTTATTATTTGAGCCACAGATTATGTCATCGACATATACTTGAGCTACAAAAATATTATCACCATCTCTCCATAGAAATAGTGTAGGGTCTATTTGGCCTCTCACAAAGCCTTTTTCAATTAAAAATGTCGACAACCGCTTGTATCAAGCTCGAGGTGCTTGTTTAAGGCCATAAAGTGCCTTTTTGAGCTTAAATACGTGATTTGGAAATTCGGTACTCTCAAACCCCGGAGGTTGTTCGACATAGACCTCTTCTCTTATTAAACCATTTAAAAAGGCCGATTTGACATCCATTTGATATAACTTGAAACCTCGATGTGCTGCAAATGCAAGCATCAATCGGATGGACTCTAATCGTGCCACGGGAGCATAGGTCTCATCATAATCAAGGCCTTCAACTTGACTATAGCCCTTGGCTACTAGGTGTGCCTTGTTTCTAATGATTTCTCCCTTATGGTTCAATTTATTTTTGAAGACCCATTTGGTCCCAATGATGGTGGTCTTCTTAGGTCTAGGGACTAAGTCCCAAACTTGACTCCTTTCGAATTGACCTAGTTCATCTTGCATTGCAATGATCCAATCGGGATCATTTAATGCTTTATCAATTTTTCTAGGTTCAATTTTGGAAATTAGAGATGTTGATGCAGTCTGACCCTGATTGTTGTTTTGGTGTTGACACCGATTTTAGTTTAGGTTGATGATTATGATGATTATGATTAAGTCCTGATCGAGGATTATGCATGATATGAAAAATCCTAGCCTGGAGGGCTAGGTGTTGGAAAATCCTAACCTGGAGGGTTAGGTGTGAAAAATCCTAGCTTGGAGGGCTAGGTGTTGGAAAAGTCCTAATTCGGAAGGGTTGGGTGAAAAGCCCTAGCTTGGAGGGCTAGGTGAAAAGTCTTAACCTGGAAGGTTAGGTGCAAAGTCCCAACTTGGAGAATTAGGTGAAAAGTTCTGGCTTGGAGGGTCAGGTGCCTAGCTTGGAGGGCTAGGTTGGATGAAGTTCTAACTCGGAAGGGTTGGGTGAAAAGTCCTAGCTTGGAGGGCTAGGTGAAAAGTCCTAGCTTGGAGGGCTAGGTGAAAAGTCCTAACTTGGAGGGTTAGGTGCAAATTCTCAACTTGGAGAGTTAGATGGAAAAATCCTTAGCTTGGAGGACTAAGGTGAATGAAACCCTAGCTTGGAGGGTTGGGTTTAACTCCCTGGATCGGTCTGGTGACCGATCAGGGATATTGGCACGCTGCTCTTTCGGGGATCGGTCTGGTGACCGATCCAGCGATGTCTGATCGGTCCGGTGACCGATCAGGGAGCAAGCAGCTTCCTCACTGACTTGCTCCTGATCGGTCTGGTGACCGATCAGGGAGCGAACAGTGAGTGAGTTCTCCTCCGGATCAGACCCTGGATCGGTTCGGTGACCGATCATGGACTTGGGATCTGATTACAAAATTACTGTTCATATGTCCTGATCGGTCTGAGTGACCGATCAGGCTTCACTCTGATCGGTCCGGTGACCGATCAGGCCTAGGTTACCGTAAGAGCTGGGAATCCCAGCAAAGCAGTAGATCGGTCTGGTGACCGATCCACAAGCCCTGGATCGGTCCGGTGACCGATCACTTTAATTCAAATTGCGTTGTCAGACGCTCTAAACATATCCGATTCTCTGCACGTCACTTCTGAATCTTGATTTACTGCTTGATATGCTGCTCTAACACTCTGATTAAGATGCAGGTGACAGGGGAGGATTCAAACACTCAAGAAGTCAATGAAGACTTTTCTTGGAGCAGGTTTGTCCGTTTTTCCATCTCAGGTTGCAACGGCCGAGCTGCAGACTGGAGCTGAGGTACTGGAGCTTGGCTGAGGGAAGCTCAAGGAGTCCAGGGATAGCTCAGTGGTAGCTGGCATTGGCAGATGAGCAATTGGGAGCTGCAGGGATGGTGTCATCTGATGCTTGGTGGAGAAACAAAAGAGAGAAGAGACTTCGGCTGAAGCAGTTTTTTGAGAATTCTAAGTGTTCAAGCTTGCTGAAGTTCTTGCTGCGATTTTGTGTTCTCCACACTTGGCTTGCTGTGTGCGTGTGGTGTTGATTCTTTGAGCAAGTCATTGAGATCTGAGAAGCAACCAACTCTTACGTGAGTGCTTGGAGGAAGGAACAAGGAGCTTGGAGTCCAACAGTGAGAAGACACGAAGGAGGGAGTCCTTGCGTGAGATCGTCGCTGGGTGGAGCTCGGGAAAGCTTGCTGTGTTCTTGTCCTTACTGAGTGCTTGAGTAAGATCCTTCCTATTGTTTCATTGTGCTTAAACATATATTTGTGATTGAAACGCTGTGGAGAGGTTTCTCCACCGAGAAGGAGGTTGTCTTCTATCCGGTGTTAACCGGGGCTTGATCTGCCGACGATCAAGGGATCGCCCACCTTAAGGGCACGCCAAGGAGTAGGGGAAAGTTATCCCCGAACCTTGTAAACCCTCCTTGTTAGCGATCTTGCTAGTTGTGTTTGTTTTGCTTTCGTTTTAGTTTTCTGCACACTCTGTTTTTCTACTCTTTCCGCTGTGCTACTGATATCTGAGTTGCAGAAACTTCACAAGTGTTTAAAGTCTTAGTGATTGGCTATATTCACCCCCCCTCTCTAGCCATCCGTTTCCAACAAGTGGTATCAGAGCTTGGGGCTCTGTTTACGGCTTAACATCCGAGAGTTATCAACAAGATGACGTTGAGAGAAGGCTTCTCCACCACCCGACCTCCATTTTTTGATGGCGCCGACTTTCAATATTGGAGATCAAAGATGGAATACTATTTGAAGATGGACATCCATACTTGGTTCGCGGTGAAGGAGGGATTCACCCCTCCTAAGGATGATGAAGGCAAAGAACTTGAGTCGTGGAGATGGACGGCCGAACAAACTTGGAAGAGTGAAGTCGACGCGAAGGCGGTTGTTACTCTACAATGTGACATGAACAAAGACCAACTCATCAAGGTTGGTCCCTTCACAAGTGCAAAGGACTTGTGGAGCAAGCTCATCGAACTTCACGAGGGCACCCGAGATTCAAGAATCGCCAAGAGGGACTTGTTCCTCAATCAACTCCAAAATCTCTCCATGAAGGAGAATGAGTCGGTAAGTGAACTTCATAGCCGGTTCAAGGAAGTCCTCAATGGGCTTCATTCGATTGATGAAAAGGTCGAGAATCGCGACCTTGTGAGGTATGTCTTGAAAGCCTTTCCAAGGAATGCTTTGTGGTCATCCATGGTGGATGCCTACAAAGTTTCCAAGGATTTGTCCATTGTAAAGTTAGATGATTTATTTTGTGAGATGGAATTGCATGAAATGGCTAACAAAGGCCCCAAGGAGAAGGGGATTGCATTAGTTGTAGGGGACCGAACCAACAAGAAGAAGAAGGAGAAGGAGGTCTCTTCGTCTTCATTCTCTTCCGAATCCGAGTCCGATTCCGAGGAAGATGGCAGCGGCTCTTCTTCCTCCGAGATGGCGAACTTCGTGCGAAGGATGATGCGAAGGAATCGACGTTTCAAGAGTAGAGGTAACTCTAGTGAATTCAAACTTGATAAAACTAATGCATCTTGCTTTGAGTGTGGTAGGAAAGGGCACTTCAAGAATGAATGCCCGAAACTAAGAAGAAGGAGGAGAAATCCAAAAAGAAAGAAGAAAAATCCAAGAAGAAGAAGAAGGCTTTGAAAGCCACTTGGGATGAATCATCCTCTAGCTCATCCGATGAAGAGAAGGAGGAGAAGAGCACAAGGCATGTGGCACTTATGGCTCTTGGAGAGGAAAGCAGTGATGAATCTTCAAGTTCCTCAAACGCGGCTTCATCATCTTCGGATGATAGAGAGGTAACTTCTCCCGAGCTTGATAAGTGTTATAGAGCTATTGCATGTTTAACTAGAATGTTGAAAAAGTCAAAGAATAAGGTTAAAGCATTGCAATTAGAAATTGATCAATTGAAAGTATCTAGAGATGATAACATTGATGATTTGCATGATGAGATGTTAGAAGATGAAATCAAATCATTGAAACTTGAAATTGAAAATTTGAAATCCTCTAAGGTTGAGGAAGTCAATGATTTGCATGATGAATTGCTAGTAGAGGAAAACCAATCATTGAAGAGTGAAGTTGAGAAGCTCAAGAATATTCTTGGGAAATTCTCAACTAGCTCTAAGACCCTAGACATGATCCTAAATGCCCAAAGGGCAGTCTACAATAGGGCCGGTATCGGTTACCGACCCAAAGAACCCTCATTCGTGTCTTTGATGTCTAGGACTGATATGAGACAATCTAGGACACCCAAGGTTCAAAAGAAAGTTGTCAAGGCATGGGTGCCTAAGTCATGTTTAGTTGATGCTTTAGGTCCCAAGGTTTGGGTACCTAAAACTTCTATTTTTCGAATTGTGTAGGTTATGATTGAGGGGGAGCATCTATCAACTTGGTTCGTTGATAGTGGATGCTCCAAACACATAACCGGGGATAGATCATTGTTTACCACACTTCACAAGAAAAGTAGAGGTAATGTATCATTTGGTAACAATGGTAGTCTTAAGGTCATAGGGATAGGAGACATTCAAATATCTGAATGTCTTAGAATTTCAAATGTCCTTCTAGTCAAGGGGATGAAATTTAATCTCCTAAGTGTGAGTCAATTGTGTGACACGGGTTACACAATTGACTTCCAACCAAGTTAATGTCTAGTTAAACAACATGACACCTTGGACACGGTACTAGTAGGAGCAAGAGTAGACAATATTTATCAAATTTCATTTAAAAGTGCTACTAATGCTTTTGCTAAGTGTCTCATGTCAAAAGAAGAAGAGTCCACCCTTTGGCACCGGAGGCTAGCACATGTGAACATGAAGAACATCCGGAAGTTGGCCAACAAGGGACTAGTCCGTGGCTTACCAAGTATCAAGTATGAGAAAGATAAACTTTGTGATGCATGTCAAATGGGTAAGCAAACAAAATCTGCACATAAAGGTAAAAGCGCTGTAAGTACTTCCAATGCATTAGATTTACTTCATATGGATCTATTTGATTGTAGTACTATCATATCATTGAATGGAAGTAGATATTGCTTTGTGATCATTGATGATTTCACTAGATATACATGGACTTACTTTTTAAAATATAAGGACCAAACCTTAGATATTTTCATTTCTTTTTGTAGAAGAGTTGAAAATGAAAAATCATCAACCATTAAGACAATTAGAAGTGATCATGGAGGTGAATTTCAAAACCAAAGGTTTTTAGAATTTTATCAAGATAGAGGTTATAAGCATGAGTTCTCTACTCCTAGAACACCACAACAAAATGGTGTTGTAGAGAGGAAGAACCGTGTTCTTCAAGAAGCTGCACGAAGCATGCTCAATGAGTACTCACTCCTGAGTTACTTGTGGGCTGAAGCTGTAAATACAGCTTGCTATGTGCAAAACAGAGTCCTCATCCATAGGTTCTTAGGAAAGACTCCCCATGAACTTTGGTTTGGAAAACCACCTACGGTTAAACACCTTAGGGTGTTTGGTTGTAAGATGTTCATTCTAAACACCAAGGACCACCTTGGAAAGTTTACGGCAAAGGCTAATGAAGGGATACTAGTCGGGTATTCCCTCGTTAGCAAAGCCTATCGAGTCTACAACAAGAAAACTAGATTAGTTGAAGAGTCTTCTGATGTAGTTTTTGAAGAAATTTCAAAATCAATTGACCAATCAGAAAATGTAGAAGGAGTTCAACTCGAACTTAGGAGACTAAGTTTAAATGAAACTCCGAGTGTTGTTGATGGTGATGAGTCTGATGACGGTGAACCTAGACAACTTATTGATCAGTCGGATCCTGAGGCTGAACTTGTGTCTAGTGGACCCGTACAAGAAGCACCACCAACACCAAGGCAAACTAGATTAGCATCTAGTCATCCCCAAGACCAAATTGTTGGAGACATCCATCAGGGGGTTAGAACTAGATCATTCTTCCGGAATAAGGCTAATGAAGCTGCCCTAATTTTTGAAATTGAACCTAGGAAAATTGATGAAGCATTAAGGGGGCGTTTGGTTTGCATTTTCCAGTCTGTTTTCCATTTTCATTTTCTGTAGAAAATGCGGTTTTCTGGAAAACATGTTTGGTTTGCATTTTCCAGCTTCGTTTTCCAGAAAAAAACATAGCGTTTTCTGGAAAACTGGAGAATGAAAAAAAAACATTTTCCAGAAAACTAGAAAATGCGGTTTTCTGGAAAATGAAAATGGAAAATGACACAAACCAAACGCCCCCTAAGTGATCCCGATTGGATTATTGCAATGCAAGATGAACTAGGTCAATTCGAAAGGAGTCAAGTTTGGGACTTAGTCCCTAGACCTAAGAAGACCACCATCATTGGAACCAAATGGGTCTTCAAAAATAAATTGAACCATAAGGGATAAATCATTAGAAACAAGGCACGCTTAGTAGCCAAGGGCTATAGTCAAGTTGAAGGCCTTGATTATGATGAGACCTATGCTCCCGTGGCACGATTAGAATCCATTCGATTGATGTTTGCATTCGCAACACATCGTGGCTTCAAATTATACCAAATGGATGTCAAATCGGCCTTCCTAAATGGTTTTATTAGAGAAGAGGTCTATGTCGAACAACCTCCGGGGTTTGAGAGTACCAAATTCCCAAACCACGTGTTTAAACTCAAAAAGGCACTTTATGGCCTTAAACAAACACCCCGGGCTTGGTATGAGCGGTTGTCGACGTTCCTAATTGAGAAGGGCTTCGTTAAAGGCCAAATAGACCCTACACTATTTCTACAGAGAGATGGTGATAATATTTTTGTAGCCCAAGTATATGTCGATGACATAATTTGTGGCTCAAATAATAAGGGCTATTTAAATAAGTTCATTGGACACATGGAGAGTAAATTTGAAATGAGTCTAGTGGGAGAATTGACTTTCTTCCTTGGACTTGAAATCAAGCAAACTCGCGATGGTATCCATGTGCACCAATCAAAGTATACACATGAAATGCTTCGAAAATTCAACATCAGTGATTCAAAAGAGGTAACCACTCTCATGGCCACAAACACAAGATTAGACAATGACGAGAGTGGTAAACCCGTTGATTTAACTCAATATCGAAGTATGATAGGTAGTCTGCTATATCTCACAGCTAGTCGACCTGATATTCTTTTCGCTGTGGGTATGTGCGCTATGTATCAAGTCTGTGCCAAGGAATCTCACTTGATCGCTGTTAAGTGAATCTTGAGATATCTCAAAGGCACGATTGGAGTCGGTCTATGGTACCCCCGTACCGAATCATTTGATTTAATTGGCTATACGGATTCCGACTACGCTGGATGTAAGTTGGACCGGAAAAGCACAAGTGGGGGTTGCCAATTCTTAGGTTCGTCCTTAGTAAGTTGGTCAAGTCGGAAGCAACATTGTGTTGCTCTCTCCACGACCGAGGCAGAATATATCGCCATGGGAGAGAGTGTATCACAATTGTTGTGGATGATACATACTTTAGAGGACTATGGATTGAGTTACAAGGGTGTGCAAGTGTTATGTGATAACATAAGCACAATTAACTTAACCAAGAATCCAGTCCATCATTCTAGGACCAAACATATTGAGGTGCGTCACCACTTCATTAGGGATCATGTAGCTAGGGGAGATATTGTACTCTCTCATGTAGAGTCCAAATCAAACCTAGCTTACATTTTCACTAAACCACTCCCTGAAAATGAATTTAGTTTCCTAAGACGGGAGTTGGGAATGTGTCGCGCTTCATAAATTTTAAATTGCATTCAAACCCTTCATGATTATTTTGAAATTGTTGGGAAACAATTGGGTAACTTTGGGAACATCTCACACAAACTATAAGGTGTTAGGACCAAAAGGAATTTAGATATCTCCACAATGACATGATATTGTCCACTTTGGGCCTAAGCCCTCATGGTTTTGCTCTTGGGCTCTCCCAAAAGGCCTCATGCCAATGGAGATATCTTTTTTCCTTATAAGCCTATGATCTTTCCCATGTGTTTTCGATGTGGGACTATGTTTGCAACCTTGCAACCCCAACATAAGGTTTAACAAAATGTTATTGTTTGCTAGATATGGGGTGAGATGTTAGGATCAACTAAATTTCTTAAAAAAGCAATGCATCCCTTGAGAAATTAAGTTGACGAGATAATAATCACTGTGGTGACCAAGTATGGGGAAAACCATTGCATAACATATGTGTATATGGCTCCATGATCATACTTGGACATTCCAATCAAGGAAACTTGATTGGAAACTTGGATTGGAAACAAAACATGATTGAATTTACTTGGATGATTGTTGATTGAGTTTGACTCCATTTGGATGGAGCAAAGTGATTGTTGAACCTATAAGGACTCTTGATCCTTGTTCAGGGATCAATTTTAGTCATGAGATCATGTCCAAGTTCGATAAGCTTCATCAGATCTCGTTGGAAAAATTTCGAATATCTGAAACTGAAAGTTTCAGATCGAATCTGGGAGTTTCAGGAACCCTGATCGGTCACCCGACCGATCAGGCATAGGGCTGATCGGTCCCCGGACCGATCTGGCTCCATCCTGTAACGATCGGTCCACAGACCGATCAGAGGGGCAGCAGTGACCTTCCGAAATTTTGACCAAGTATACTGAGCTAGCCTGGATCGGTCCCCGGACCGATCTAGCACCCTATGGTGATCGGTCTACAGACCGATCAGGGAGCTCAGAGGTTTCTCTCCGGACCCTACTGTTCATGTCCTGATTAATCAGCTGATCGATCAGGAGCGCGCCTGAACGGTCACCCGACCGATCAGGCCCAGGTCAGTCCGATCAAGCCATAGCCTGATCGGTCTAGGCGCGATCAGATCGAACGGTGATCCGTTCAGACGCATTAAATTCTGGTTGGTGGACCGATCCACCAACCGATTAACTTCGCGAAAAACCTCTTCAGCGCCGAGCCCTAGCGCCGAAACCTCCCACTCGTGCAACCTTTGCTTCGTGCGAGAGCTCTCCAGTGCTTTCGTCTCCCTCTTTCGCGTGCATGCGAGTTCTTGCGAAGGCTTCTATGGGCGTTTCCTTGCTCTTTGCAAGTTCTCTTGTGCTCGAAGTCTTCTGCGTCTCTGTCCTGCGCTGCGAGCTTCTCCCGCGTAACTTCTTCTTCCAATTTTGTGATCCTTTCAAACTAACTTCAATGGCACCAAAGTAAGTTTTTGATTTAGTTTTCATTATGAATCAGTCTATGGATTATGCATATGAAGCTAATCATGTTTTGGATGTTCGTGCCGTGATCTTCTTGTGTTGGTCATGACCTTTCTTTTCCATATCTTACATTGGATCAAATCTCTTATCTTATAATCAACTCCATCTTATATTCACTCTATGATTATCACGTTATGATCAAATTTTTGTTCCTTGATCCAACTGTGTTATGTTAACCATTGTGTCTTGATTACATTCTCTGATTGGGTCTTTCCTTGTATGATCAACTCTTGACTTTGTGTGATTCAACTTACATTCATATCAACCTTGCTCAATTGATTCAAACCGTGTGTGATCACTTCTCTGATTAAATCATGATTGTATGATTAATTCAACTCTTTAGGAAATCCTCTAAGGGTAAAGAACCTATGGTGGAAAGCTCAAAGGGCAAAGACCTTTCAATAACTACACCGTCTCCAAGGCCTCCACCACCTCTACATACTCGATTTTAGAGTATTAGTCTTGCTCTCAAATTCCAATGGCACAACTTTAAACTCATGCCGTGTCGAACTATAGACCCAACCTTTATCTATGAACATTGTCCAACAATTCGACAACGAATTGAATTTTATAATCTTCAACCCATTTTGCACCTTGAAAGACCGATCAACCTTAACTTGGTCTCTGAGTTATATAATAACATGGTGAGTGGGGAGGGAACGGGGTGGAGAACTCGTGTTGCCGGTATCGACCTCGATTTTAATCGATCTATTTTTACTGATTTTCTCGGCTGTCGCCGGTCAGATAATGATTTCTTTCTCTACCCTTTCCATCCAGATCCCCTTCCGGTTCCTTTCGATGGAGTGACTCCTGATTCCATCTACGAGTACTTTCTAGGTCATCCCAGGCCAAGGGATTACGGTGAGCGCACCTGTGATTTTCCCACATTTCCTGCTTTTCGCCTTTCTCCTGTTGACTATGTGCTGTTTAAGATCATCATCAATA
Organism: Boesenbergia rotunda; assembly: GCA_024364735.1. Classification (NCBI taxonomy): domain Eukaryota; kingdom Viridiplantae; phylum Streptophyta; class Magnoliopsida; order Zingiberales; family Zingiberaceae; genus Boesenbergia; species Boesenbergia rotunda. The sequence continues at coordinate 184,834 of JAGFNQ010006616.1, read as the reverse complement.
GTCTCCTACCCACTACTTCAAAACACCTGGATGAGATTTAACCGTTCCACTACTTGATGCTCTACGGAATGCATCAGTAGTTAGATTTTGATCCAGTGGCTTCGGTCTATTTCTCTATCATTGTTCATAGTCTGCCGACCACCCAGTCAGTCTACATGCCATTTGGCCATATCATCACTGCCTGGCTGGAGACAGTTGGCATTGACGTTTCACAGGGCCGCATTGTACCCATGGTTCGACAAGACTGCCGTCTGGACCGTCGCATGCTCGCTCAGTCCGGCATTGTTCTCGGGCCCCAGGGGTTGAGGTGGAAGGATCGCAGACGTGAGGAGGAGCTACCGAGTGCAGTTTGTGACCAGGGGCCGACAGCTGATACTGCAGATTATGACGAGTGGGCTCCTGACCTACACTGGCAGGTTGCGGAGATAGAGCAGATGATGGAGCGCGAGTTGCATATCTCCGAGCTCTGGCGATAGGAGGTCTGCTCAGAGTGTCAATCTTTTGATCGCCGTCTCGATGCTTTAGCCTCTGATGTCTCTGAGATGCACTCATTCTAGGACAGATGGTATGAAGAGTGGTATCATCATACATTTCCTGATGGTGCATCCCCCAATGGCCCTTCACCAGGAGATATCATATACATTGACGATTCAGACGATGATCCAGCTGACGATTGACTGTTCTATGTTCATGTTTGATGTTTTTGACGGATGTGTACGTCCTGACTCTTGTCTGTTCTAGCAGGTTATTTGGCCTATCGCTTAGGATGTTGCTTGTATAAATGCTCACATGATTACTGTTTGTCGATACTTGTTGATGCTATGATGACTACTATTTGCATACTAGCTACATTGCCATGATTATGCTTTTGATGCCATGTCCACTTGATGTATATGACCGTTATGACATGTTATAGATGCATATGATGTATGTGATGGTTTCATCTTGATCTATCTTTTCCACATGATATCATATACTTCTAAAACAATTCCATCGAATCTTTGCTGTTATGGGATACCCCTAGGGTTGAGGGGGAGTTTGTTTTAAACTTAAACAGCCCTTCTAGCCCCTTTTCGGTGTTCGACAAAGGGGGAGAGTGTGGATTGGTTAAGTTTAGGATGATCATGTTGTAGGGGGAGGATCTTAATTCTCCTATGATTCTAAATTTGAGAAAAGTAATTAAGAATCCTTAAACTTAAAATCGGGTTGTCAAACAACAAAAAGGGGGAGATTGTTGATGCAGTCTGCCCCTGATTGTTGTTTTGGTGTTGACACCGATTTTAGTTTAGGTTGATGATTATGATTAAGTCCTGATCGAGGATTAGGCATGATATGAAAAATCCTAGCCTGGAGGGCTAGGTGTTGGAAAATCCTAACCTGGAGGGTTAAGTGTGAAAAATCCTAGCTTGGAGGGCTAGGTATTGGAAAAGTCCTAATTCGGAAGGGTTGGGTGAAAAGTCCTAGCTTGGAGGGCTAGGTGAAAAGTCCTAACCTGGAAGGTTAGGTGCAAAGTCCCAACTTGGAGAATTAGGTGAAAAGTTCTAGCTTGGAGGGTCAGGTGCCTAGCTTGAAGGCTAGGTTGGATGAAGTTCTAACTCGGAAGGGTTGGGTGAAAAGTCCTAGCTTGGAGGGCTAGGTGAAAAGTCCTAACTTGGAGGGTTAGGTGCAAATTCCCAACTTGGAGAGTTAGATGGAAAAATCCTTAGCTTGGAGGGCTAAGGTGAATGAAACCCTAGCTTGGAGGGTTGGGTTTGACTCCCTGGATCGGTCTGGTGACCGATCAGGGATATTGGCACGCTGCTCCTTCGGGGATCGGTCTGGTGACCGATCCAGTGATGTCTGATCGGTCCGGTGACCAATCAGGGAGCAAGCAGCTTCCTCACTGACTTGCTCCTGATCGGTCTGGTGATCGATCAGGGAGCGAACAGTGAGTGAGTTCTCCTCCGGATCAGACCCTGGATCGGTCCGGTGACCGATCAGGGACTTGGGATCTGATTATAGAATTACTGTTCATATGTCCTGATCGGTCTGAGTGATCGATCAGGCTTCACTCTGATCGGTCTGGTGACCGATCAGGCTTCACTCTGATCGGTCCGGTGACCGATCAGGCCTGGGTTGCCGTAAGAGCTGAGAATCCCAACAAAGCAGAAGATCGGTCTGGTGACCGATCCACAAGCCCTGGATTGGTCCGGTGACCGATCACTTTAATTCAAATTGCGTTGTCAGACGCTCTAAACATATCCGATTCTCTGCGCGTCACTTCTGAATCTTAATTTACTGCTTGATATGCTGCGCTAATACTCTGATTAAGCTGCAGGTGACAGGGGAGGATTCAAACACTCAAGGAGAAGTCAATGAAGGCTTTCCTTGGAGCAGGTTTGTCCGCTTTTCCATCTCAGGTTGCAACGGCCGAGCTGCAGACTGGAGCTGAGGTACTGGAGCTTGGCTAAGGGAAGCTCAGGGAGTCCAGGGATAGCTCAGTGGTAGCTGGCGTTGGCAGATGAGCAGCTGGGAGCTGCAGGGATGGTGTCATCTGATGCTTGGTGGAGAAACAAAAGAGAGAAGAGACTTCGGCTGAAGCAGGTTTTTGAGAATTCTAAGTGTTCAAGCTTGCTGAAGTTCTTGCTGCGATTTTGTGTTCTCCACACTTGGCTTGCTGTGTGCGTGTGGTGTTGATTCTTTGAGCAAGTCATTGAGATCTGAGAAGCAACCAACTCTTACGTGAGTGCTTGGAGGAATGAACAAGGAGCTTGGAGTCCAACAGTGAGAAGACACGAAGGAGGGAGTCCTTGCGTGAGATCGTCGCTGGGTGGAGCTCGGGAAAGCTTGTTGTGTTCTTGTCCTTGCTGAGTGCTTGAGTAAGATCCTTTCTATTGTTTCATTGTGCTTAAACATATATTTGTGATTGAAACGCTGTGGAGAGGTTTCTCCACCGAGAAGGAGGTTGTCTTCTATCCGGTGTTAACCGGGGCTTGATCTGCCGACGATCAAGGGATCGCCCACCTTAAGGGCACGCCAAGGAGTAGGGGAAAGTTATCCCCGAACCTTGTAAACTCTCCTTGTTAGCGATCTTGCTAGTTGTGTTTGTTTTGCTTTCGTTTTAGTTTTCTGCACACCTGTTTTTCTACTCTTTCCGTTGTGCTACTGATATCTGAGTTGCAAAAACTTCACAAGTGTTTAAAGTCTCAGTGATTGGCTATATTCACCCCCCCCCTCTCTAGCCATCCGTTTCCAACAAGAGCAACTTCATTAGCCTCATTTATAAAGAATGATCTAGTCCTAACCCCATGATGGATGTCTTCAACAATTTGGTCTTGGGGATGACTAGAGGCTAATCTAGTTTGCCTAGGTGTTGGTGGTGCTTCTTGAATGAGTTCACTAGATACTAGCTCAGCCTCAGGATCCGGCTGATCAATGGGTTATCTAGGCTCACCGTCATTGGATTCATCACCATCAACATCATTTAGACTCTCATTCAAACTTAGTCTCCTAAGCTCGAATTGGACTTCATCTTCTGGTTGATCATTGACTTTTGGAATTTCTTCAAAGACAACATCAGAAGATTCTTCAACTAATCTAGACTTCTTGTTGTAGACTCGATAGGCTTTGCTAATTAGGGAATACCCGACTAGTATCCCTTCATCAGCTTTTGCCGTGAACTTTCCAAGGTGGTCCTTGGTGTTTAGGATGAACACCTTACAACCAAACACCCTAAGATGTTTAACCGTAGGTGATTTCGCAAACTAAAGTTCATGGGGAGTCTTTCCTAAGAACCTATGAATGAGGACTCGGTTTTGCACATAGCAAGCTGTATTTACAGCTTCAGCCCATAAGTAACTCGGTAAAGAGTACTCATTAAGCATGCTTCGTGTAGCTTCTTGTAGAACACGGTTCTTCCGCTCTACAACACCATTTTGTTGTGGTGTTCTAGGAGTAGAGAACTCATGTATATACCCTCTATCTTGACAAAATTCTAAAACCCGTTGGTTTTGAAATTCACCTCCATAATCACTTCTAATTGTCTTAATGGTTGATGATTTTTCATTTTCAACTCTTCTACAAAAGGAAATGAAAATATCTAAAGTTTGGTCCTTATATTTTAAAAAGTAAGTCCATGTATATCTAGTGAAATCATCAATGATCACAAAGCAATATCTACTTCCATTCAATGATATGATAGTACTACAATCAAATAGGTCCATGCGAAGTAAGTCTAACGCGGTAGATGTACTTACAGTGCTTTTACCTTTATGTGCAGATTTTGTTTGCTTACCCATTTGACATGCATCACAAAGTTTATCTTTTTCATACTTGATGCTTGGTAAGCCACGAACTAATCCCTTGTTGACCAACTTCCGGATGTTCTTCATGTTAACATGTGCTAGCCTCTGATGCCAAAGGGTAGACTCTTCTTCTTTTGACATGAAACACTTAGCAAGAGCATTAGTAGGACTTTTAAATGAAACTTGATAAATATTGTCTACTCTTGTTCCTACTAGTACCGTGTCCAAGGTGTCATGTTGTCTAACTAGACATTGACTTGGTAGAAAATCAATTGTGTAACCCGTGTCACACAATTGACTGACACTTAGGAGATTAAATGTCATCCCCTTGACTAGAAGGACATTTGAAACTCTACGACATTCGGATATTTGAATGTCTCATATTCCTATGACCTTGAGACTACCATTGTTACCAAATGAAACATTACCTCTACTTTTCTTGTGAAGTGTAGTAAACAATTATTTATCCCCGGTCATATGTTTGGAGCACCCACTATCAACGAACCAAGTTGATAGATGCTCCCCCTCAATCATAACCTACACAATTCGAAAAATAGAAGTTTTAGGTACCCAAACCTTGGGACCTAAAGCATCAACTAAACAGGACTTAGGCACCCATGCCTTGACAACTTTCTTTTGAACCTTGGGTGTCCTAGATTGCCTCATATTAGTCCTAGACATCAAAGACACGAATGAGGATTCTTTGGGGCGGTAACCAATACCGACCCTATTGTAGACTGCCCTTTGGGCATTCAAAATCATGTCTAGAGTCTTAGAGCTAGTTGAGAACTTCTCAAGAATATTCTTGAGTCTCTCAACTTCACTCTTCAATGATTTGTTTTCTTCTTCAGCAAGTCATCATGCAAATCATCTACATCCTCAACCTTAGAGGATTTCAAATGTTCGACCTCAAGTTTCAATGACTTAATCTCATCTTCTAACATTTCAACATGCAAATCATCAATGTTATCATCCCTAGATAATTTCAATTGATCAATTTCTAATTGCAATGCTTTAACCTTATTTTTCGACTTCTTTAACATATTGGTTAAACATGCAATTGCTCTATAATATTTTTCAAGCTCGGGAGAAGTTACCTCTTCATCATCCGAAGATGATGAAGCCGCGTTTGAGGAGTTGGAAGATTCATCACTACTTCCCTCTCCAAGAGCCATGAGTGTCACATGCCTTGTGCTCTTTTCCTCCTTCTCTTCATCCGATGAGCTTGAGGATGACTCATCCCAAGTGGCCTTCAAGGCCTTCTTCTTCTTCTTCTTGGATTTCTCTTCTTTCCTCTTGGATTTCTCCTCCTTTTTCTTTAGCTTTGGACATTCATTCTTGAAATGTCATTTCCTACCACACTCATAACAAGAAGCATTAGTCTTATCAACTTTAACTTCACTATGGTTACCTTTACCCTTGAAGCGTCGACCCCTTCTCATCATCCTTCTCACAAAGTTCGCCATTTCGGAGGATGAGGAGCTGCTGCCATCTTCCTCGGAATCGGACTCGGAATCGGAAGAGGATGGAGATGAAGTGACTTCCTTCTCCTTCTTCTTCTTGTTCGATCGGTCCCCTGCAACTAAGGCAATCCCCTTCTCCTTGGGGCCTTTGTTAGCCATTTCATGCAATTCCATCTCACAAAACAAATCATCTAACTTAACAATTGATAAGTCCTTGGATACTTTGTAGGCATCCACCATGGATGACCACAAAGCATTCCTTGGAAATGCTTTTAGTACATACCTCACAAGGTAGCGATTCTCGACCTTTTCATCAATCGAATGAAGCCCATTGAGGACTTCCTTGAACCGGCTATGTAGCTCACTTACCGATTCATTTTCCTTCATGGAAAGGTTTTGTAATTGGTTGAGAAACAAATCCCTCTTGGCGATTCTTGAATCTCGGATGCCCTTGTGAAGTTCGATGAGCTTGTTCCACAAGTCCTTTGCACTTGTGAAAGGACCAACCTTGATGAGTTGGTCTTTGTTCATGCCGCATTGTAGAGTGACGACCGCCTTCGCGTCGGCTTCACTCTTTCGAGTTTGTTCGGCAGTCCACCGCCACGATTCAAGTTCCTTGCCTTTATCATCCTTTGGAGGGGTGAAGTCCTCCTTCACAGCGAACCAAGTGTTGATGTCCATCTTAAGATAGTACTCCATTTTTTATCTCCAATATTGAAAGTCAGCGCCATCAAAGAAGGGAGGTTGGGTGGTGGAGAAACCTTCTCTCAAAGCCATGAATGATAGCTCTCGGTTGTTAATCCGCAAAAATAGAGCCCCAAGCTCTGATACCACTTGTTGGAACCCGGATGGCTAGAGAGGGGGGGGGTGAATATAGCCAAACACTTGGACTTAAAGACTTATCGAATTTCTGCACTCAAATTTATCAGTAGCACATCGGAAGAAACAATGGAAACAAAGAAGTGCAGAAAACAAAACCAAAGCAAACAAACACAACTAGCAAGATCGCTAACAAGGAGGGTTTACAAGGTTCGGGGATAACTTGCCCCTACTCCTTGGCGTGCCCTTAAGGTGGGCGATCCCTTGATCGCCGGCAGATCAAGCCCCGGTGAACACCGGATAGAAAACAACCTCCTTCTCGGTGGAGAAACCTCTCCACAGCGTTTCAATCACAGATATAGATTAAAGCACAATGAAACACAAGAAAGATCTTACTCAACACTAGAAAAGACAAGAACACAGCAAGCTTCCTCCTGAGTTCCACCCAGCGACGATCTCACGCAAGAACCCTTTCCCCGTGTCTTCTCGCTGTTGAACTCGAAGCCTCTTGTTCTTTCCTCCAACTGCTCAAGCAAGGGATGGTTGCTTCTCAGATCTCAAGAGCTTGCTCAGGAATGATGGAACAGTAGAACACGCAAGTAAAGTTGTGGAGAACACAAAGGCGCAGCAAGAACTCAAGCTTGAAAACTGTATTTTCGAACTCTGCTTCAACGAAGCTTTCTTGCTCCCTTTTGTTTCTCCACTCAGCACCAGGTGACAACATCTCCTGCAGCTTCCAGCTGCTTACCTGCCAACGCCAGCTACCACTGAGCTCTCCCTGGACTCACTGAGCTTCCCTCAGCCAAGCTCCAGTCAGCAGCTCCAGTTTGCAGCTCCAGCCGTTGCAACCTGAGATGGAAAACGTACAAACCTGCTCCAAGGAAAGCCTCCATTGACTTTTCCTTGAGTGTTTGAATCCTTCCCTGTCACCTACAGCTTAATTAGATCATTAGAGCAGCATATCAACTAGGAAATCAAGCATCAGAGATTAAGTGCAGAGAATCGGATACGTTCAGACGCGTTCAGAGCGTCTGTCAGTGCATTTTGAATTAAAGTGATCAGTCACTGGACCGATCAGAGAGCCTCCTGATCGGTCACCGGACCGATCAGGTTGGGTCCAAACCGATCAGGCTTCGTCCTGATCGGTCCCCAATGCTCAATCAGAAATCGCGATTTCTGAGGGATTCTCCTGGATCGATCACCAGACTGATCCCAGGTTGTGGATCGATCACCAGACCGATCCACCTCATTATCGGGCGATTTCTGAGCTTCGCAGTCCAAACCTCTGGATTGGTTACCGGACCGATCAAGGAGCCTCCTGATCGGTCACCAGACTGATCAGATCATGACCAGACCGATCAGGCTCCGTCCTGATCGATCTTAGTGAGGAACTCGCGAAGCTGGATCGTTCTCCAGAACGATCTGCACAGTGATCCTGATCGGTCACTAGACCGATCAGGAGCATATCAGCAAGGGAACTCAACCTCACTGTGTGCTTCCTGATCGATCACCAGACCGATCAGGAGCCGAGCAGTGGGTGAAACGCATACTCCCTGATCGGTCACCAGATCGATCAGTCATCGCTGGATCGGTCACCAGACCGATCCACGAAGGAGCACCGTGCCAACTCCCTGATCGGTCACCAGACCGATCCAGGGGCTCCAACCTAGCTCTCTAAGCTAGGATTTTTCCACTAACTCTCCAGTTAGGACTTTTCACCTAACCCTCCAAGTTAGGACTTTTCACCTAGCCCTCCAAGCTAGGACTTTTCACCCAACCTTCCGAGTTAGAACTTTCCATACCTAGCCTTCCAGGCTAGGACCTGACCCTCCAAGCCAGGACTTTTCACCTAACTTTCCAAGTTGGGACTTTTTACCTAACCCTCCAAGTTAGGACTTTTCACCTAGCCCTCCAAGCTAGGACTTTGCACCCAACCCTTCCGAATTAGGACTTTTCAACACCTAGCCCTCCAAACTAGGATTTTCTACACCTAACCCTCCAGGTTAGGATTTTCCAACACCTAGCCTTCCAAGCTAGGATTTTCCATACCATTCCTGATCCCCGATCAGGACTTAATCATAATCATCATAATCATCAACCTAAACTAAAATCGATGTCAACACCAAAACAACAATCAGGGTCGGACTGCATCAACAGGTCCTTCCTAGCAAGGCGGAGACGCCTCCCTCGAGGGCAGCACCGTCAACGCCATTGGTAGCGCAGCAGGAGGGGGCGGCGGTAGCGCAGGGAGGGTGGCAGTCGACGCTTCACCCCTCCGTCTTTTGATGGGCCGACTGGAGGAGGCCCCCAAGGGGTCGACCAGGGCAGACACCGAGCCAGCGCCCTCAGGTCGCCGCAAGGAATGATGCAGAGGCCGGGTATCCTCTGAGCCCGACCGGGAAGTCTCCTTTTCTTCGGCAGAGGAGGCCGGAGAAGGAGAATTGGATAGGGGAGCTTCTTGTTCGGCCTGCAGGGCGGAACGCCACCCTTGCACGGCCCGCCGCTCTGCAACCTTCACCCGCTCCTCCCTTATCACCACTCGGAGACACGTCTCCACTTCCTCATCATGCCCCAACCCGAAGCCCCCCTCGGGCGCAACCGGTTGCAGCATCTCAGCTAGCCATTAAGCAGAAGTCAAGGAAGAGCAAGGGACAAGTAAAAGGGAAAAAGACAACGTACATAAGGAGGCAGGGCGGACGAAAGGCGCCGGACTAAGACCGAATGCAGACAGAATATGCTTGGCTAGAAGTGGCTCGACGGGGTAATGCCTATCCCTGAATAAGAAAAGAGCATGCGCAAAGGGAGGAAACTTTTGAGGATCCGTGTGGTGAGGAGGCATTTGTGTAAAATTTAGCCGGAAGTTAGATGGCTAGGTTGGGAAGGCCGTGGGGCGAATGAAAAAGAACCTCTCCTTCCAACCCCTGCTGGCAGGAGGGAGAGCAGAAAGGAAGGAAGTTCCAGGGCGAGCTTGAAAAACAAACTCGCCCCATTCCTGTTTCTTCAGATAGAAAAAGTGGTGGAAAAGTTCGGCATGAGAGGAGCAGCGATACAACAGGAAGAGGATGACGGACCCACAGAGGAGGCGGATGGAGTTAGGGGTCAGTTGAGATAGGTTGATACGAAGGTAGCGGCATACCGAGGTAATGAAGGGATGAATGGGGAAGCGCAGGCCCGCCTGCAGGTGATCCCTCGAGATGGTAATATAGTGCCTCGGCGGTGTGGCCGGCTGATCCGAAGGAGAAGGCAGCTGAATATCGTGGTCAGGCGGAATGTGAAATTCCTCCCTAAGGGCTTCGAGGTCGCCACGGGAGAGAACGGACCTCGTCGTAACATATCAAGGGTGGGGGTCGCGAGACGAAGAAGCCATGAGGGCACGCTGAAGGTGGGGAGGTTCGCCCGCGAGAAGAAACAACGAACGCTAATGCTATGTTTACCTGAAAGAGTGGATGATGGATGGATTAAACAAACTTAGGGGCATGGGAAGAGAATGGAAAGGAAAAGAAATCCTTTCCTTTGCATGCTTGTTTACCATGATTGAGAAAGGTGGGTACATGCGTTGTAATTTTATTAATGCAAAAGGGTACATGCGTCTTTTTTTTATATATGGTGTAATTTTATGAGTTAAAAAGGATACATGCGTTATTTTTTTTGGTTTATGATGTAATTGTGTAAATGAAAAGGGGTACATGCGTCATTTTTTAATCCATCCGCTGCTTTCCGTCCGATTTTGAGTTGATCGATTTTGGCTCCAAAACTATCCGCGGATGGATTATATTTCTCTTCCCTCTTTAAATTTTAACGAAGTAAACAATGAAAAAATTTCCACTACGGAAACTTTTCCTTAGTTTTACTTTCCGCTCTCCCAAGTAAACAGAGCATAAGAAGTAGCCGCAGCCCTAGCCGGAGAAGAAAAGGCAAAGCGCCGGAGTTAAAGACGAAAAGACTTTGCGTGGTTATATAGGGAACAGGGCTGCCCGATGGTGGGCCACAACAGAGGCAGCAGATAGCGACAGCCGCTGAAGCAGACCCAGTGGGGCCCAGGAAACAAAACGCCTCGTGCCCAACCTCGTTCCTCGGGAATAGACAGAATATACCTCGACGATTGGAAAGGGAAGGTGGAAAAGACACGTGGAACCTTCCCCGAGTACAGGCAGCAGTAAGAAGAACTCCCCCTCCACTTAGGGATATGGAACCGTCCACAGTTGAAAGAAAAGCTTCACCAATCAACCGGGATACCCAGGCTGCGACAATCCCACAGAGAAGCCCCCCAGACAAGACCGAGACCCTCCGGCGTGCTAGGCGTCCATGAGCCGAAGATGGTCCAGTCAGTCGGACTCGCCGCCTCCCTCGACTAGACTTGAGGGGGACGCTTATGATCCCGGCCTTGCCTACGGGTATGGGCATAGGCCGGGCCCACTGGCTAGCCTGCCGCCACGAAGGCCTGACAGACAGGCTAACCGCCAGAGCGGCAGGCAGCTCCTCGCGACCGCAAACCCCTCCAGAGGAGAGAGGGGGGATAGGATCTATCAGACCATCGACAAAGGGTGGATAGACCACCTTTTAGCCAGCCGACCCGGTAAATGCCTAGTTGCCCCTGCTAGCTTACCCCGACCCAGGACGTACCTTGCGCTCCCTCGTTACCAGTCAAACGCATGGTTGCCCACGCTCATTGGTCCTTACCCGACTCGGTCCTCAGCACTCGGACCCGCCAGTCGGCGCTCGGGGTACGGGCTGCCCCGCCCCTACACCCCTTCACATTTGTATATCCAGGGTACGATCCTGCTAACGGGTTTCCTCGCGTCTTGCTTACCTCTAACATCTCCTCGCGGTTTACCCGCGCATCCGGTACTCTCGTACTGCGCACTCAGTACTCTCGTACTGCTCGAGCACCCCGCGCCATGCCGCGCCGCAGTGCTCCATACGGGCTGACGGACACCACTCCCTTGTCTCGTCAATACGAACAAGAGTTGTCAGCTCCCCCGGTCATATAAGCTCGTCACTCCCCCTACTGCAGGTACGCGCGCGCGAGTTTTCGCATCCCTTGCCTCATCTCAATTCAGTTTCCCCTTATCTGTTCTCAGAGACTGACTTGATCGTCGGAGTGCCTGGCCGGGGATTCCCCCGGCAGGTTCACTGACGATCTCTGTTTTGCAGGGACGGGGCGAGGCGGGTCGACAGCCGGCCACCACATCGGCTCGTGGCTCCCGAGAGGCCCGTCTGGCCCGTTAGGCTACCATCCCACTTCGCGACAGGATATATATATATATATATATATATATATATATATATATATATATATATATATATATATATATATATATATAGTATGCATTCTTCTGCACCATCAGTTGCACCACACCTTCAAAGGCAAAAAAAAAAAAACACGTGTGAGCTCTTGTCAGCTGGGTTGCTGATGCAATGACGTTGCTGATTAGGGTTGTCAATTTTGATGGGTCGGATTGAATTCGGATCGAATTAAATTTTTTTTTTAACTTTCAATTCGAACTCGACCTGAATCTGAATTCAACGCGAAATGTCCAAATTCGAACCCGAATCCGATCAACCTGACCAACCCGAACCCGACCCAAATAATCTAAAAAAACCGATTCAAAACGATATTTTTTAGCTATTTTCTCTAAAATTCTTCATTTTTATATCAATACTCTATCATGATTATACTAATATTGATATTAATATACATAAAAACATCTTAATTTTCAAATAAAATTTGATTTAACCTTAAAAAATCCACTAAACATTAAATTTGGATCAACTCGAACTCGACCTGAAATTTTTCAACTCGAAATCTTCCATCCCGAATCCAATCTGAATTCGAAAATTTTCAATCCGAACTCGATTTTTTTGAGATCGATTCAGGTTGGATTATCGGGTCGGATTTATTTTTGATACCCCTATTTACGACCACCCATTTGTCATCCCAAAGGTTGTGTCCTCTCTACCCGTCTCAGACACTTCTCCGTCATCCCCGGTGCTTCTCCTCCGACGAACCGTCCTTCGATCCCAAGTACGCTATGTTACGTTTTCCGGTGGTTTTTCTTCCTTGTTTTCTGCTTCCGCGGCGGCGTGACCTTCTCATTCCGACAGCTCTGGTCAGGCGCAGCTAGGCGGGGCCAGGCGCTGGCAGTTACGGGCGCGCGTGGCCTTGCAACTGCATGACTGATAGTTTCTACAACACTAAAAAACTAATTAGAGACTTGAGTTTAAACATTATATTTTGTGTATACAGGTTGCTGATCACAGAGACCTCCCACTAGTTGGGAGGTATTTAGCAAGACCAATAAGAAAAAAGATGGGTCATTTATCGATCGACGCTCCTTAGCAATCAATGTAAGTATATTAATTATATTTTATTTGTTTTGACATTTTATATAGATTAATTTAATTATTATTTCACAGGAAGCAATGACCACTAGAGTTACAAAGGTAGAGGCATCTCAGCCTGCTACAGAGGGAGAGGATTCACAGCCTCTTTTCACCGACGAGGTGAATCAGATTTATTATGATGTCGTCGGTGGAAGGAGGAAGACCGCCCTATACGGCTTGGACTCTCAGGCAAAGATCACATATGATCAGATGATAGTTCCAGGGGTTAGGGGACGTCCAGGATCCTCCTCTGGAGGAAAATGATGCCCTGCGGACTCGACTCACAACGATGGAGATGACGTGGGCCGAGAGAGACGCAGCGTGGACTGAGAGGGACGCAGCGAGGGATGCAGAGTTGAGAGATTTGTAGGCCCTCTAGGCACACACCGAGGAGTTAGTACATCACATGCAAGCTTTTGCAGCGACCCTATCTCCCATGACACAGATGCCCGCCCCTCCCGCCCTCGTTTTGAGTCTCAGGAGACACAGGATTCTGAGGATACCCTAGAGGAGTAGAGATATTTTTGTGGTTTATTATATTTTTTCTCTATATTTTACAAAATCAAATTATCCACTTTGTTGTTCTATTCATCAGTAATTGTTTCTTATTAGTTCATTTTTGTTTACAGATTGTACATTATCAGAGTTGAATTCAACTATTGACTCAGTTGAAAGGTATGTATATCGGATATTATTTCTTATTTGTTCATTTTTATTTATAAATTTAACATTATTAGAGTTATATTTAGATATTGACTCTATTTAACTTTTATTTGTTTCCTTTGTCTTCTATTGTGCAGGAAATTTTTTCTGGTTGATCCAGTATTCACTCTGATATTCATGTATGTATTGTTTGTCTTCTAAACTATAATTTTTCATTACGATATCAGTATGATTCAGTTCTTGCTTGATATGTGTTTGAATGTATCTTATGTGTGTCTTATGTGTTTGGTTTGTGTTCGAATATATATATCTGTTGTGGATGTTGTGTTTGGTATGTGTGGATATTTGATATGCAGTGAATGTGTATATGGGAAGGGGAAAAAGCAGGCTAAACTGGTGGAAATTTTCCAAGATTAGCGACGGATTTTTAAAGAATCCGTCGCTATTAGCGACGGAATATTGACTAATCCGTCGCTAATAGCGACGAATTGTTACCATATCCGTCGCTATCAGCAACAGATATTTGACTTTCCGTCGCCAATTACGATAGAATAGAGACGGATAATTGACTTATCCGTCACTAATAGAGATGGATATTTGACTTCTGTCGTTATTTTTTCCTCGGACACGTCACCCCCCGGATCTGCGTTTTGTGACGAATGTTTACGTATCCGTCGCTATTAGAGATGGAGTTGACTTTCCGTCGCTACCGTTGACCTGCGACGGAGAGTTGCCCTACGGCGTTGTTTCCGTCGCTATTAGCTTTTAGCAACGGAATACGTCCGTCGCTAACTGCTTAAATTTTTATAGTGGTGGAGCCCAAAAATCAACATATGGATCAAAAAGTCCGACTTCAAATATCCGTTCCTCCTTCTAAAACAGGAAAATCATCGGATAATTATTGTTCGCAACGCACGGTAATTAAGGTCTTAATTATCTCAATGGTCGTTACTAAAAGAAAGAATATCTATCAAGTAATCGATGATTAAGGAACGTGGAGAAAAACGTGAGGACACGTGTGATAGAGACTTCAGGTATATAAGATGCCCCGACATCTGGGTAAAGAGGGTAAGTTTTTCAAAATTATAGCAAGTTGATTTCTCGTTGTCTTTTGAAAAAGAGAGAATTCTGACTTGAGCGTCGGAGAGGGCTCCATCAGAAAATCTTCCGATACATCTCCTTTGATGCTCGTATTAATCTATCAGACGTGGATATCCTCTCTTTGTTGTCGTCGTGATGGACTGCACTTTGATGACCCACCGTCCCCTTAGTTCGCTTCCGAGACAAACTCTTATTCAATTTTATAAACATGCCATCATACTGTGTCTCGAGAAAAGCCTTTTTCTCGTTCATGATTTAGAGTAAACAAAGCAAAAGTATTTAGAGATTAAGAGATTTATTATTATTATAATAAAAAAGAAACTAAGATGCTTAACTTATGAAATTGGATACTAATAGTTGATTTATGAATTAAAAAAATGATTTACTTTGTCTAAATTTATTAATTTGATTAGGAAATTCTACAAATAGAAACATTGTAAAGTCTTTGGCGGATGTTTAAGACTCACATTGATGATAAAAAGAATATTAATACGATTAAAATTAATAAAGCTTATACACAGTTAAACTATGAACAAAAGATTTTTTTTAAAAAAATATTAAATTAATTTAAATCAGCAACAAACTTTCTCTTTATTAATTAATGTGTATTATTATTGGCTCCTTGAGAGCGTTTTTTAAAATAAAAAATAAATTGAAAATGATAGTTAAGAATTTTTAGGGGTTAAAGGTGAAAAGGATAAAAATATTATATTCAAGGACTACACTGAAACAACGGTAATTTTTAGGGATAAAATGCAATTTACGCACTTTATTAACTCACACCGGAACAGGAGCCGTTGAAATAGCCGCCGGCGACGGCGAGTGTGAGAGAGATAGAGAAAGAGAGCTCGCGATGTCTTCAAGATCGCCGGATATCGGAGAGTCCGAGAGAGATAGAGACAGAGAAAGAGAAAGAGAGCTCGGGATGGCTTCAAGATCGCTGGATACCGAAGAGTGTGAGAGAGGTGGAGATGGAGAAAGAGAAAAAGAGCTCGCGACGACTTCAAGATCTCCGGATATCGGTGAGTGTGAGAGAGGTGGAGATGGAGAAAGAGAAAAAGAGAGCACGATGACTTCAAGCTCGTCGGATACGTTGCCTGACTTCGGGAATGTCTCCTACTGGGACCAGAGGTACCGGAACAACTCCTCCTCCTATGATTGGTACATGAAATACCCAAGCCTCGTCTCTCTCTTCGACCTCTACCTCCGCCGCCATCACCGCATCCTCATCATCGGCTGCGGAAACTCAGGTACCCCCCCCCCCCCCCCCCCCCCCCCCCCTCTCCACATTCCTTTTCTTTTTACCTCGGTGTTCAATTCCTTCTGAGACACAATCGATCGACGCACGCCCTTTCTCATCTTTCGGATCTTTGCCTCCTGATCTGTGCTTCGCGATGGGAGAGGACGAAATGCTTGATCCTTGATGAATTTTGAATCTTGGAGTGGCATCGATCTATGGTCCATTGAACGGTCTTGTTTGGTTTGTTCTTAAGATCATGGATATAGGCCACAATGATGGGCAATTGGGATATGTTTGTTGTAAGTAAGTTCAAGAACCCTTGATGTTAATAATCCAGGTTTGATTAGTGATGTAAGCTGAAGTTCTCATTCCTAGTTGAGCTGCTTAGTTGATTATTCTCTTGAACCATTGAAATATTTATTGCATTTTAGATAAGAACAGAGTAAAATTATTTGCAACAAACTTTCATAAGATAGAGATTAGCTACGAGTTATATTGTGTTTAGTGTTGGTATCACTTATAAAATCATGACCAATATGTTCCTGTTAAAGATTACTGTTGATTCCTAGATCTCTCATCTATCCTTGAGTTTTAATTGTCACTTGCTTTTAGAACTAAGGGATTAGCAACCGAACTGTGTGTTAGGTTCACTATTGGTATCACTTATAAAATCATGACTATATGTTCCTATTAAAGATTTTTATTGATCTTTTCGAGTTCAAGTTATTCCTATATGCCTCACCAATCCTTGATGTTTCTTTCCAACTTGTTTCCTGGCTTATATGTATTTAAAAATATTGCTTTCATGACAATGATTAGCTTGTTAAAGCTGATACTCAAATTCTAACAGCACTTGGTGAGGACCTGGTTGATGATGGTTACCAAGACGTTGTCAACATTGATATATCATCTGTGCTGATAGAAACTATGCAGGGGAAGTATGCTCATAAACCAGCACTCAAGTGTATGCTCTCTAATCTATGATAGCTTGTTCTACTATTTTTGGCCCATAAACTTCTTTATTAGGTGATTATATTCTCATCACATGGTTTATTTAATTGTTATTTTTCATTTGGTAGATAAAGTTCTTATATGATGCATGCTGCTTCTTGATTGCATCAACAGATATCCAAATGGATGTACGAGATATGAGTCCTTTCGAATCTGGTTCATTTGATGCTGTTATTGATAAAGGTACTTGTGCAATTATTACTTTATCCTCGGATTGTTTCAAGTATTGATGATAGAATTTTCTCAAGAATTAGTACAAGGTTAAAATTTGAACTACCTTCTGCAGGAACTCTTGATACTGTCATGGTGAGTGTATTGCGACTCAAGCTTTTCTTGTTTTGTAAGCTGATAGTAGAAGATGGTTTCATGTAGTGTGGAGAGGAGAATATTGCTGATGCAACTCAGTTGTTGAAGGAGGTTGAAAGGTAAAGGTGCTCCCAATTATAGTAACAAATTTAACCATCGGTCTTTTAACAAACGTCAATATGAAATCTCCTTCAGGGTCCTCAAGCATAAAGGAGCATATATTCTGGTATGTTTGTGTGTGTGTGTGTGTGTGTGTGTGGATTATCATTACTAACTCATCTTGATTAATGCAGATCACTGTTGCTGGTCATCGATTGGATTTGTTATGGAGCGTTGAACTATGGAAAATAAAACTGCATTTGCTAAGTCAGTTTTTACTTGTTTATATTATTAATTATCTAATTAGTTTTCAGAATGATTTGATATTCTTTGGTTCCCTACCTTGAAATAAACATGATTTATTACATCTACAATTCTAGCAATGTCATAAATTGTCTCTATCTTCAAATTTCATTGAGTGTATCATTTATTCATGAGTTCAGACAAATATTACTTGTCATTCTTTCAACAAAAAAAAATGATTAACGAGGTTGGGTAACGTCGAATCTCGGGCGACCAGCTCTGCCCATGGAAGTTTTCCACCGGCCGTCAGGGTAAATTAGGAAGCGCTGTTGGAGGATTTTTCCGAGATTTTATACTAAATTGAAATTACAAAAACAATTTCAACTTATCTCTGTTGAGTGGCCGAGTTGAAAACCGAAGCTGCCGAGTGAGATCCGAGTGGCCGAGTGAGGTCCGAGTGGAATCTCCCGACCCGAGCAGGTTTTCCCGAGTGGCCGAGTGAGATCCGAGTGAAATCTCCCGAGCGGCCGAGTGAGCTCCCGAATGAAGTTTCCCGAGCGGCCGAGTGAGCTCCCGAATGAAGTTTCCCGAGCGGCCGAGTGAGCTCCCGAGTGGCCGAGTGAGCTCCCGAGTGAAGTTTCCTTAGCGGCCGAGTGAGCTCCCGAATGACGTTTCCCGAGCGGCCGAGTGAGCTCCCGAGTGAAGTTTCCTTAGCGGCCGAGTGAGCTCCCGAATGACCAAGAGAGGTTTCCGAGTGGAGTTTCCTGACCGGGATCTCCCGAACAGCAGTAGGACGTCTCCCGACCGGGGAGTTGCTGAGGCCTGCGCAGCGCAGTTTCCTTGAAACAGATTCGTCCTCCTCCGGCGGTGCTTCGAGGCTCAGATGGACTTCCGTCTCTCAGGATACAACAGCAGACCACGGGCACAACGGAGCACTCGTTGCTCGTGGCGAACTGAGGAGGTACCCGACTGCTATCAGCGGGGTCGGGAGCGAGGTGGAGTGGAGAAGAATTTCGCACTGCGTCTCTGCCTGTGCGTCTCTCCCTTTGCTCTTGGTCACGGAACCTCGCAGTATTAAATGACGAATTAATCGTCATTTAATGGCATTTACCCGACCAGATCCAAACGTCTGGGGGTTACTGATCTCGCATTAAACAAAATTAATGCATCAGTTACATTCGAGCAAAAATCAAATTGGCAAAACTTTGGTTCATCTGCTTGGACAAATTTTGCCCCGACCGGTCCGACATTCGACGTGCGCGGGTCGTGCATGCACACGAGTTCACTTGGTTCAGTACAAATCCGGGCCCTGGATTTGCACCCCCCCCTGCGCACCCACGCGTGAGAGAGAGCCTCTCCCCTAGCATTTGTTCACAACTACCATGCTTGTGATACAATATAAACCAAATATTTTGCCTTAAACTCCCAATGTGGGACTAAAGCCCCCCTCTCAAGGGGGCCCTTTTATTCTCCTCCTCACTTTCTACTCAAGAGAAAGTAACAATGTGGGACTAAAAGTCCCTCCACCTCTTTTCCATTCACACCATATATCCTAAGATGGGTGCGTGGGAGCATGCCCACTTATAACTTGCATGAGCAAGAGTCTGGACACCGTCTGGCTTACCCTGACCGAGCGTGGAACGCCACGCCCGACCGGGCCCGACCGAACGTGGAACGCCACGCCCGATCGGCACCGAGTCCGGTGGGTGCGTGGGAGCATGCCCACTTATAACCTGCTGAGCTGCCTTTTAGCTGCCTTGAGTTTCACTATCATATTCGCGTGATACAATTACAAGAGTCACTCAACTCAACTTTCCTCACAATACAATTTTAAGTGTGTTGCACTCCAAGGTCTTCCCAGCTTCTTTCCTTGGGTATCTTGCAAATAATATGCTCCCGACCCTAATTTCTCGATTACCAGGAAGAGTTCTCCCCATGGGGGCTTCAGCTTACTCACCTCCCCGACTGGTTTGACTCTCTTCCATACACGATCGCCGACTTGGAAACTCTGAGGTATGACCTCTGGATTGTATCTTTGCTGCATCCTCTGCCGGTAAGCAGTCATTCAGACTGACGCCCGATCCTGAATCTCCTCAATCAGATCCAGCTCTAGACGCCTCATTGCCTGTCACAACAGCAGATTTGCCTTCTTCCTCTTCGATCAGCGAGGAACTCCGGCAACTCACGATCGCCGAGCCCACGAAGGAGCAGGCTCCTTCACTGGCGGTGTCTCCAGTCATCAGGCAAGGGCTTGAGGGGTCTCGGTCGGTCAGACTTCGGCAGTGTCGGAAGGAAGTGCTTCGTTAGAACTAATCATTTCCTAGTCGAGGTTGTCGACAATACTCTTTTCCACTATGATGTGAGCGTATCGCCGGAATCAGTATCCGGCTGATACTTCTCCCTTCGAGTCAGAGGAGTTCAAGTTTCGTTAACTCAAGAAGTCATTCAAGCCCTTGATATTGTTCTCAGGGAGTCTCCTTATGTCAGGTATATTTCAGTAGGACGTTCTTTTGAAGTCGGCAAACTCTCGCACAGACCTCTCCGGGAGTCTGTCGAACCAGCACTGAGCGGGACCTACCAGGGTGGTCAGGAACGCTCGACACTTGATACTATCCATGTATTGATGCAGCAAGGCTTCATTCTCAGACTTCATCAGGTCTTCCTCTAGATCTGTAGCTCCTTCACATTTTGGAATGGACAAGAGCCAGAAACGCTTGGGGACTGGCTCTTGCAGAACTTGTCTGGAGAAAGGGAACCCGGAATGGTCAGCCAGGGCTTGGCTAATAGGGGTCTTCCCTTTGTTGAATCTTGCTTGGCTGGAAGAGACTTCCACTAGGTCGGACTGTCCCGCACCCTCAGACGGGTCGAACAATGTTTGGTGAAAATGAGGGCTATCACCCTGGCGCGCTCCTCCCTCAGTGCCCCCTCGGGTAGAAGGCTCGGACGGGCCTTCCCGAGTGAGTTGGGCAGCTGCCTGTTGCGCGGCCGCCAGCTTCTTAGCTCTGGCTTCGACTAGCAGATCCAAGTCTTCTTGTGAAAGCATCACGGCCATCCGGTTAGAGTCGCTCATCTTCAGCTTCCGATCAGGCGAGATTCCCACAGACGGCGCCAAATTTGATCCCGTCGACAAGCGAAGATCGGTTCTCTCTCGAATGACTCGGTCTCACCAAGTCGACCCGGTGGGTGCGTGGGAGCATGCCCACTTATAACCTGCTGAGCTGCCTTTTAGCTGCCTTGAGTTTCACTATCATATTCGCGTGATACAATTACAAGAGTCACTCAACTCAACTTTCCTCACAATACAATTTCAAGTGTGTTGCACTCCAAGGTCTTCCCAGCTTCTTTCCTTGGGTATCTTGCAAATAATATGCTCCCGACCCTAATTTCTCGATTACCAGGAAGAGTTCTCCCTATGGGGGCTTCAGCTTACTCACCTCCCCGACTGGTTTGACTCTCTTCCATACACGATCGCCGACTTGGAAACTCTGAGGTATGACCTCTGGATTGTATCTTTGCTGCATCCTCTGCCGGTAAGCAGTCATTCAGACCGACGCCCGATCCTGAATCTCCTCAATCAGGTCCAGCTCTAGACGCCTCATTGCCTGTCACAACAGCAGATTTGCCTTCTTCCTCTTCGATCAGCGAGGAACTCCGGCAACTCACGATCGCCGAGCCCACGAAGGAGCAGGCTCCTTCACTGGCGGTGTCTCCAGTCATCAGGCAAGGGCTTGAGGGGTCCCGGTCGGTCAGACTTCGGCAGTGTCGGAAGGAAGTGCTTCGTTAGAGCTAATCATTTCCTAGTCGAGGTTGTCGACAATACTCTTTTCCATTATGATGTGAGCGTATCGCCGGAATCAGTATCCGGCTGATACTTCTCCCTTCGAGTCAGAGGAGTTTAAGTTTCGTTACCTCAAGAAGTCATTCAAGCCCTTGATATTGTTCTCAGGGAGTCTTCTTATGTCAGGTATATTTCAGTAGGACGTTCTTTTGAAGTCGGCAAACTCTCGCACATACCTCTCCGGGAGTCTGTCGAACCAGCACTGAGCGGGACCTACCAGGGTGGTCAGGAACGCTCGACACTTGATACTATCCATGTATTGATGCAGCAAGGCTTCATTCTCAGACTTCATCAGGTCTTCCTCTAGATCTGTAGCTCCTTCACATTTTGGAATGGACAAGAGCCGGAAATGCTTGGGGACTGGCTCTTCAGAACTTGTCTGGAGAAAGGGAACCCGGAATGGTCAGCCAGGGCTTGGCTAATAGGGGTCTTCCCTTTGTTGAATCTTGCTTGGCTGGAAGAGACTTCCACTAGGTCGGACTGTCCCGCACCCTCAGACGGGTCGAACAGTGTTTGGTGAAAATGAGGGCTATCACCCTGGCGCGCTCCTCCCTCAGCGCCCCCTCGGGTAGCAGGCTCGGACGGGCCTTCCCGAGTGAGTTGGGCAGCTGCCTGTTGCGCGGCCGCCAGCTTCTTAGCTCTGGCTTCGACTAGCAGATCCAAGTCTTCTTATGAAAGCATCACGGCCATCCGGTTAGAGTCGCTCATCTTCAGCTTCCGATCAGGCGAGATTCCCACAGACGGCGCCAAATTTGATCCCGTCGACAAGCGAAGATCTGCTCTCGTTTGGATGACTCGGTCTCACCAAGCCGACCCGGTCTGCTGTGGTTTGGGAGGTCGGACCGAAATTGGGCTCTCAATATGGTGGAGTGGTTGCAAAATGGCAGCGAGCCCTTCTCTCAAGCTCAAATGGGGTTTATATAGGGGGAAGAAAGGGTCTTCCCCTGTGCGAGCTGTCATGTCTCATTAAGAGAAGATCAATCGACAGATCACGATGGTGACAGCTATATTAATGCTGTGAGACTGCTACAGCCGCCTGACACCCTGAGCAAATCGCCTCTTTCCTTTCCCATCAACTGCTGACCACTGTGTCAGAGGATGATTATGTCGGAGGGTTGCCCTCCGACTATGGACAAGATCTAGGTATGATTATTCACCTGACACTCTGAACCCCGTCTTTAGACCTAATCCCGAGTGCCCTCTCTTTGGGCCAGACCCCGAATACCCGACTTCACGGGCCAACTCCTGATGGCTGACCTCCAGGCTTGACCTCTGATGGCCGACCTCTGATGGCCGACCTCTAGGCCCGACTTCGGCTACTCGACCTCCAGGTCCGACCTCTGATGGCCGACCCTGAGTGACTGACCTCGGATGACCTCAGGTGTTCGACCCCGAGTGACTGACCTCGGGTGTCCGACCCCGAGTGACTGACCTCGGATGACCTCGGGTGTCCTCGGATGACCTCGGGTGTCCGACCCTGAGTGACCCCTGGTCGATCTTCGGGTCGGGCCCGTAAACCTAAGAATGAATCGGTTTGACTCTCCCTGATTTGGGCCATGTTAGCTCGAATCCGACCGGGCTCCTAATCTGATCCAAAAACTTACCCGACCGGATCATATGTGATGTGATCCGGGGAGATAAACGCGTGGTAGATGCGTTGATGCCTGACTTGACAGGGGACTCGGCATTTAAGGATAAAGATCTTCAGGCCATAATGAGGGTCAGGGGTGCGAAAGTAAGGTTTATCCGACCGAGCAAGCAGCCTAGTCAGTCGGACTTGACGCCTCCTTCGACTAGACTTGAAGGGAAGGCTTGTGATCCGGTCGGGTAAGTTTTTGGATCAGATTAGGAGCCCGGTCGGATTCGAGCTAACGTGGCCCAAATCAGGGAGAGTCAAACCGATTCATTCTTAGGTTTACGGGCCCGACCCGAAGATCGACCAGGGGTCACTCAGGGTCGGACACCCGAGGTCATCCGAGGACATCCGAGGTCATCCGAGGTCAGTCACTCGGGGTCGGACACCCGAGGTCATCCGAGGTCAGTCACTCGGGGTCGGACACCCGAGGTCATCCGAGGTCAGTCACTCGGGGTCGAACACCTGAGGTCAGTCACTCAGGGTCGGCCATCAGAGGTCGGACCTGGAGGTCGAGTAGCCGAAGTCGGGCCTAGAGGTCGGCCATCAGAGGTCGGCCATCAGAGGTCAAGCCTGGAGGTCAGCCATCAAGAGTTGGCCCGTGAAGTCGGGTATTCGGGGTCTGGCCCAAAGAGAGGGCACTCGGGATTAGGTCTAAAGACGGGGTTCAGAGTGTCAGGTGAATAATCATACCTAGATCTTGTCCATAGTCGGAGGGCAACCCTCCGACATAATCATCCTCTGACACAGTGGTCAGCAGTTGATGGGAAAGGAAAGAGGCGATTTGCTCAGGGTGTCAGGCGGCTGTAGCAGTCTCACAGCATTAATATAGTTGTCACCATCGTGATCTGTCGATTGATCTTCTCTTAATGAGACATGACAGCTCGCACAGGGGAAGACCCTTTCTTCCCCCTATATAAACCCCATTTGAGCTTGAGAGAAGGGCTCGCTGCCATTTTGCAACCACTCCACCATATTGAGAGCCCAATTTCGGTCCGACCTCCCAAACCACAGCAGACCGGGTCGGCTTGGTGAGACCGAGTCATCCAAACGAGAGCAGATCTTCGCTTGTCGACGGGATCAGATATATAACAAGCGCTCACGGCGGTCATTTCTTCAACAAAGCTTCTATGCATTTGGCATATCAGCTAAGAAAACATTCTAGCTATTGTGATGATAATGTATGTTGTTTATTTTTTATTAATGGGTGGTTCATTGGATTTCGCCTGTGGTGACAATGGTTTCTGATCTGATACATTCATTGAGAATCAGGGATGTTTAACTGTCATTTTTAGTCAACTAAATTTGATGCACCCAATCAGATTCAGGACTGTCATTTTTCCTCCTCCTTGTTTGCTTTTATGGGACTTTTGGCAAGTGTTAACTTACATAAGCTCCGAGTCAAATCTTCCATAATCTTCATATCCTTGCGTGTTTGAACCTGAGTCTCTATCTGAGTCATTGATATCAGTTCTTGCACTATTTGTTATTCATATATTCTTTCACATAGGTTCATCAGTTGCTCAAACTATTGAAGAAGAAACAATTATGGATTTTGCTTGTCATGAATTTAGTTTTGCGAAAATTGATCATTGCTTTGTGCACTACAGAGAGACTGGGGAAGTGTATAGGCAGAAAAAGTGGCAACTATCTGCTCCACGGCCATTATTCAGAGATGATAGCTGGGGCGACTGGGCCACTGAATCTGTAGGTTCTCACTTGGATGTCTTGTACACATTTGTCTGCATCAAGGTTAATGATCCCGCGAGAATTGTTAGACTCAACTCATCATCTAGCTATCAATTTCGTTTTTATTTTACTAATTGCGAATTCTTTTCAGGATGAATCCCTAATTGCAGACCAAGATATATATAGTGAGTGAGATACCAAGTTCACAAAATGATCCCTGATTGCTTGAGGCTAATGATGCACTGGAAGGACACATGAATTCTACGTGCAGAGGTTTCATGGTACTTGTGCTCCTCTTCTCCACGTTGAGGAGTTTGTGCATGATGTTATCTTTCTTTTCCAGCATTCGTAACTCAATAACTAGGTTGCCATTTTTTTACTTGTCCACCTATCAATATAGAGACTACGTTTGATGCATTTTATTGTTTTGTAAGATCACTTTGAGTGTTTACTCATCTAAGAACACTAATGCACTTCCATCTGCAAATCTTTCATATTTTTTGCTCTCACTTCGCCTTTGTCGTTTGCCTGATTTAGTTGTGAACTTATGTATTTTGTAATATTTGTGTTTTTTTAATGCTATTTCCTCCCCTTTTTTCTCATTTCTAATAATTTGTGCTAGTAAATTTAGCCTATGAATTATGGATTGCTTAGCATTGTAGCCAATAGTTCGTCTATTCAAACTCAAACTGGAGTTTACTTGAGACCCAACATCCAGATTCATTTGATTCATAGATCTTCTTCTCCCTCTCATTTCGGTAGGGATTAGTATTCAGTTAAAATCGAACCGAGCCAAACCGAACCGAATAGATCAAAATCGAATAAATCGATATTTTTCAAAATAATCGAACCGACCAAATTTTTTAATAAAAGTCGAGAAAACCAGACCGATAAAATATTGGTTAATTCGGTTTTTAACCGAAATTTTAAAATTTTATTCGATTTTAATAAAAAAATAAGATTTTATTTATTTTAATTATATTTTTAAATAAAAAATAATTAAAATAATATTTTATTCAGTTTATTCGATTTAATCGAATTATAAATTTAAAATAAAAATCGAATCAAATTAATTAAAAATCGAACGAATTTAAAAAAATATCGAAAATCGAATTAGTGTTAAACCGAATTTCCGTGAATTTATGCACCCCTACTTTCGGGAGATCAAAACGGCCACTCGATCATGTCCCTCGCTTTGCGGCGGGGAGCAGCAGTTTTGCGGATCTGACGTCGATCGTCCTCGCCTCCGCCTCGAGGGTCCCGATCGGGGCCGCTCCAATCCAGAAGGGCACTAGGAGAAAGATTCTGGATTTTTCAAAGATTTTTGAAGGCATTTCAACAATATATGTTTATTTAAACCTTTCTTTGCACTTCGCCATTCTTCGATCTCTCCGTGCCTGCCTTCATGTTTCGAGCCATGATTGCCATCGCCGCCGGCTCGCGTTCTCTTCTCCGTGGCCGATTCCTTCCATTGTGTTCTTCATCTTCCCCGAGGCTAGGAGGAAGCCCACTCGGTTCATGTCTTTGTCAACCATCTGCCAAGAACGCCGAGAAATTCACGGTTAGTAGAAGCGATTTCTCGCTTTGGTCTCGAATATGGTATCATTCGCATCATTCGTACCCAATCCGTCAAAAAGATTCGATTTTGGATTTTTCCCTCTTTATGATTCCTTCACCTAAGCTATTTAGTCAGAAGTATGATGAACTTGCTTACGTATGAGTTCCAACTGCTACTCATGTCCCTGAGGGCCGTTTTCGTTGTTAGACGACAAATTTTGGTATCTTGTTGTTAATCGAAGTATTGTTCCATTATTGATGGTCTCTTTTATATAAAATTAGGGCATGGGAACAAACCACCATGGTGGATTGCCTTCCCTTCTTTCTCTGCATATGCGAATTCTTAACAAAGCGGGAGCAGACGGAACCGGAAGACTTGGCTTTTGGTCCAACAAAATGCAGTGCTAAGCTTCACATTCTTCTCCAAAGATCAGGGTGATCCTTTGTTTACTATCCTACTTGAAAGCGCTAATATCACGTTCAAGAAATTGGCTTCATATTATTGGAGACTGCTCGAAGTACTGGTTGTAGCCATGTAAGGTTCTTTGATTAATCATCAGTTAGAAGTGGTATGTAACTTCTCTTTTTTCCAAAGAAAATAATAATAAAAAAAAGTGTTGTAACTGCTTTGGAATACTTATTGAGAGAGTATACGATCAACTACCCAAAGAAGGCATTTTTTTGTGTGAATAGGATCATTAATTCTGTCGAATGCATAGGATGAGTGAAAGAAAGTTCTGTACTTTAATTTCCACTATGGAATGTCATGGATGCGTATTAGTTTAACTTCCCTATCAGAACAATTTTGTTGATCACCTTTTATTAATTTTATCAAATTACTAATTTATGTTATTTTCTTCTGTGAAGAAGTATTGCCACGTTGAACTGTTGGGCAATTGAGTGAAATACCTGATAGTTATACAATCATAGCACCAAAAGGAAGGATGAAAGTTTCAAGCTTGAATGATGTGGCTGCCGATGAACAAGAAGTCATCAATGATTTCCAGAGTGAAAGTAAACTGCAAGAGTCAAAGAAGAGGAGTGACAACATACCATATTACAAGCTTTACTCCTTGGCTGATGGAATAGACTATATTTTACTGATTGTGGGCACAATATCAGCTATCTTGAATGGCATCTCCCTACCTATGTCAACAGTGTTTTTTGGAGATATGGTTAATGCTTTCGGGATGAACATAAATATAAAAAACATTGCTCATGCAGTTTCCAAGGTGGATTACTCTTACAATCATCTTATCAAGAGAAAAAGATTCATAATAAATTTTTGTTAATCAGAGAACCTACTCTCTTTTTTTCCTGACATGCACAATTTTTTCCTCTTCATTTTGAGTTTTCATGTAACATTACACATGGCATTCTCAATTTGATTCCCAGAAATTTCATTTCTCATCAGGTCTCTCTCAAGTTTGTTTATTTAGGCTTGGCGACAGGCATAGCATCATTACTTCGTAAGAATACACATCTACCATGGCATGCCTCTGCTTATTTCTTAGCTAAGATGCTTAATGCTAAATAATGTTTATTATTAGAGGTGGCTTGCTGGACGATCACTGGGGAAAGACAAGCTGCAAGGATTAGAAATCTCTACTTGAAAGCCATACTTGGACAGGATATTGGATTCTTTGACATGGAAGCAAACACAGGAGAAGCCGTGGCAAAAATGTCAGGTGGCACATTTCTCATTCAAGACGCCATGGGTGAAAAGGTACCAGAAGATTACTTGATTCCTGTGTTTTCTTTTTCAACTGAGCAATTGTTCCCGCTGTCTTTTATTTGTTTCAGTTTGTCTTTTCTGATCAACTAGATACACTTTCATACTTTTTCTCTAGTTAGCTTTAGTTTCAACTCACACTTTTATTGACACACCTATGTTTGTTTATACTATTATACTTAACAGTTGGATATTTATAAATCTGTCTCTCAGTTACATGTTATCTGATTTACTCGTAGGCTGGAAAGTTTGTCCAGTTGCTGTCATCATTCATTGGAGGGTTTATTATAGCATTCATTCAAGGATGGCAACTTACACTTGTTATGCTGTCCACCATTCCTCCTATGGTTCTTGCAGCTGCAATCATGGCTACTCTCTTGACCAAGATGGCAGCTCATGGACAGACAGCTTATTCAGAAGCAGCTGCAACTGTTGAACAAACAATCGGCTCAATTAGGACTGTAGGGACACTTCTTGTTTACATTCATGTGAGTTAAAACAGTAATTATTTTTTCCTAAACTAAACGCACTGACTTTTTTCTCAGATTGCCTCTTTTACTGGAGAGGAACACGCTATAAAGAAATACAATAGAAGTCTGAGTGGTGCTTACAGGGCCAGTATTTTGGAAGGCTTGTTTGCAGGAATAGGCTTGGGTGCAACTTTTGCTATTCTTTTCTTCGGTTATGGTTTAGGAATATGGTACGGGTCTGAGTTAATATTGAAGCATAACTATACTGGAGGAGCTGTTTTCAATGTAATTCTGGCAGTCATTACAGGCGCCATGTGAGTTATATTTTGCTTAAGAAAATTTACCATAAAGTAGGATAGTTTGAAGTTGATGTGATACCCACATGCTATTTCCTTAGTATAAATTTCCATATTTTCTAGGAAAATGTTAGTGTCATATCATAACTCAGAAGCATGGTTGAGTTATGCCATTAGGCAGGGTTGAGGAGATAAATAGGGTTTGGAGATATGTGAATTGGGAGGGAGGTCTCACCTTGACATCAAACCTTCAGCCTCTGCCTAAAGAAAAAAAAGGAAGCAATTTTAATCCTAGGTTTAATTTTCACTTTTACCAAGTTTAGAGAGGATAAACTTATATTGTATATTTGAATCAAAATAGAGCCATTACATCCACATATAAGACCCTGATATAACACCTAATGATATAAATAACACATGACACTAATCTATTAACTCCAATACACATAACTATTTCCTCTGATTGGGTTAATGCAAAGGTTTTGAGCTAGGCTATTAATATAACAAAGCATGATATTAATCATGTTTTAAAGCATCTGCAAACCTAAAGACGGTGAGGCGGTGCAGTTTATGCCCTCCTCTCGCCTAGGCAGCCGCCTCGGCACTATTTAGAATACTGGCTTTGAGAATGCTTTAGTCAGGTTAAGTGCCTGATGTGATGATTTTGGGGATGATATCAAAAAGTGCAATTGGAGGATGCATGCAGACTTTCAATGAGTTGAATATTATAACAATTGGCGAGAACCTACATAATGCAATAGTCAGTCTGACAAGTATTCTTCAGGTCTTTAGGGCAAGCCTCGCCGTGTACAAGTGCTTTTGCAGCAGGACAAGTGGCAGCATTCAAGATGTTTGAGACAATCAAAAGGAAGCCTGAGATAGATGCATATGATACCACTGGAACCACATTGGATGACATTCAAGGAAATATTGAATTAAAGGATGTCTACTTTAGCTATCCAGCTAGACCTGATGATCCAGTACTAAAAGAATTGTCTTTATTCATTCAAAGCAGAACTTCTGTTGCTTTAGTTGGAGAAAGTGGAAGTGGAAAGTCAACCATAATCAGTCTGATAGAAAGATTTTATGATCCACAAGCTGGTGAAATTCTTATAGATGGAATCAATCTCAAGGATTTTCAGTTGAGATGGATAAGAGGGAAAATTGGTCTTGTTAGCCAGGAACCAGTTCTCTTTGCATCTAGCATTCGGGAAAATATTGCTTACGGCAAGGATGGTGCTACTCTTGATGAAATTAAATCTGCTGTTGAGCTAGCCAATGCTTCCAAATTTATCGAACAACTACCTCAGGTGTGTATTTTATTTTTAATTTTTTTTTTATGACCGTTTGCTTTTCTATTTATTTTTATTTTGTGCCTTCTTTCTACTGTAATCTTCATACTGTGTTCAGGGTCTTGACACCTTGGTTGGAGATCATGGAATTCAACTCTCTGGCGGACAGAAACAAAGAGTTGCAATAGCTAGAGCTATTCTTAAGGACCCAAAAATATTATTACTAGATGAAGCCACCAGTGCTCTTGATGCAGAATCTGAATTTATCTTGCAGGAAACGCTTACTCATGCCATGCAAAATAGAACCACTGTTATTGTTGCTCATCGATTGACCACAGTGAGGAATGCCAACATGATCAGTGTAGTTCAGAAAGGGTCAATAATAGAAAAAGGTGTATATCTTCCATAGAATTTCTATACTTTGGGGATCAATTAATAAGATTGTTGTGTGAAACCTACATCTTAAAGTGCCATTGTTATTTCCTAAAACATTTCCCCATAGGAAAAAAAAGTTTTATATCATTTTTTAAATCTTTACCAATTTGTAGATGTCATTCTTGTCTGAAAGTCTTTTTTTCTAATCAAATAGGTACACATGATGAGCTCATTCGGATTCCATATGGAGCTTATAGCCAACTTGTAAGGCTCCAACAAGTGAAGCAAGATGCAGATCAACATACTCCGCTTGACCAGGTGAAGTCATATGCTAGTGTTGACCAACAGTTGATTCAACATACATCATCCCAGCTGTCAACCAGTAGACGCGAAAATCATCATGCATCATCAGAATCATTTAGGTTGCCCCCTGGAAAACTAGATATTTCCATGGAGAATTCCCTTCCTGAAGGGCCATCAGAGAATCTTGAAGTACCCCTTTGCCGCCTTGTTTGTATTAATAAACCAGAGCTTCCTGTTCTGCTGATAGGTTCACTTGCTGCCATAGTTAGTGGTGTTCTACTGCCCATTTTTGCATTTATCTTGTCAAGAGTAGTACATACCTTGTTTGAGCCGTCAAGTAAGCTTCACAAGGATTCCAAATTTTGGTCGTTGATGTTAACTTTTCTTGGCTTGGTAACCTTGATATCAATTCCAATTAGAGCTTTCTTGTTTGCTATTGCTGGGTCCAAGTTAATAAAAAGAATCAGATCAATGTCCTTTGACAAGATTGTTCACATGGAGGTTGAGTGGTTCGACAAGCCTGAAAACTCGACTGGAGCAATTGGTGCAAGACTTTCTGTAGATGCAGCAGCAGTGAGGAATCTTGTTGGTGATACTCTGGCACTTTTGGTTCAGAATGTTTCCACCTTGGTTGCTGGTTTGGCGATTGCTTTATTGGCATGTTGGCAGTTGGCTCTTTTAGTCCTAGCTTTGGTGCCTTTGATAGGCCTCAATGGATGGATTCAGTTAAAATTCATGAAGGGATTAACTCAAGATGCAAAGGTATGCTATGCAACTTGAGTGGTTGAATGCAACTGCTGGATTCTACTTGTCGACTCGACTTGTTTTTTCTGAAGCATCGTGCAACATCTGAGTGCAATAAAGGAAACTTTTTAATCAAGAATATATCTTAAATTACTTCTGGGAGTATACTTCTTACTGTTCTAACACTGTAACCAACTTTCCTGCAGGTGATGTTTGAGGAAGTAAGTCAGGTTGCTACTGATGCAATTAGAAGTATCAGAACAATTGCTTCTTTCACAGCTGAAGAGAAGGTGATGGAAATATATCGGAGGAAATATAAAGGTCCGATGAGTAATACGATAAAGCAAGGATTGGTTGGTGGAGTAAGTTTTGGTCTCTCCAACACTTTACTGTTCTGCGTCTATGCAACTGCCTTCTATGCTGGAGCTATGCTTATAAAGGATGGCAAGACCACATTTTCAGATGTTTTTCTTGTATGCCTCTTCTTTTCATTTGAGAAAATTGGTTCTTAATTATTACTCTCACATATGCTTAATTTATTGTGTAGTATCTACATGTATTCTCACTGTCATTGAAGGTTTGTCATCAAAGGTCGCATATCCCTGGGATTCCTGCTAATCCGGAATACATTGTTTTGTATATCATATAGGTCATCTTTGCTCTGAATTTTGCTGCGATCGGAATTACACAGTATAGTTCACTTGCCCCGACTCTGCAAAAGCAAAAACCGCTACAGCATCCGTGTTTGCCATACTTGACCGGAAGTCCAAGATTGATTCCAGTGATGATTCTGGTATGACATTAGACTTAGTAGAGGGAAATATTGTTTTTGATCATGTCGGCTTCAGGTACCCCTCTAGGCCAGACGTCGAGATCTTTCACGATCTATGCTTCAATATTCAATCAGGAAAGGTAACTGACTAATCTTTTTCCTGAATGCTTCTGCACTCTTGGTAAACAAAATAGCTTATTGTTTTCTTGCACCATCTCTTTGATAGACTGTAGCTATTGTTGGTGAAAGTGGAAGCGGGAAATCAACTGTGCTATCGCTGCTCCAAAGATTTTATGACCTTAATTCTGGTCATATACTGCTAGATGGAGTCGACATACGAAACCTACAGATCAGGTGGCTGAGGCAGCAAATGGGTCTGGTTAGTCAAGAGCCTGTACTGTTCCACGATACGATTCGAGCCAACATTGCATATGGAAAAGAAGATGCCACTGAGTCAGAGATATTAGCAGCTGCAGAGTTGTCGAACGCCCACCAGTTCATAAGCGGGTTGCATCAGGTTACAAAATCTAACTGCCATCGTACTAACAAGACTGTCTAAAGATGAATGACTAAGCCACTTGTGCTGGTGTAGGGCTATGACACTTTGGTTGGCGAACAAGGTACCCAATTATCGGGTGGCCAGAAACAACGATTGGCTATCGCGCGCGCGATCATAAAGCATCCAAGGATCTTGCTGTTGGACGAGGCTACCAGTGCCCTTGATTCGGAGTCTGAACGTATAGTGCAAGACGCACTCGAGAGAGTAGTAGTCGACCGCACGACTATCATCGTCGCGCACCGATTGTCCACCATTAAAGGTGCCGATACGATTGCGGTGCTCAAGAATGGAGCGGTGATAGAGATGGGCAAGCATGAGGATCTGATCAACGTAAAGGATGGAGCTTACGCATCACTCATAGCATTTCAGTCAGGTTAATATCATGAATGTTGCCTTCAATCACTATTCATTATCGTATCCATTTGCTCGAAATGTATTTCTTTACCTGGCAATTTCAATTCTCTTCTCTATGGAAAACTAACCCACGAGTTCGCCATGAAAGTGAGATCGTGCCACTAAACTATATGTGCATACTAGAAGAGCTCATCGTAGCACGATATTAGATTTGTGAATCATTGTCGGGCCGCCTTTACGATAAGTGGGATGAGTAGCTTGACTAGTTACGTAATGATAATGTTTTGACAACATGGAGATACTAACAAAGAGATGCAATTGAGCATCACATATGGAATCTATAATTGCATTTTTAGGTCCTCACGAAATTGACTAATGGCTAGCGCATAAAGTATTGTCATCATGAAATCCGAGGTCAAATCCTGATAAATTCAAGTATCTGTCCTCTCTTATACTCTAGTCACTATTCGAACTAGTAACTCTTGTAATTTATTTACTTCGTGTTGACCTTCAGATGAATTTGCGAGAGTACTGGGACGAGTGAATCCCTTTTTGTCACTAATTCGGTCGGACGAAGGAGCCCGGGTGACCTGTCGTGGGGGCGGACGAAGTCAAGAAAACACTCCAATAGGCGGGAGCGACCTTCTATGACCAGCCAAAGGGATACGTCTTATTCGGCCAGGCAGAAGCGGGTTGGGTTGTCCAGTGTCCGATCAATCAGCCCCACCGCCCGAGGAAGGTTCAACATCATGTTAGGACCCTAGCACCAGCGCAAGGTGACCCTCGCCCGGGCCTGACCATCCACCCTGGTGAGTCCGCCCGACAGTCCAGCCTAGTGTGGTCGACTAGACGACCATCCTTGACGGTCGATCGGCTGTCTGCCCTGACAGGAACGACCGACGTTGGAGTCAACCCGCTTACCCCGCGGGAAACCCAACCGGGTCTCAGCCGCCTCTCGACGCGATCTTTTAGAAGCCCGCCCGACATCTAGTCGGTAATGCTAAAGGAGTCTCAATAGAAGGCCGTGATTCGTAATCTTATATGATTGATACTGTTTAATGATGAGAAGACATAAAGATGTACGAAGGGATCTGCAGAATTTGCTCATTATGGTGAGGGGACATAGGCCGTGATCGTGCCGACCATCAGTCGCAGAGGTGAATTGACAAGAAGGATGGATAGTTGATGGGAGGTTTGACGGCTCAATTTCGTCCCGTGGAAGGCAAATCCTACAAGAATTGGGGTCTTTATGAGATATGATGGCTAGGGTAGCGTTGGTCTGTCTCCTCCCTATATAAAGACCTCCAAAGCTCCACGTGTAGCCTCCGGGGCTATAGTGCAGCGGTAGGTGACTAGTCGCTATTCCAGACATTCGCGGTTCGATCCCTAACTACGACGTATTTGCAGAATTTTTTTTCAAATGGTGCGCGAACCCTGGACGCTAGGCTTCTAGACCGCCCATCGCGAGCGCTTCCTGATTTACCCTAGTGGCTGGTGGGAAACTTCCGTGGGGCCGGGTTGGTCGCCCAAGATTGAAAAAACCTCGTTAATCATTTTTTTCCCAAAGCTCCACGTGCAGGTACACTAAATAGTGTTTGGTCTCCTGTTTTGCTATCATTTTTCTCCCTCACCGGAGTATTAACTTGAGCATTGGAGTGCCTGCACCACCCTCGGGTCGGCCTCTAATGTTATTTCTTCCTTGCAGTGCGCCGCAACCTTCCCCCACCTTCTCGAGCTCGACGGCGTCCGAGCATCCGATCGACAGACGACAGCCAATCTTCAGTTGACATTTTACTGCGTCATCCATAGTTGCCCTCTTCATTTGCTAACAAAATTAGTCGTCACCATTATAATTGTATTTGCAGCGTATGTGTGAAATGCAGAGTAGGTTATCTAATTCTCCAGGTAGAAGGTTATTGTGTTTGGCGAAATTTTAATGATTTATTTATTTTTTAAAAATATTGATCAGGTAGCAGATGAATCTGGGTGACCGGCCCGATCCCACAGAAGTTTTTCACTGGTCACCAGGGTAAATCGGAAAACGCTCGCAGTGGCGTCTGGGATACATCGAGATCGAAATGTCTACTGGTCACCGGATAAATGAAAAACTGCATAGCAAACGAATCTGGGATGACATTTCCGACCCGATAGAAATTTCCCACTGGTCACCGGGGTAAATCGAAAAACGCTCGCAATGGCCGGTCTAGAAGCTCAGCGTCCCAAGATTCGCGCCCTATTTAGAAAAAAAATCCTATAAAATACGTTGTAACTAGGGATTGAATCGCGGATATCTGAGATAGTGACTAGTCACCTTAACACTGCACTACAGTCGTGAGGGCTAAAAAAATATTTTTCTATATTGTATGAGATAAGTCCTATTGAATGTGAAGATTATTATTTTGTGTTATGATTGCATTCTTAGATAGGGCTTAAAATCTTCCGACACCTGTCGATGATGATTTTGAACGCCACTGCGAACGGCCCAGATTCGCCTAACGGACGTCTCTCCTCTGATGAGCCGCAGGGCGGCGTCCCTTTCCCAATCCGCCGTCCGTCTCGTCATCTCGACCGTCGGTTTGAGATCGTACGGAAGAGAATCGCGAGCTGGCTCTGAACACAGAGAATCCTTCTCGCGTACGAACCTGAGTCTTCGTCCAAATCTCTGCTCCTGACCAAACCCTAACCCTAATTTAACCCCATCTCCAAATCCAAACCCAGACCCAAACCTTCTTCCCCCGCTCGATCGATCCGATCCGTGGAAGAGAGAGAGAGAGGGTTTCGGGTAGAAAAGGAGATGTCCCATATCGAAGCAGAGCGGGAGCACGCCGTCTCCGAGGACGAAGACTTCGACAACAATGACGACGACGAGGGCTACAGCGAAGACGGCGACGATGGTGCCGAAGGCGGGGACGCTTTTGCGAATCAGCCTCAGAAGACTCCGTCTGCAGATGAACCCAACGCCTCTGCGGCACCCGTTGACGCTCCAGACCCTATTCGTAGTGTCGATCCTGTCGCTACTCCCCGTAACGGTGCTATACCTATCCAAGTCGTCTCCTTCCCCTCCGCATCCTCCGATGCTACCCTGTTTACGGGCTCGACATCTGTCCCCGTCCCCGTCTCCACGGCCGACTTCAGCAGGCCTCTAACCCTCGTTACCTACGATGAGTCCCGCCGGCTTTTTCAGCGGCTTTGGACCGACGAGGAGGAGATCAGAATCCTGCAGGGTTTCCTCGAGTTCACCTCCAAGCGGGGAACCACGTTTGCGTCTCACCAGTATGATACCGGCCCTTTCTACGAGGAAATCAAGAAGGAGCTCCATTTCGATTTCACCAAGAACCAGCTTATCGAGAAACTTCGCCGGCTGAAGAAGAAGTACCGGAACTGCGTCAGCCGGATGCGATCCACGGGGAAAGACTTCGCTTTTAGAAGTGTTCATGAGCGGGCAGTCTATGATATTGCCCGCAACATCTGGAGTGTCAACGTAAAGAGGACGCAAGACAGCGATGACGAAGACCTCAATAACCCTAATAGCACTGTTTCCAATGAGATATTTACTGTTCCCATCAATCAGGGCTCTTTCGGTTCTGATAGTATGACGAGATCCAGAAAGCGCGGGAGAGGGAGAATGCCGGAAGAAGAAGCTGGGACTGCTGTGGCACCAGTAGTGGGAGCCGTTGCAGAGAATGCCACTCCGGTGAACCCGATAGCTGCATCCGTGGTTTCATCAGCTGCTACGCCGACTCCGAGCGCCATTGAGGCGACTGTGAAAAGTTGTCTTTCACCATTGTTTAAGGAGCTGATCAGTTATTCCATTGGAGGACCATTTTCACCAGGTTTTGGTGGGACATTGCCATTGAACCTGCTGCCCATGAGCCTTGGAGGTAGTTCTTTGGTGGGCTCAGGGGCGCCTGTGGATGACCAATGGCGAAGGCAGCAGATCCTGGAGCTTGAGGTTTACTTGAAGCGGATCGAGCTCGTAACAGACCATGTTAAATCAATGTTGGAGGAGCTCAAGTCTGCATCCAGCTGATTACAGGTCCTTGTGCAGCTGGATCCTGTGACTGTGTTCGTCGTTCATACTCATTTTGGATAATACTTACTGTAGGGGGCTTTTGGACTTACTATGCTTTGACCCTTGCAATAAATTTTACCTTTTGGTGTCTCCCACCTTTTGAACATTCAGAAGAGGAAATGCCCGGCATGGAAGCTAGCATCTTTGCTTTTATGAGAAAACTGGGCTCATCATGCTTCCCTAGACCTTACACTACTGGAAGTCTATCGACTCCTGCACTAGGGTGCATGTTATTTATGCCTCAGATAGTTTTCTTGGAAATGCTTCTAATTGCTGCTCAATCATATATTTTATGATTGGACAATGACAAGCTTTCATTTTTCTAGGTTGTTATTATATACTAAATCATGGTTGGTATGGCTTCAGAAAGACGACGTTGTGGATAAGTGGTGACTGTTTAGAATGTCAGTTTCACATGGAGCTAAATTTCTGGTTCTCTGTTATCTTTGGAAGTGTAAGCTTATTTTGGAAGTGTAAGATGATAATACGATGTATGTTCACTGATGCTGCTAGATTTTGATGTTATGGAACATTCCCCCCACCCCCTACCCCTAAGATTGAACACTCTTTGAAGGCCTTGCTGCATAATATGTTGACAATTGTTTAGGTTATGAATTTTAAAATTCTAGAAGAGTTGGTTTAGTATTGTAATATTATAACATTTCTGTACATAAGATGGTTATCTTCTGGATGCATTTTCCTTTTCATTCTTGTTCATAAGATTGTGAGCCTAAAAAGGTGCTGTAAACACAATAGTTGAAACAAAATCTGGTAGCACACAGCTCCAAATTTTTGAGGACTGAGTTTGTTGTCACTGCTGATTCTTCTCTCTTTTGAATCAAGGTATTTAATCTTCCCTGCAGTTTTATGTATTCTATTCTTACTTAGTGAAGGCTTTGAATGTTAACAGTGATGATCCTATTCCTTCTGGATATTCGATTTAATACCTTAAAATTTTAGAAATCATTTTTTTTAACTGTCATCATATGAAAATTGTACCATTACAGCTTTGAATTTGCAAATTTATCTTTGGGATAGCATAAATACTTGTAGGCTTCTTACAGAGTTCAGTTTTTTGCTTCTTACTCTTGAATCATGATTTTATATACATGGGTTTTATACATCGGTATGTCCATATTGTTGGAAAAGAGAACCCAGAAACCTGTTTGCAAGGTTTAGTATTTGAAAACAGTGTGTTAGCATTTGGGTATATTCTATTTATGTAAAGTATTACAAGCAGATTAGTACCATTGATCTTGTTGCAGGGATCTATAGGTAAAATTATTCAAAAATCGCAGCGGAAATAATAGATCCCATAAGCGATCCATGCGAAAGAAAACTTATACAAAGTTAATTTATAAATTCCTATTGTATAGATATACCTTTGGCACGTGCCCTTCGCTTATCCCGCTTGTCCGAGGTATGCCAGATCTCTTGTATGTTTAAGTGTCCATGCATTTATGCGTATCCACACGAACACGATCTCTCAAGCTTCGGGGAAGAATCACCTTTGTAGTGCTAGGCATAAGAGGAGATTCACAAAGCAAGAAGGAGAGGGAGAAGAGGGATTTTAGCCAAGAGAAGGAAGGGAAGGAGGAATGACAAGTTTATCATCCAAATGACAAAAAAAATTCTTTTATACTCATCCCATGAATATGAAGAATTTTTGGCCCTTTAGCTTCCCTCCATTAATGCTAATAAAAATCCACTTAGAGCACATTTTCTCATGTGGCTCTTCAACTTCTCTTCATCCAATGAAGAGAAATTTTTCATTTTCCCCAATTATTAATTTATTAAATATTTTAATTAATTAATATCTCATTCAAATATGGTTGAGTCTAATCTAAATGAGTCAAACTCAAATTACATCTCAATCTCATAATCCAATTGGATTCATTTGAGTCTAATCAATTAATCCAATTCGGTTCAAATTTAGCCAAACTAAGATCAATTAATCTTCGAAGCATCATGCCCTTAGTGTGTGACCTAATAGGTTTCGTAACTTTGGCAACGTGTCTAAACCGCTTTAAATACATAAACAATGTGCGACATCTAGCAATACATCATTGCTACCCAAGTGACGAGAAAATCGAGATCAGACTTAACCTCCGTGACTATGGCAATATATGACTTTGTCTTTCCATCCTCGATATCTAGATTGCATAGACCGTGTCATCCTCGATCAATCTTTGTATTTCTTGATCCCCGAGTAGACTCACTCAAACAAATGAGCTCAGTATCTCATATTGACTCATTTGAGCATGGTTATGCGTTTTAATAGTTCTACTCGATCAAGAGGCCCACAGATATCACTCCCGTCATATGGGAGAGATAGATCTCATCTACATTGCTCACATCCCTCTGCATAATTCATTACATACCCAGTGATTGCCTTTATAGTCCATCCTGTTACGGATGACGTTTGACGATACCAAAGTACATAATTCCTTATGTAGGGAACCGTAGTGACTTCAAGTCTAAGGATTATTCATACAAATAGTCACATGAGAAAGTTTATGACACTCATATGACAATTTATGAAACTTTCTTATGGCGGGTCAATTCAGTACACATTCTCTAATGTATACCCATGTATTAACTTGATATCGTATATCCAAGATTTGTGAGCTCAAGTCATCAATTGACCTACATACTAGCTCATGTATTAATATTGTCCTTGAATATTAATGCTTACTAGGAATGATTTAGTATAGTGTCTCTACATCATCTCACTATCGATTCAACCAATTGATATAATGTAGATAAGAACTACTATCTAAGGACATTATTATACTTAGTTATTTAGCACAAATATAAAGTATAATAACCAAACATGTCTTTCTTAATAATAGAATATGATACAAAAAGTCCTAGTCAATCATCACATAATTAATTCTAGGCTCTACTAACACTTGTGTCTGTTTCATTTGCCAAAATTTAATTTGCACCGATGTTGACAATAGAGAAGTAAAGGCTAATCGAATATTAGGGATATGTTTACTGGAGGAGAGTCATATGACAGTTTCTTCCCTTAGCATTGTATTATAGAATATTTATTATTATTTTTAGTTGGATTGCATAATGTTATAAACTATTTTTGAAGTCTTATCCATGGCATAAATTATTGGACTATTTGGTACTTCAAGAGACAATACCTTTAACAGGGAAGTGTTGTATAAACTCATGAAAGGACATAACAATATATCTCGCCAAACTGGCTTTCATTTCTTTTTATGAATGTGTTTTTTTTATGTAGGTTCAGTTTTAAACATTTTCCAAAATAGTTGCCAAAGTATTAGTATTAATCATTTCTATGCAAAATTGAGATTGAGCGAGAATGCTATCAATTGAGTTGCATTGTTATGCCCTCAGTTTTTGTGTATTGAACACTAGTAATGGACTAATGTTATGATAATGTTTCTCTTATATGCCTTCATTATGTTTGTGCAACTATTTTTTGAGTGATTATGTTCTCTCAAAGCTTCAGTTTTAAACATTTTTCCATGCTAGTAAGCATATTATCGTTGCTGATTGCTGCAGGTCACTGAGATTAGTCATAGCACTTTTCCTGATACTAGCAAAATTTATTCATCATGCCAAATCCATTCCTTTTATTTTGTTGCATTTATGCTAGTAACAAAAATTTTCCATTGCTTTTCATTTAGTTGCATTCCATTATTTCTTCGTACCATGTTGGTGCAAGAATCCATAAACACTACATGTTGTAGGTCTATTCCATCCTGCCTGTTCCAACAAAATGACAAAATGAAGATGACAACTGCTGAGTTGGCAGCTTTAGTGAAAGCTAATAACGAAGATCCACGTGGCAACCACTGAATCTATCAGGATTGATTATGATTTTGATAGCTTACCAAACTGGATGCTCTAGAACGCATACAACAATGGTATATTCCATTTCTCTTGCTAAAAGCTTATTCTGATTCTACTTTATACATATAGATGAATAGTATCCATTTGGGTCACTGATCGAATAAGCCAAACCATTCTCAGGTTATCTGACTGAATCGGTTATGTACAGTTTTAGAAATATTGCACAAAAACAATGCCACATAGAAGTAGTAGACGTTTCCAATACAGTCAGAACAGATAGTTACAGAATGATTCCTCAGATTTCTTTCCCAATGAAAACAAAGGTATCCCTTTGAATCTTGGTTTTTCTGATTGAACCACCCAAACCGTCCTCGGTTTTTCCAATTGAACCAGTTGTGTCCTGTTTTATAATACTGCACAAGAACAATGCCACATAGTACTAGTAGATGTTTCGATTCAACTGTTTACCTTATTAGGAAATACTGCAAGTTTCCAATGTCATATAGTAGTTAGTAGAAGTTATCGGGTTATCCGATTGAATCTGTCAAACTGTTATCAGGTTATCTGATTGAACCAATTATGTTCAGTTTTAGAAATATTGCAGAAGAACAATGCCGCATAGCAGTAGTGGATGTTTACAATGCAACTGTTTGCCTGATTGGGAGCAAATAGTTGTAGCAATCACATTAACAAATAACAGGCAATTCCACCATTAAGTAGGAGACAAACACCAATTCATCGATACTCCACAAATTTAGATCACAAAGCTGATAAACAGACAATAAATTTGCCACCACTGCACCACAACCACCATCATCATTCTCTATCATACCCTGCAAATTTAGACCATGAACTTGAACTCAAATCTGATTTCTATCATCAGTTGATAAAAGGTATTGTGTGTGTCACCTGATAAAAGTGGAATCAAATCATTTGGTGATGGCATAGATTGCATAGATGATCCCCGGGATGTAGCCAAACAGTGTCAGCAAAAGGCAAAGCCAAAATTCCACCTGTTTGGCATCAGAAGCATCCATTGAGAGAAGAAAAAAAGAACAGAAAACACAATCTCACTGCTCTCTTATTTACAGTACTTTATTTCTTCAACTCAAAATTATTTTTCATGATTGATGAAGTTTGTTACCTTGCAGCCAAACTTTAGGAAGACCCCAAGAGGAGGAAGGATGATGGCGATCAGTATATCTATGCAAGTGGCAGTTCCCATTCCTGTCCTCAAAACTATGGAACTCAAGCTACCGAAATAAGGGTACGTGTTCCTGATCTCTTCCAATGGAAGGAATAGAGGTAGCTGATGTTATATAGAGGTCTCCTGTAACTTTGGGGGCGGTTGTTCAACAGGAACAGTTTGTAGGTCAATTCTTTATTGAGGAAAGCCTGGTGCTTTGCTTCACGTAGCTGTGCTGGTCTGATAGTGATGGCTATTAGTGATAAGAATGAACTCATTTGGGTCCATATGGATATAAAGAAAAGAAAATTTTAACAATAGTATTGTCCTCGAGAGTAATAGTTGTACCTTATTTTACTCATGTTTTATTAAGTGAGGTCTTCTTGGACATGTTTAAGTTTCTTAAAATTATTCGAGTTGAATCGAACTTTGCATTTATAGGTGGCGTTTGAGCCAACCCTAAGCAATAGAGTACAAGAGGCATCATCTTCAATTAGCATCCATAGCTATGTAAGTATCATTCATTGCCTTTGATTGAACTTGCTCTTCCTTTTAGGATATACAGTCATGGGTTAAATGTAAACTTAGACTTCTTGAGTGCTGGTAAAGTTAGAACAATACACAGTATGACAAATAGTAAGCTGATTTAGTTGGTATTTTTGCTTTAAATTTGGATAGATTTCATCCATTCTTAGCTAGCAGTGTCTAACTTGAACTCTTTTTTCGCCCAATCAATTAGATCACTCCACATACAATAAGATGATTCCACACACAACAAAGTGGGATGCTTGTGATGATTGAGAATAAAAGGTTGTGTGTGTTCATTTGACTTGGGATTGCTTGCTGTTCTTTATTGGGCCACAATTTATTGTCCTAGAGATCTAGATTAGCAAAGTGAAAGACTATCCTACCAATATTTATTCATTTTGAGATGATAATGAGTTTAATATTTCACAACATTTAAATTAAGTTAATTGAATATCTAGTAATTAAGTTTGATCCAATTCAAATTGTTGGATCGCGAAAAAATCAAATTCAAATTACAAAAAGTATTCGTATTTATAAATTAAGTTAATTGAATATCTAGTAATTAAGTTTGATCCAATTCAAATTGTTGGATCGCGAAGGAAAATCAAATTCAA
This sequence comes from Boesenbergia rotunda, assembly GCA_024364735.1. Taxonomy (NCBI): domain Eukaryota; kingdom Viridiplantae; phylum Streptophyta; class Magnoliopsida; order Zingiberales; family Zingiberaceae; genus Boesenbergia; species Boesenbergia rotunda. The sequence goes on along the minus strand of JAGFNQ010006616.1, from coordinate 141,377 downwards.
ATTTACAAAAAGTATTCGTATTTATCATGGTTTATTGGAATGATAGATATATAATCATATTCAATCTATTTTCATTTCTATATCTTGGACATATTCAATCTAGTTCACTCGAGCTCCTCATCCAACCTTCAATCTCATGGCTCATATTTTTAACGATATTTTACTGAACAGCATAAGTTTCAGAATATTTCAAATCAGTTAGTTTCGAACAAAATTAGGACGAAATTAGTGATGGATTAAAATAATTCTAGATAATCTCAAATTAAAATTTATATACTCTTTAAAACATTCTTAATGTGTTTATTTTTCGGATTTAAATTTGATAGTATAAATAAAAAATAATGAATTTTTGAATTTGTAAAGTGTTGATAAAATTTCACAAATTGATTATAAGATTTAGGAGAATGATATTTACTAATCAACTTCACTAATTGATTCTTAGTTTTTTTTTGTTTGCCTCTGGAATTATGGTATAACGGAAGGACGATTAATTATCATACCAACTATTTATGGTTCAATCTTTAATTACGGTGTATTTTATAAAAAAAATTCTTCAAATGGACGTGAATCTTGGGACGTTAAGTTTATAAATCGTTCGTCGCAAGTATTTTCTGATTTATTTTGGCGGTGGTAGAAGATTTTCGTGAGACCAAACTAGTTATTATGTAACCTTGTTAATCATTTTTTTTTGAAAAATATTAAATTTTAAATTTTGAATGGTGTAAGTCAAACGGCCAATTTGGATGAACCGGTGGACCTTTTTATCTATTATCTGACCTACAGATTGAAAGGAGGGGTATTTTGAAAAATAATATTGGATATTATGAAAGTTGATTAGATGATTTGGATAATGTTGTATTTTTAATGTTAGCATATGAACTATACTTGCTTCTTAGTTTGCAATGTTGTTAGCATCCATAATTGTCTTTTCTTAATTCTAACTCAACGCGTCTCGATTCTCCTCCATCCTCGAGTTGAGTTAACGATCAAAAGCAACTTTATTAGCCTAACGAGGAAATTTCTTGGGACCCTATCTAACCACATTGCATATCACTTATGCTCTACTTATGCTCTATTTACTTGGGAGAGCGGAAAGTAAAATTAAGGAAAAGTTTCCGTAGTAAAATTTTTTTTATTGTTTACTTCATTAAAATTTAAAGAGTGAAGAGAAATATAATCCATCCGCGGATAGTTTTGGAGCCAAAATCGATCATCTCAAAATCGGACGGAAAACTGCGGATGGATAAAAAAATAACGCATGTACCCCTTTTCATTTACAAAATTACATCATAAACAAAAAAAATAACGCATGTACCCTTTTTAACTCATAAAATTACACCATATATCAATAAAATGACGCATGTACCCTTTTGCATTAATAAAATTACACCGCATGTACCCACCTTCCTCGATCATGGTAAACAATCATGCAAAGGAAAGGATTTCTGTTCCTTTCCATTCTCTTCCCATGCCCCTAAGTTTGTTTAATCCATCCATCATCCACTCTTCTAGGTAAACATAGCATTAAGGTGAATTTAGTTAGGGGTTATCCTTGATAATGTTGATTATTCATCCAAAGTTATCAACAAAAATCTTATTTGGTTTAGATAATCAACGATTTCCAAGTAATAATCGATGCCCAACACGTCAACAAAAGGGGCATGTAACCTAGAATCGGAAAACCTTAGGAAAGTAAGATTTTTTGTGGTTCCGGGGTTATGAAACTTATCTTTCCAAAACTAACCTCCAATATTTACCTTAGCAAAAGAGTTATTATTCACGGACGACCACGGCAACAACGGCGAGCGACCATCGCTGGTGGCCGGCGCCCGCGACCGGCAGTTGCGGCGCTCGGGACCGGCGGCTGGCGACAGGGAACGGCGTTCGGCGACCGGGAACGGCGGGGTGTCCGCCGCCGACGACCGCCGAATGCCGACGCCGGCGACAGCCTACCGTCGCTGGCGACCACCAACCGCCACCGGCGACCGACAAATGCCGAACGGTGTCGGCACCGGCGACCGTCGATGGTCGACGACCGACAACAATAGACGACAACCACCATCGGCGGCCAACCATTATTCGCGACCAACAACCAGCGTTGACAGCGGCGGCCGACGATTGAGGGTACGAATATGTATATAATATCATCTTACTTTTTTATTTTAAATTTATAAGCATATAATATTATTATACTTAAATTTAACTTAAAGGTAATACGGTAAAATATTATATTATGTCATAGACTATTACCTCCAAATAAACAAGTTTTTATTTGATTACCTAAATTGAACCAAACAACTTCAGATTATGTTTCATTCCCCATTATCTTGCTTATATTATTACTTGATAATCATATAATTAAGGTTATATCTGATAATTTGAATCAAACACACTATTAGAGTTTAACATAATATTTGATATACGGTAAATTTAGATACTCAGAATTTGACCGATTAGAATGGATTTTTATAAATAAAATAATTAAAAGAAAAAAATTAATTTATATGAAAATAAATAAGAAAGAATATAATTTAATATGAAAATAAAAGAAATAATATAATTGATTTTAGATATTTTAATAATGATCTTAAAAATTATTAAAAATCATAAAGATTTTGATAAGTTAAAAAAATTAATTATAAAAATAAATAGTAAAGATATAATTTTTTATGAAAATAAATAGAAAAGGATATAATTTAAAATGAAAATAAATAGAAAAGAATATAATTGAGTTTCGACTTCTTTATTTAAAAATTATAAAATAAATTTTTAACCGGTTACATTCTAATCAATGTCTTTATATTTTCGATAATTCTACCCTGCCCCATCAAAAAAAAAATTCCATTTGCTTTCTCTATTCGTTATTTAATTACATAAATTTCGCTTTCTAGATCAAAGGTTAGAAGTTTAGTGTATATAAAAGCTCCGAAACACAGTAGCTAGTGATGGTTGAGCACCCCATAATTAACATGTGAATTAAAGAAGCTATGTTGTAAGGACCACCGAATCTAAACGACTTTCTTTCTCTCTGACTCCCAGGACCACCTCAGGTGGGCCTAATCTTGAGATCACCTCAGGAAGACATATTTCTGAGATCACCTCGGGAGGTTAGGTCTCCAAGACCACCTCAGGAAGGCAGACGCCCGGGATCACCTCGAGATAGCGGAGCCCAAGGATCCCAAGGATCATCCTATCCGGTAGCCCGACCTCAAGTAACCGTCCCATTTTTGCGGATCTGCGGATAATTACCACCAATAATTATGGGATAATCATGACCCATAATATGCGGCCATTAAAATCTTAATTATCGCAACGACCTAGATTTAATTGCTGCAAAGACTGTTACAAGGATTATCCAGTAACCGACAATTGAGGGGACGTGGAGAAGAACGTGGGGACACGTGTGACTGCCGCCTCAGGTATAAAAGGTACTCCAACCTCCCAGGTAAGGGGGTTACACTCATCTTACTCATACTTCTCCTTAGTTCTTTCTCTCTCAGAGACTCTCAGACTAACTTGAGCGTCGGAGTGGGCTTCGTCGGACAATCTCCGGCGTGTTCCCATTAACACGTGTTAATCTCGCAGGGTAGGAGTTCTTCCCCTCTCGTCATTGTCCTCGTGAGCTGAACTCTAGTGACTGACCGCCTACGTCGATTCCTTCCAGAACAAGTTTGGTGTCATCTGTTGTAATCTAAATCAAAGCACCAGAAGCAACACAGTGATGGCGGAACCAGAAGGACAACCCATCACGTTGACTAAGGAGGAGCTAGATTGGTTGATCGCCAACATCGTTAAGGGTGCCCGCAAACAACACCAGATCAAGCAAGTCGCATCGCGTTGAGTGTCTTTGGGACAAGTAGAGATCCCTAGAATCTCTACTTCGCACCACCACCACCGAAGATCTGTCTCACCACCGGTGGGGCATGTGGTGGTACCTCCAGTGCATCGGCGAGAGTCCCTAGGAGATTTTGAGAAAATTAACTCCATCGCATCCAGTGTTCTACGACAAGAAGAAGGAGGGGAAAAGGGGGAAGGACCTAAGAACTTTCAGAAGACACCCTCCACCCCTTTCTCGCTTGTCATCGTAGAGAATTCCATGCCGAAGTAGTTTTGTGGTCCTGAGATTGTCGACTACGACGGAAAGACAGATCCGGAAGATCATGTCTGCAAGTTCGAGAACGCGACACTCCTGCACCAGTACACTGATGGTGTCAAGTGTCGGGTGTTCTTGAATATTCTATCAAGGGCCGCCCAGTGATGGTTCCAGAGGCTGCCCCAGGGTTCTATCAACTCCTTCATGGAGTTTAGGACCGCCTTCCTCCACCATTTTGCCAGCAGCCGTCGCTATCAGAAGACGACGTTAAATTTATTCGCCCTCAAGCATAAGCCAAAAGAACCGCTCAAAGATTACATCCAGCGGTTCAACCGAGTGGTGCAAGATGTGCCAACCGCGACATCAGAGATCCCCGTCAACGCCTGCACCCAGGGGCTCTCTGAAGGGGATTTCTTTCGATATTTGGTAAAGAAGCTACCTACCAGCTTCAATGATTTGTTAGGGCGTTCGGTCAAGCACGTCAACGTTGAAGAAGTGCAACACGCCCGCCGCAAGGAACCAGCCGAAGTTCCTATTCAGACCGTCGTACGGTGAGAGAGGAGGGAACCTCCGGCTCCAGCCCGGGGAAAAGATCTTCGCCCAGGGAAAAACCAGTGGGCTGGTAAGCGAAAGCTAGTAGAGACAGTTGACACCCAGTAGCCAAAGTCGTTGATGAGGTACTGCGACTTTCATGGCAGTACGACACACCCCACCGATGAATGTCATACCCTGAAGAAACAATTGAATGAGGAGGCAGACCCCAAACCTCGGAGGAAATGGAAGAAGACGAGGTACTTCTTCGTGAAATTCGTGAAATTGATACTTCTTCTTCTTCTCTTTATGAGGTGGAGGATCTCTCACTTTCTTCTTCCCCTTCACTCGATTGTACCATTTCAATTTATGAGGTTGATAATTCCTCTTCTTCTTCCCCTTCTTGGACCATTAACTTGATTTCATTGGGCTCCTCCACTATTTTGGCTTCTGTAGGTTTCTCATGATATTCTTCTATCTTTTTCCACAACTCACAAGCATCTTTATATTCCCCTACACAACTCAAAATATTATTAGGCAAAACATTTACTAAAATACTAAGTATCTTTTCATTTGCTTTTGCTTGATCTTGTTTTTCTTGATTTCAATATCTAGGTCTAAGCCTCTTCCCGTGCTTATCCTTTGGAATCTCGAATGACTCTTCAAGCGCAATTCTTAGTTCCTACTCCATTCCAAACCATGTCTCCATTCTCGCTTTCCAATAGCCGAAATCCTCATGGTCGTAGACCGGTGGAGTGTAGATGTCATCCCCAAATTTGTCTTTCATTTGTTCTTCCCTCTAGCTTTTGCTCTTCTTGGCAGTTATTCCAATCACGAGTGGACCTCGCTCTGATACCAATTGTAAGATCGATTCCGTACACTAGAGGGGGGTGAATAGCGAATCCCGGTTCTTTTACCTACATTGTTAGTTGCGCAAGCGGAATATACAATAAAAATAAAACTAACAACAAAGAACAATGCTAACAAACCGATTTTACTTGGTATCCACCCCGGACGGGTGACTAATCCAGAATCCATCGGTAGATCACTCCCCGGATAACCTCCGGCTAGCTCTTGTCGCTCCTTGTGGGTGGAGAAACCTCGCCACAACACCAAGCACACTCTGAGCACAAAGAGACTACTAACAAGCCTTAACCAAGCTTATTTCGTCAAGGGTTCTCAGCTCGAACCGAGTTCTCTTAAATAGAACTCAACCTCAAACCCTCACCTATGAGTCGACTACCATTTGTCAGTCGACTGGTCTAGCCTTAATTGCTAGCCAACGGCTAACCCAACGGCTAGTTTTCGGGGTTACCAGTCGACTGCTCCTGGGGCAGTCGACTGGTCCAGGCCTGAGACCATTCTGTGAGTTTCATCAGGTGACTCCCTTCCAGGACAGTCGACTGGTCTACTCACACACCTAAGGTTACCCTTCCCGAGTACATTTCACTCCGCACTCGAACCCTAGGATTTCCCGAGTACAATCACACAACACTCGTACCCTCATGACTCAACTGACTCCTCCTCAGCAGCCTCGACTATTACATTCGCGCCCTCTTCATCTTCGGCTCCCGTCCCTCGGATGCACGCAAGCCTCCAACTTGCCTCCATGCCATCCTTCACGCATGCCTCGAATCCGCGCCCCTCAGCTCATGATCCTTGCTCTACCAAGGTCCCTCGGGTGCACACAAGCCTCCAGCTTGTCTCCATGCCACCCTTCACCATACCGAGGCCGTCCAGTCAAGTCAATATGTGTAACCTGCACAACCTGCACACTCACATACACATATCAAATACACAAGGGTAAACCTAACTTAAACCTTTTGCCCAAACATCAAAACTCATGATCACTCCGGATCACAGATTGCCTCAACAGCTCCCTCATCCTACAACGCCATCTTGGGGCGCCCGACACTCAGCATATTCCAGGCGGTGGTCTCGGTCTACCACCAGAAGATCAAGTTTCCTGTAGGCGATTAGGTGGCCGAGGTGAAGGGAGACTAGCTAGCGTCGTGACAATGCTACAGTGGGGAAGTCTAGTCGGAGTCTCGCAAGAATCCGAAGTCTCACAAAGCTCTGCAAATTGATCTCGCCGACCCACGAGAGGAGGAAGGACCCAAAGAAAAACGGAGGGAGGTCGGGAGCGAGGAGGTCCAGATCCACCCTCAACAGACGGGGAGAGTTACGAGGATTGTCACTGACCTTGCACCGGAGCTGAGAAGTCGTCTGATCGATTGCCTGCAGAGCCATCGAGATGTGTTCGCCTGGGCTACCGAGGAAATCAAAGGAGCCCCCCAGCTCTAGCCATGCATCGCCTGCATGTAATCCCTGGAGCTCGGCCGGTGAAACAGAGGCGAAGGCATTTTGCACCCGAGCATGACAAGGCTATCAGAGAAGAAGTCAGCAAGCTGTTAAGAGTCGGGCACATAAGAGAAGTTCAATTCCCGGCCTGGTTAGCTAATGTAGTCCTTGTCCCTAAGCCAGGGGTAAATGGCGAGTCTGTATTGATTTTCGAGATTTGAATAAAGTCTTCCCTAAGGATTGTTACCCCTTGTCTCAAATAGATCGGTTAGTAGATTCTACAGCCGGTTGTGATTTCATTTCGATGTTGGATGCTTATCAAGGCTACCATCAAGTTCCTCTCGCTCCCGAAGACCAGGAAAAAGTTAGCTTTGTGACAGCAGATGAAACATATTGCTACAATGTCATGCCTTTCGGATTGCGCAACGTTGGGGCAACTTACCAGCGGATGATGGACAAGGTCTTTAGACATCAAATTGGGAGGAACATCGACGTCTATGTGGACGATATCCTAGTCAAGACCAACAAGGGAAAGAACATGATAACCGACTTAGAATAAACGTTCGTCACCCTGAGGGCCAATAAGCTGAAGTTGAACCCTGCCAAGTGACTGTTCGGGGTGAAGAGAGACCGGTTCTTGGGATACATGGTGATAGAGAGGGGAATCAAGGCTAATTCAGGAAAATTAAGGGCTATTCTAGATATGTCATCCCCTCGCAATTTCAAGGAAGTACAACGGCTGAATGGTAGGATTACAGCTCTGTCCAGATTCATCTCCAAGTCTGTAGACAGGACCCAACCATTCTTCAAGATTCCGAGAAAGACAGTCAAGTTCGACTAGGATGACCAGTGTGAGAAGGAATATGCCAATCTGAAGGCCTATATCACCGAACTCCCCATCCTATACAAGCTGGTGGAGGGGGAGACGTTATTTGTCTACCTATCTGTAGCAGAACAAGCAGTGAGCTCTATGCTCGTCCAAGAGGAAGGCTTGGTGCAATATCCCATCTACTTCTTCGGACATCTCCTGAAGGATGTCGAGACGTCATACACTACGATGGAGAAGCTGGCCTATACTCTGGTCTTAATGGCCCGAAGGCTAAGGTCATACTTGTTGGCACATCCTGTAGTGGTTCTCACCAACAGTCCGTTCGGACGGGTCCTCACCAATCCCAAAGCTTCAGGTCGACTGATCAAATGGACGACAGAGCTAAGCGAGTACGGGATTGAGTACCAGCCTCGTACCGCTATTAAGGCACAAGCTCTCTCAGATTTCATGCTCGAGACCGTCTCAGAACCCGAGGCCGAGGGAGTCTGAAAGATCTATGTAGACAGGTCTTCCAACAGCAAGCATAGCGGAGTCGAAGTGTTAATGGTCTCCCCCCGAGGGGATACAATACACTTATCTATTCGGATTCACTTCAAAGCCACCAATAATGAAGCTGAATACGAGGCAATCTTAGCAGGCCTGCAAGCAGCCAAGCATGTGGGAGCTGTTGGATCGAGAGAATACGATAGAGGGGGGATGAATATCGTAAATTGTTTCGGATTGAAAAATAGAGAATGCACAGCGGAAATTAAAATAACAAACGCGAACACAAGGTTTTTTACTTGGTTCGGAGTCGTGGTCGGCTCCTACTCCAAGGCCCACAGTCCTTGACCGTTTACTGCGGGCAATTATATAATGCGTGAAGTTTTGCAGAAAGTTGTACAGTAGTATTGCAGTAAAAACAAAAATCTAACTCTTCGTTACCGACGCCCGGTGTAGATCGTTCTTCGGTGCGTAGGGTCATCGTCGGTGCTAGAACCTCGAGATCAGAAGTTTCCGGAGCAGAGCGTTTGAGCGAAGAGTGTTGAGGCGTTGGAAAAGCGTGTTAAGAAGCCTTGGGGGTCGAGCCCCTTTTATAATGCACCTGGGGGCACCCGGGACAATGGGGGTGCCCTCCACGTGTCTCTCGATCCGCAAACCTTCATCCGGAACTCGGTCAGCCCTTATCCCTCCAGGATCGGGCTCGAGGTTTGTCGGGAGCGCCCGGGACACAGAGGGCGCCCTGCATGACTTGGTCTTGCTGGCTTCTCGGCTAACTTCAATCCAATTGCTTCGTTGGCTTGGACCCAGGGCGCCCGAGGCATCCGGGGCGCCCGGGACCACGGGGGCGCCCGGGAGCTTGGGGGTGCCTGGCCAAGTAAGCTTCCAAAGCGTTTTCTTGCTCAACTATTGTTTGCTTTGACCTTGGGCGCCCGAGACCTCCCGGGCGCCTAACCCAGCTGCTGCCCCTCTCCTTTGGGGCGTTCTGAGCTGCAGAAATTCGTTCCTTCGGTCCTGCATCCAGGGTTAGTACCAAACAAAACAAAGCAAGAATGTTAGTGAATTTCACAACCGTAGCTATCTTAGTTCTGACTTTGGGTCTCCAAAATAGAACCCTAGGTCGAACCGACGCCTACTGTTCCCTCGACGAAGAACGCGTCCTCACCTACTCCTCTCAGGAGAATTTACCTGTTGTCAACCGGCTCCTCCGGTTGGACTTTTGCCTGGTAGTCCTTCGCCAGGTGCCTAGCAGTCCTTCGCCAGGTCTTCGGTACCAAGCAGTCCTTCGCCTGGTGCCTAGCAGTCTTTCGCCAGGTCTTCGGTACCAAGCAGTCCTTCGCCTGGTGCTTAGCAGTCCTTCGCTAGGTCTTAGACTCCTAGCAACCCTTCGCTAGGTGCCCAGCAGCCCTTCGCCAGGTCTTCGGGTTTCGATGCCTAGCAGTCCTTCGCTAGGTGCCCAGCAGCCCTTCGCCAGGTCTTCGGGTTTCGATGTCTAGCAGTCCTTCGCTAGGTGCCTAGCAGTCCTTCGCTAGGACTTCACTCTGCACACTCAAGTAACAAGTTAGATAAAAATAACATCTTAACTTTTGAACTCTTTGCCATTATCAAAACCAAGGTTCGACTTGGGTGCTGTCTGCACCAACAGGAGCTACTTGGGTCGTTGTACACTCGGACTCTCAGCTTGTGGCACAGCAAATAAAGGCCGACTTCGAAGTAAGGTGTGAACGCCTGCAGAGGTATGTGACCCTCTATGAGCAGCTAAAAGCTTTTTTCACAGAGGTTATCCTGCAGAAGATCACCCGGGCAGACAATGTCAAGGCAGATGAGTTAGCCAGGTTGGCCAGCTCCATCTCAGCCTGGCAGCTAGACGAACCTCGTGCTTCAGAAGAGACTGTAGTTCAGATTGGAGAAGAGACAGAGGACAACATTGTAGCCGATTGGAGAGATCCATATGTGGAGTTCCTACGTAGCGGGAACGCTCCAAGCATGGATCAAGGAATCCGATTATTCTGCCGCTGGGCTGCCAGATTCACATTGGTCGGAGATTAACTATACAAGAGGGCCTTCACCCGACCATTCCTCAAATGTGTCAGGCTAGAGGAAGCCGACTATGTGATGCGAGAAGTACATGAATGCATTTGCGGAAGCTACATTGGGGGAAGGTCTCTGTCTAGGAAGATTATCCTGGCAGGGTACTTTCGGCCCATTCTGCAGGCCGATGCTATCAAGTTCGTGGCCGGATGTGAGGTCTGCCAGAGACATCAGCGTGTGACTCACCGACTGATCGAGCCCCTGCGAGTCTTCATAGTGTCCTACCCATTCGATCAGTGGGGGATGTGATAGTGCAATTGACCCAAGGTTGATCGGGTAGATCATGAGTTTTGATATATGTGTCAATATGGTTAAGTTAGATTTTTATGTTGATTTGATATGCGCGCTTGATGTTGGTGCAATTTTGGTTAGGTCAGGGTTGACCTAGGTTGACTAGGCTCGGGTGAGCCGATGTCTGATAAGCTTGGTGAGCTTATGTTTGGATGTTTCGATGTTTGATAATTATGTTTGAATGTCGTATGATGTCAAGTGGGTCAAGGTTGACTGGAGACTTGACTAGGTGAAGTCCAGGTGGATCGGGGAGATCGCACGCTGGCATGGGAAAAGACCTAGTAGGACTAGGCACACCTAGTGGGACTAGGTGAAGTCCAGGTGGATCGGGGAGATCACACGCTGGCATGAGAAAAGGCCTAGTGGGACTAGGCACACTTAGTGGGACTAAGTGAAGTCCAGGTAGATCAGGGAGATCGCACGCTGGCAATGGGAAAAGACCTAGTGGGACTGGGTGAAGTCCAAGTGGATCGGGTAGATCGCACGCTGGCAAGGTGGAAGTCTACCGAGAGACTAGACCTAACTCGAGGGTTAGGCAAACCTGGTTGGGAATCAGGTTAAGTCCTAGTTGAGAGCTAGGATGGAGAAATCCAGGTTGGTCAAAGGGGTTGACCGTGAACACAAGTTAGGTTGGATTCAATCGATTGGGAGATCGATTGGGTTGTTGTCTCGCGAGAATAGAAAGGATCTTAATCAATTGGGTAATTGATTAAGAAGGGTCTTAATCAATTGGGTAATTGATTAAGAAGGACCGTAATCAATTAGGTAATTAATTAAGAAGGACCGTAATCGATTGGGTAATCGATTAAGAGAGTTTTGTTGCGAGAACAGAAGGTGGCTGAATCGATTGGGTAATCGATTCAACCTTCCCTTAATCGATTGGTCAATCGATTAAGGGCAGTCTTAATCGATTGGCTAATCAATTAAGGTTCAAAAACTAGCCGTTGAACGACTAAGTCTACGTGGTAATCAATTGGGTAATCGATTAGGAAACCCTAGGCGTCGGGTATAAGGGGTTTCACGCAGGTTTTGAGCCACAACTCTTCTCCCCTTCTTCTCCTTCATCAATGCCATTTCATGGGAAGCCTTGGAGAATATTGTTGTTGCATTTCCAAGGTTCTAGAGGCAATCACAAGCTTGAAGATAGTAAGGAAAGCAAAGCTTGAGCTTATCATTGTAAATCTTATAAGATTTCATTTTATATTTGCTTACATTCTTGTTGTATCCTATTGGAAGCTTGTAAGAGGTTTCTTCACCTCAAGAAGGAGATCTTTCATAGTGTATGAGAGAGTGAGGAGAGTGGATCCTTGTATTAGTCACCCGTTCGGGGTGGATACCAAGTAAATCCTTAGTGTTAGTGTTTGCTCGAGTCTTCCTCCGCGACAAATCATCACGGAGCAAATCGGAGCTAATCACCCCCCCTCTAGCTCATCTACCGGTCCCAACACTTGAGTCGTGTAGGACTAGGCAAATCACACATGGGGAGTAATGGAGTGTAGCATCCGAGGGACGAGAGCCAAGGAAGAGGACTTCAAGGGCGAGCCGAGGAAGTAGACTCAAAGGCATATGCGAAGGATGGCATGGAGACAAGCCGTGGGCTTGTGTGCGCATTTGAGTGACGAGAGTCGAAGGAAGAGAACTTCAAGGGACAAGCCAGGAAATGGACTTCAAGGCATACGCGAAAGGTGAACTCCGGTGAGGTTGAGAGTGCATTTGTAAGTAGGTCAGTCCACTGGCAAGGGAACCAGTCGACTGGTACTACTGAGAGCACACTGTAGCAGTCGACTGGTATAGACACTAGTCGACTCATCTTTCTGCAAGGTCGAACAGCCGGGAGCAGTCGACTGATCTGTTCAAAATAGAGCCGTTAGGCTAGCCGTTGGCTAAGACATCAATCGACTAGCCCAGGGGCAGTCGACTGATGTCGGGGCTAAGCTGTTTGTTTAACAGCTCTCTCCACTATTTAAATGGGAGCTTCAGACTTTAAAGAGTTAAGCTCTTCATTGTAAGATCTTTACTCTAGTGCTCAAGTGCTCAAGCTCCAAGTGTTTATCTTCCTCCCAAAACCCTAGTTTCAACTTGTAAGGAGGAAGAAGGATTGTGACAGGTTGTTCTCCACTGAGAAGGAGAAAGACTTAGCCGGAGATTACCGGGGTGTGATCCACCGAAGGATCAAGGGTTCGTCCACTTCAAGGACACGCCGTGGAATAGGAGCAAGCAATCTCCGAACCACGTAACCGGTAACGTGTTAGCAATATTGGTTTAATTATTAGATTAAGTTTCTGCTTGTGCTAACATTGTAGGAAGAGATTGAATTCGGGGTGACCAAGCTATTCACCCCCTTTAGCCGTGCCATCGGTTCCAACAAGTAGTATCAGAGCGCAAGGATGCCTTCAACAGACTAACCGCCAAGAAGAGCAAAATCATTGAAATGGTTGTCTCACATATCCAACTGGCAATGTTTAAAGGGGAATTTGCTTGGTGGAAGAAAAGGATGGAGATATTTTTCAATACCGATTTTGATATAATGCTAATCATGGAAAACAGTTTTGAAATGCCTAGGGATCAAGAAAATAAGTTGCTTGAGAAAATAAGATGGAGCAAGAAGCAAAGGGATGGGAGCTACTCAAGTGTCAAAGACTTATGGGATAAACTAATAGAGCTTTATGAGGGTACTTCGGAGGCAAAAATGGCAAAGAGAGATCTTCTCCGATGCCAACTCAACAATATCAAACTTGACATAGACGAGAAGGTATCAAATTTACATGCTAGATTTAAGAAAATATTTAATGGACTAACAAGTGTAGGAGAACAACTATCTAACCGAGACATCATGATGAAAGCCATCAATGCATTCCCAAGAACATCAAATTGGAGCTCAATGGTGGACTCGTACTACATATCCAAGGATCTAGAGAAAACATCTCTAGAGGAATTCTCCTCAACCATGGAGCTCCATGAAACTCAAGTTGGAGGAACAATTGAAGAAGTGTACAAACCAAAGAGTATAGCCCTTGTGGCAAACAAGGGAAAAGGTAAAAAGAAGAAGCTTCCTCATCCGACTCGGAGAAATCAAGTGCATCCATGGATAGTAATGCGGAAGCCTACATGGTAAGGAAAATGAGAAAACATTTAAACATTTTTCTACTAACAAATCTCATGATAGGAAAGGGTCAAGGAGCAAAAGTAGAGCAAAGAAGATAATTTGCTACAATTGTCAAGGAGAAGGACATATGAGAGATGAGTGCCCCCTCTTGAAGAAGAATGAAGGAAAGAAGAAAGAAGAAAAGAAGAAATCAAAAGAGAAGGGAAGAAGGTGCAAAATTTGAAGGTTACATGGGATCATTCATCCTCATTGGAGGAGGAGGAACATCATGTATCCCATTTCGCACTAATGAGAATTGAAGGCATAGCCTCCACGTTATCCGAATTTGAAGAAGAGAAGAGCTCGAGTGAAGATGAAGGGAGCTCAAGTTAAGGGGGAGGCTCAACTTCGAAATCGGACGTCTCGGTAAGTGAGGTATATAATCTACCCACTACTACTCTTGTAAAGATTATTTCTAGCACTAATGATAATTTGTTTAAGGCTAGAAAAAGATTAAGGATTTGAAAAATGAAATTTGCATGCTAAAGGAAAAATTAGAATCCATGAATATTAAGGATGATATGCATGCTTCTTCCTCTATTTCAAATGATTTATGCTTAGAAGAAGAAAATAAGGAATTAAGGGAAAAGATAGATAGTCTTACCAAAGCCCTTAGAAAATTTAAAATTGGCTCAAAGACCCTAGATATGATCATTGAGAGCCAAAGGGCAAGTTTTAAGAAAGAGGGATTAGGTTTTGGGAAGTCTAGCAATGGAAAAATCTATCATTGCCTACTTGCTAGATGACAAGCAAAAACCAAAACCCTAGATAAGAAATGGATCCCCAAGGAGTACTTGGTCAACCCAATTAGGAAACATTTCTATTGGTACCAAAGACAATTCTCAAGGGTTAAAGGAGTTAGGGTAAGTCAACCATATGTTGCAATTTCAAATTTTTAAAATTTGGTTGACTTGAGGCATCAAGAGGGAGTACTTTAGCCCAAGTAAAAATTCTTGATAATATGGGCTAAATAGAATATATCTTAATACATCTCATATTGTCTTGATTTATGATTGTATTTATGCATATAAGATGTTAGGATGACTCAAATAACTCACTTATGCTTGTGGCATTTTGATGAATTATTGGAGGTATCACATTAGTGAAAATAGGCCAACTATGGGAAAAATAAATATTTAATTAATGGACATCTTACCCATAGATCATAGTTGGACATTTCAAATGATTTGAAAACATTTCTATGTTTTATTGGCTATGACATAGATTTACAAAACACATTGTTTCAAAACTAGGATGAAAGTTTGATACAATATTGAGTGTTTTCAAAGAATTTGAGTTTTGGTCAAAAAGTCAAACGTATTTGGATTTTTCATGAAAATATTTTTTTCTCTGTTTGAAAACATCACAAGAAATATGTTTGCAAAATTTCATAATTTTTCAAATTTTATGAAATTTTCTATGCATTTCTGAATTTCAGCTCAAAAGACTGAAATTTCAAATTGATTGGTATCAGTCGACTGGTACAGAGACCAGTCGACTGACACTTGTTTTTTTTATTTCTAGGGAGTTTCAGAAAATAAAAAGTGTCCTTAATTGATACCAAAGGGTAATATTGCTTGGTGCAATCTTTTTGATGGTGTCAAAGGGGGAGAATTGAAAGGTTTAAGTTAGAATTTAACTTAATTATTTATGGTTATGCAAAATTTGAAAATCTTGTGATAAGACATAGGTTAATGGGGAGGATGCATGTGTATATGTCTTAATATACGTATGCTTTTAATTTTCAATTGTTATGTTTGTACCTAACTTAAACATATTGTCACACATCAAAAAGTAGGAGATTGTTAGTGCAATCGACCTAAGGTTGATCTGGTGGATCATATATTTTGATGTGTGTGCCAATATGATTAAATTAGGTTTTCATATTGATTTGATATGTGTGTTTGAGTCGTGCAGGACTCAGTGAATCACACAAGAATAACAAAGTGAAACATCTAAGGGATGAGAGCCGAGGAAGAGGACTTCAAAGGACAAGCCGAGGAAGTAGACTTCAAAGGCATACGCGAAGGATGGCATGGAGACAAGCCACGGGCTTGTGTGCGCATCTGAAGGACAAGAGCCGAAGGAAGAGAACTTCAAGGGGCAAGCCAAGGAAGTGGACTTCAAGGCATACGCGAAGAATGAACTTCGAATTGAGTTTGAGTGAGTTTGTAAGTTGGGCAGTCGACTGTCAAAGGAAACAGTCGACTGCCAGCGTCGAGTGGAAACTCACAGAAAGATCAGTCGACTGGCCCAGGCACCAGTCGACTGGTATGCTAAAAAATAGAGCCATTAGCTGGGCATCAGTCGACTGTCCTCGACTGATGTCGGGGTTGAGTTATTTGTTTAACAACTCTCTCCACTATTTAAATGGGAGCTTGAGATTTTGGAGAGGTTAACTCTTCATTGTAAGATCTTTACTCTAGTGTTCAAAGTGCTCAAGCTCCAAGTGCTCATCTTCCTTCCAAAACCCTTGCTTCAACTTGTAAGGAGGAAGAATGATTGTGAGAGTTTGTTCTCCACCGAGAAGAAGAAAGACTTAGCCAGAGATTGCCGGGGCGTGATCCACCGAAGGATCAAGGGTTCGTTCACCTCAAGGACACGCCGTGGAGTAGGAGCAAGCAATTTTGAACCACGTAACCGATAACGTGTTAGCATTGGTTTAATTATTAGATTAAGCTTCCGTTTGTGCTAACGTTGTAGGGAGAGTTCGAATTGGGGTGTCCGAGCTATTCACCCCCCCTCTAGTCGTGTCATCGGTCCCAACAGTTTATTGAGGTCGTACACGTGAGGAGATTGGAGATCTGACCACGAACATATCGTGTGTGCTGGGGAAGGGGGAGGTAGGAGATCTGGCCACTAACATATCGTGTGTGGATGGGGGAGATAGGAGATCGCGTGGGGGAAGGAATTGGGAAAGTGAACTAGAGGGAAATATGAAAAGTTAGCAACAAAATATTATTCTGCCAATAAAATAGTAATGACAATAATATTCCATTACTATTTATTGACCGAATAGTCGCTAATTTAGTGATGAATTTAAATTCAGTCGCTTATGTGCAGTTTCTTGTAGTGCTTGTTTACACTAGTAGAAAATTTTTGCTAGTGTTTTTTTATAGTAATGTACCTTTGAGGCGTGCGAATTTTTTTAGTTGACACCAGGTATCCACCTTATGCCAACTAATCCTGGAGGTGACCAACTACTAGGGTAAATCAAAAAATGCTCATAATGGATGACCCATTAGCCCAGGATTCTTAAGTCAACTACCCATTAAGAGAAATTCATCCGTTAGTTTACTGAAGATATGACTCGATACTTAGATGCTTGAGAAATTGAGTAGACCCCTAGAGACAAATCTATATTAGGGCTAGAGCTCTACTAAGCTACCATCGAGGAAAGAACACCTGGATTTTATTGGGATTTAGCACTTACTCAATTTTGCAAACATGACATGTGAAACCAACTTGGTCAATCTCAAGCATAAGGAGGAGGTTGACCGACATTGAAAATAACCCAAAGATAAACAATGACTTCACTACCAAATATGGATTCGGAGAACTCACGGCTCACAAAGGAAGGATGTGTTAGATCAGGTGGACTAGCTAAAGGAGGTGAATAACCTGTAAATTTAAATTTAAATTTCTCTTATTTTCTACTTAGCAAGGACACACTAATTAAATAATCAAAATAAATGACATAAAAAGAAAGTAGGGACTCAAGAGATTTTCTTGGTTACAACCTAGTAGCTGTTAATCCAAGGTAATAGAAACTCTATCAAACACTCATTCGACAATAGTCGAAGGCGGAAAAATCCCTTACAACAGTTGGAAGCTCAAAACACGATTATAAAAGATAATATAGAGTGTATTCCTAAACTATGAGCTCAAGGGGTCTATTTATTGTCAACTAGTCGAAGTGACCATTTTGTTGATGTGACAATTTAGGCATCTCTATCCCTTTGACGCCCCTCTATTCACTTGATTTTTATTTGCATCGCAACGACTTTAGGCTAATCTAGCAGTATTAGAGGTGGCTTAGTTCATTGGAAGCGTCTCGGTTCAGCTGACTCCTTATTCGCATCACACTGTTCAACTATCGAAATAGAGGCGTCTGGACTCCGGGCGCCTTGTCTATCAGAGCGCTTGGACTTTGGGCACCTGAACCATTCCAGGCGCCTGAATGATCAACATCAGAAGTTAACCATTCTTCATTCCGCTGGCTTGGGTGATGCTCTGGTCGTCTGAAATTGAGCTCACCCGAACCCAACTCTGATTTTCTCCTCAAGCAACTTTCTCCCAGCTTCTTTGTGTGCGCTCTATTGGCTCCACCGGTATACTCTTCGTTAACTCCTTGTCCCTCGGATGCACCGAGTTCGTCAAATCTCTTACCGTGTCATCCTTGTTACTCGTTGCATGTTTCGCTAATTTTTTGTGTTCCTAAGTTCTTGAATACTTAGACACAAGGGATAAAAACATACAGGATCTAACTTAACTCGATTGATGAACATTAAAATTAATCAAAAGTACTTACATGATGCAGATGGAAGAAAAAAAAACTTGCTACTCCCCAGAAACCGATGGAGGGATGCTTAGCCGTAAGACCCAATCTCTCCTAGCTTTCAAGGCGACGGAGACAACAATATTCTGTCCAAATCCGTCGATGTCCGCATTGGTTGATTCCTTTCCAATTCGACAGCACTACATATGGTAAATGGGTGGGCAAAAATTGATGCCCTACAACCTCACAATGCCAAAGCAACTTTGCAAATAGAGGGCAGAACCTAAACGCTAAATCACCTACTTCAAATCGTACAATGCACCGAAGTGCCACATGAAAAATCTTGCATTCATTTACTCCTACTTCAAATCGTGCATGAGATAACTACGGAAAAGATCTTGCATTAATTATCCCGGCCTCAAATGCAGAGAAAAATATCTTATATTATTTTAAGTATCCTATAATTATTATTTATTTTTTTAATGTAAAATACTTTCGTTATTGAAAAAATGCTTTTTGTAATAATATTTTTTTTATTATATTAATAAAAAATCTCTTCAGAAATCTTAATATATAAAAAATTATGAATAATAATGGAGAGGAAAATCATAGTAATGATGAACTTAATGCAGATCTCGCGGTTCACGTGAGGGTATAGTTTGTTCGGGTGGGAGAGGGCGATGGTGTCAAGCGATAATACGTTACATAAATTCACTCATCCATATGTAATATTCATTATTTTTCACTCTCTCATTTTCACTTCCTATATTCTAAATTAATATTTTAAATAATATATAAAAACAATGAAGAGAAAGAAATGAGAGAGTGAAAACATATAATGAATGATATGGCATGACGTGACATGATGTGACACTTTACATGTACACGTCCGATTATCGCTTGGATACCATCGGCGTCCTTCGGCCGTCACCCGGAATCAAACTATACCCTAAGGGCACGGTGAACCCATCAGAGATCGCTGCATGCGTCGTGTCACGTCATTCACTATACTTTTCATTCTTCCATTTTCACTCTCTCTATTATTTTTCTATTATAAAACCATTTATAAAAATCCATCTAAGATAGGATTGCTCAAAAAAAAAATTAGATTGATATTATAACTATATAATTTGACATCAAGGAGAATTATTTTTTAAAATTTATTTATTCATTTTATCTTGATACTCAATCCATCTCTTCCACATTTAAAGCCCAGTTAAATTCTAGATCCATTCCGATAAAAGCTCTACCGTTACACTATTATCTTGGGACGACGTGTGATATTGACCTGATAGAATAGTGACGTGTTAATCTTGAAGACAGAAGGTCTTCTTAAATTTTAAATTAATTTTGAGCACATTTAAAAATCGAACTTAAATTTATTAAAATATAGGACTTAAATACAATTTCAATAACAATGGGAGGTAAAATAAAAAAACATAAAAAGATTGCGGTGAGGGTGAATAAACACACGACCTTCATATTTTCAGATTAACTCTATCTCAAGTAAGCTAACCCCGCTCACATATACAAGTAAATTTATTAATATGATTAAATCTTCTATCTGTATAATAAATGCAATTGTAATTGGTTCTCCCTTATTAGGGACGAAGTGCCCGATTAATCTAGGTGCCCAAGTTTTATCTGATTAATCAAGGTGTTTAAGTTTCACTTGATTAATCCGGGAAGTAGATGGTTTTCTAGCTATTCATTTATTATTTTCTAGCTTATAAATTAATGAACATGTTTAAGCAGAGCATGAGTAATTAAGCACAACAAAGTATGTAATTATACATCCAATCTTCAAAAACCTGTTTTAGCTGTGCCATTGAGTTACAAAACTAACCAAAAGAAATATTATTTACTTGAAAACTACTAAATTTCAAAAATAAAACCAGCGGGGATAGCTCAGTTGGGAGAGCGTCAGACTGAAGATCTGAAGGTCGCGTGTTCGATCCACGCTCACCGCATAATTATTTTTTAAATTTTTTTCTCATGCACGAAAGTCTACCATGCAAGCAATGGGCCTATAGCAATGACCCACGACAATCAAAGTTAATGACGCAAGCAATGACCCTATGACCCATGGTGCTCAAGCGTCTCTCTCACGTGGGCCAGCAAAGTCTACGACGCAAGCCATAGGCCCATGGCAAGGACTTGTAGTGCTCACGCGTCTTGCTCACATGGGTCTTCTTCTTCAAGGAAAATTCTTCCAAGTGACCATGAGATGACGTTATCAGTAATCTGAATGAGTCGAGTCAATCTCATATTTCACCCCCTCTCCAGGAGACCAAAGGGCCTATAGCAACAACTCGCGATAATCAAAGTCAATGACACAAGTAACAATCCTATGACAACGACCCATGGCGCATAGGACCATGGGACGGAGAATGAATTAGGTATTAAAGGAGACGCCGACAGGGTAAAGGGAAAGGGTATGGAGGTGTAGGGAATCGAACCCCGTGCAAAGCGAGCGCTTACCATATAAGCTACACCCCCAAATATATTTTATGTAATAATTTTTTGATTATATATAATTATGTTTTAATGATGCTTTTGGGATGGGAGAGCATCAAGATTTGAAGGTCCCATGTTCAATTTATGCTCACGGAATTTTTTTGTTTCTAATTTTTTTCCCTTATGCATGAAGTCTATGACAAAAGCAATGGACCTATGACAACAACTCGCAGCATTCAAACATCTCGCACATTAGCTAGCCAAATCTATGACGCACGCCATGGGCCCATGACAATGACCTACGACACTCAAGCGTCTTGCTCACATGAGCCAGCGAAGTCTATGACGCACACGATGGGCCCATGGCAATGACCAACGACGCTCAAACGTCTCACTCATGTGGGCCTTCTTCTTCAAGGAAAACTCTCAAAGTATGCTCTTTGTATATCACCTCTTCCTTCTTCCACTAAAAAACAACACTAATTTAGCGATACATCTTTGCAACAAAAAAAAATTATCACAATTTAGCAACGAAATTTACGACTAACAAAGTAATCATCGTTAATTATCAATGAAATTTGCGACAAAATAAATTTTGTCCCTAAATTAATAACAAAATTATTTCTCTTAATCCATTTATTTGATTACTTCTGCAGTTCATTTCATTATCTTCGGACAAAGTTTTACAGTCAAATCATGGGAGGTAGGACCAAATACCGGTACCAAAGGTTTCTCCTCCAAATCAATAGGTATTTGTTTACTTCTATAGTTCATTTCATTTCATTAGGTATTTGCCGCCGCCACCGGCATACTACTCCTTTGCTAGGGAGTGGTGCCAACAGCTGCTGCTTCCAGAGCCCAGCACCTTGTTTCTCACGGCCACCATCATGTTGGTAATCGCCGCCGCCGTAGCCATGGAAAGATCGAACATGGGAAGCATTTAGTTAGTAAGTGAACATTAAATCCTGTCGCAGATCGAGGTGAAATCTCAAGAATGAAGTGGACTCGAGCACTGTTGATGCTGACTCCGATCTGTATGGCAAACGACCATCAGCAACCTGTCAGGAAGAATCCCCGGAAGGTACTCCGACATCAAGTCAATTTCCGGTGGAAGAGAAGAAAACAAAAGAACGGTAGCAAAAACTCTAATGCGCGTACTTGCAGACGGAGTGCAAAGGACCTTATATAGCCGAGAGAGCCAACAATTCCTGCTCGTGTCTGCCACCCTTTTTGACTCATGCGGGGACAGGATTAGGAGTACTGTCAGCTTGCCGACCGGCGTCGCCAATTGTTGTGGTACGGAGTGCTAGGGTATGCCTGGGACGTATTGTGCCAACAAGATATTCGTGATTCGGGCACGAATGGTGTCAGACCTGTGCCGACTCTCGTACCACAACTGTCAGTATAGTGTCAGAAAGTGGGTGTTTATTAGGAAAATGACAAATCCCGAGCTGCAGCACCGACCGACCGCCCCGAGTGAAACCTGGTCGTGTGACCAATACCTCTTAGACTGGAATAAGATACTCTTCAGATCAAGGAGTGCATGGACTTGGCCAATCCGACTCATCCCAGGGTCGGATGGTTAGGACATAAGGAGACTGCCGACTGAATACTAATCGGATGTTGCTTGGACATCCTTAGGCTCAGCAGTCGATATTTCTCCTTAGGGGCTAATGTAGAGTGCGTATCAGGTGACAGGCGTGTTAGATTGTTATGCCTTGCTAGGGGGGGTGAATAGCAATTTCTTGTTCTTCTTCTTCCTACGATCTTAGCTTGCGCAAGCGGAATAAACTAAAACAAAACAAACAATCGCTAACACCAACCTTTATGTGGTTCGGAGATGAAGCTCCTACTCCACGACAGTCCGTCAGGTGGACGATCCCTCGATCCTTCGGCGGATCACTCCCCTGATACCCTCTGGCTAGCTCGTGTAGCTCCTTGTGGGTGGAGAAACCTCGCCATAACCTTGAACACACTTTCTGAGCATTAAGACTACTAATGAGTTCTAACCAAGCTCATTTCGTCAAGAGTTTCCAGTCAAACCCGAGCCTCTTTAAATAGAGCTCAAAGTTGTAAAACACCCTACCAGTCGACTGCTCTCAGGGCAGTCGATTGGTCCCACTGAAATTCGACCGTTGTAGCTCAACGTTCGAATTTCAACCGACACAATCAGCCGCTACAAGTCGACTGCTCCCAGGGCAGTCGACTGGTCCAGGGTCAGAAACATTCTGTGAGTTTCTGTGCTTGCTAGAAGTCGACTATTATATTCCCAGTCGACTGCCCAGCTTACAAACACACTCTTCTTCACTCCAATGATCTTCCTCCACGCGTGCCTTCAGGTACACCCTTAGCTTGCCCCTTGAAGTCTTCTTCCGCCGGCTATCGTCCCTCAGATGTGCACACAAGCCTTCCATTGACTTGCCTCCATGCTACCCTTCACGTGTGCCCTTTGAAGTCCACTTCCTGGCTTGCCCTTGGAGTCCTCCCTCGGCTCTCGTCCCTTCGTGACTTAGCTGACTCTTCACCAGCAGCCTCGACTGTTGCTTTCACGCCCTCTTCGTCTTCGGCCCTCGTCCCTCGAATGCACACAAGCCTCCAGCTTGCCTCCATGTCATCCTTCACGTATGCCTCGAAACCGCGTCTCTTGGCTCATCGTCCCTGCTATCCATGGTCCCTCGGGTGCACACAAGCCTCCAGTTTGTCTCCATGCCACCCTTCACTGTACCGAAACCGTCCAGCTAAGTCAATATGTGTAACCTACAAATCATGTACACTCTCATACACATATTAGAACACAAGGGTAAACCTAACTTAAACTCTTTGCTCAAACATCAAAACATATGGTCATTCCGGCCCATAGATTGCCTCAACAATCTCCCTCTTTTTGATGTTTGACAATACGTTTAAGTTAGAGAAAACAAATAGCAATAAATAGCAATAACAATGCTAAACAATTATTTGGACTTACGTCGCTAAGGCTCCACTTTGGACTTACACCGCCAATGCATATGCAATGCAAACATGGATCCTATCACAAGACATCCCACACCTAACCTCCCAAGTTAGGAATTTTACCAAAAATGGGTTTTTTAAAACCTATCCCAAGGCTCCCCCTATATTGGACTTACAAAGACTTTTTAAGAACCTTTCCAAGATTCCCCTTACGCCAAGAATGGAACAACCATGCTCCCCCTTTACCTAGGCTCCCCCTAGACCTAGGATTTCCCGCAAAGGCGTGTTTGGTTTCCCAAATTAAATCCAACACTTCTCCCCCTTTGCCTAACATCAAAAGACCCCAACAATATCCCAATCATTGGATCTTTTAATCCCTAATGATCCTAAACACAGTGTACTAGCCCCCATACACTAGTTTTACGCCATTTGGACACCAATCAGCTGCTGGATACCCAATCCAGCATGTGTCAGTCGACTGCCCCTTGGTCCAGTCGACTGGCACGTTGAAAAACTCAATTTCAGCTTTCTGAACCCAACTTCAGAAATGCGCTAAAAATTCTACAAACCTCTAAAAATTTTCAAATTTTGTGGAGAAGTTTGTGGTACTCATACCTACTTGGGAAAAATACATTCAACAATGTATCTATCACCATTCCCAAGTTTGACATAAAATCCAAAATTAGCAAAAAGGTTCACTCAAACCTTGACCAAAAGTCCTAGTTTTGGTTTCCCTTTGATGTCTCTGCCCATACCAACCCACAATGCCTCCCTAGCATTTATTTGTATGACATTTATACATCAAAAAACAACTCTCATGCTATATGACCCCAATGTCATATTTCCATGCATGCCACTCAAAATCATCATGCCAAAATCCAAGAATTAAGACTCAAGTCCGTCGCCAATTCTTTTGGCACACTCTATGGTCCATCTAGACCTTTAAGAGACCACCTCCCAATATCCATTCATCATGTATCACAAAGGCTTCTAGAGCTCCCCCTTGAGCTCTTAGCCCTAGCCACCTCCCTAGGTGACTCAATCCACACTTGACCACACCGGTGTGTCCCCGGTGATTCTTGGCCTACAAAATTAACCTTCTTAACCTTAGACACCTTATCTTTGGTTAAGTCCTTCTCTTTCCCCTTAAATGACACCCCTTTGTCATTTTTAGACTTTCCCTCCTTGCCATAATCATATGCTACCCTAGCATATTTCTTTCCATTGGCCTTGGAGATCTTAGACCGGTATCCCAACCCCGATCTATCATTATTGGGTTTTATACTACTCAACACCATATCTAAACCCTTAGATCCAACCATGAATCTTTCTAGGGTCTTTTCCAATTTATCAAGTCTTGCCCTCAAAGCTTGATTTTTTCCTTTCTAAACTTTTAACCCTAGAATCCACATGTCCACCTTAGGCATTCCTAGGCCTACCCATCTTCCTAGGCATCTGTCTCCCCTTCTTGGGATTTTTGCCTTGATCCTTAGGTCTAGAGGTCTTGAATTTTTCATGATGCATGACCTTTCTAGGGTTTTGATCTACTGTGTTAACCCTACTCGTATCATGATATTTAAATCCATGATTATGCACAAGCAAGCATTTTTCATTATTTGTAGCATACATGGATGAATAATTGACACTATTTTTAACATGTATGGAGAACTCAAATTTTAATTACATTTTAGCATAAGGTTAGGAACTACCTCCCTTACCCTTGGAGCTATCCCTTGATGTGAGTTTCTTTTCTTCTCATCCTTCTCCCATCTTCTCAAGTACTCCATTTTCTTGAGCTCTCCTTTTCTTGGACACTTGGTGTGATAGTGTCTAACTCTCCACATGTGAAACATCTAATTTTCTTTCTTTTCTCTTGAGCTTCTCCATTCCTACAACCCATGTTAGATTTAAAAAAATTGAAATGAGTTTAGGATTTACCTCCTTCTTCTTACCATTTGAACACTTGTCCTTGTAGTGTTCCTTTTCATTGCATCCAAAGCATATAATGTGGTCTTTGGTTCTTGCTTTGGTGGAGGTAGGAGCTTCTTCTTGCTCCGGTATTGATGAGGGTCTCCTCTCCCCCTCAATCCTTGACATTGATACTTCTTCTTTTTCTTGAGGAAGTTGATGATTTTTCACTTAATTGTGCCACCTCACTTGATGAGGTTGACACTTCTTCTTCCTCTTGGTCTTCTTGGACACTAGAAGTTCTTTCTTTCGGCTTTTCCACTACTTGAACTTGTGTAGGGTTCTTATGAAATTCTTCTAACTTGTTTCATAGCTCATGTGCATTTTGATATTTTCCTACACCACTAATTACATTGTTAGGCAAAATATTAAGTAAAATTGTAATTACCTTTTCATTTGCCTTTATTGATTTTGTTGCTCTTAATTCCAATATCATGGTTGGAGCTTCTTCCCATGCTTATCTCTAGGAATTTCAAATGGTTCTTCAAGCGCAATCCTAAGGTCCCACTCCATTCCGAACCATGTCTCTATCCTTATCCTCCAATATTCGAAATCTTCATGGTCGTAGGAGGGTGGTGTGTTGATATCATCCCATAGCTTGTCTTCCATCATTTTTCTCTCTAGCTTTCTTGCTCCCTCGACGGTTAGTCCGTAGATAAGCGCACCAAGCTCTGATACCACTTGTTAGATCGTTATGCCTTGCTAGAGGGGGGATGAATAGCAATTTCTCGTTCTTCTTCTTCCTACGATCTTAGCTTGCGCAAGCGGAATAAACTAAAACAAAACAAACAATCGCTAACACCAACCTTTACGTGGTTCGGAGATGAAGCTCCTACTCCATGACAGTCTGTCAGGTGGACGATCCCTCGATCCTTCGGCGGATTACTCCCCTGATACCCTCCGGCTAGCTCGTGTAGCTCCTTGTGGGTGGAGAAACCTCGCCACAACCTTGAACACACTTTCTGAGCACTAAGACTACTAATGAGTTCTAACCAAGCTCATTTCGTCAAGAGTTTCCAGCCAAACCCGAGCCTCTTTAAATAGAGCTCAAAGATGGAAAACACCCTACCAGTCGACTGCTCCCAGGGCAGTCGACTGGTCCCACTGAAATTCGGTCGTTGTAACGTTCGAATTTTAGCCGACTCAACCAACCGCTACCAGTCGACTGCTCCTAGGGCAGTCGACTAGTCCAGGGTCAGAAACCTTCTGTGAGTTTCTGTGCTTGCTGGCAGTTGACTGTTATATTCCCAGTCGATTGCCCAGCTTACAAACACACTCTTCCTCATTCCAATGACCCTCCTCCACGCGTGCCTTCAGGTACACTCCCTTGACTTGCCCCTTGAAGTCTTCTTCTGCCGGATATCGTCCCTTGGATATGCGCACAAGCCTTCCCTTGACTTGCCTCCATGCCACCCTTCACGTGCGCCCTTTGAAGTCCACTTCCTGGCTTGCCCTTGGAGTCCTCCTCCCTCGGCTCTCGTCCCTTCGTGACTTAGCTGACTCTTCATCAACAGTCTCGATTGTTGTCTTCACACCCTCTTCGTCTTCGTCCCTCGTCCCTCATCCCTCAGATGCACACAAGCCTCCAGCTTGCCTCCATGCCATCCTTCACGTATGCCTCAAAGTTCGCGTCCCTTGGCTCATCGTCCCTGCTATCCATGGTCCCTCGGGTGCACACAAGCCTCCAGCTTGTCTCCATGCCACCCTTCACCGTACCGAAACCGTCCAGCTAAGTCAATATGTGTAACCTGCAAATCCTGCACACTTACATACACATATTAGAACACAAGGATAAACCTAACTTAAACCATTTGCCCAAACATCAAAACATATGGTCACTCCGGACCATAGATTGCCTCAACAAGGCTGGGTCGGACACTCGGCGTTTCCCAAGTGGGATCAGGTCGGGGTTCATCTGACAGGCCGCTCAGTCGGGCGATCCGAACCGAGTGGGTCTCGGGCTTATGGCCCAGCCAGCTATAGGGATCTACCCGTACCCCGTGGCCCTGGCCTATCCTTATGTGGTGTCAGGCTGACCGACTGAGCTACACGTGAGCTAGGCCAGGATCATAAGTGTCCCCTTCAAGTCTAGTCGAAGGAGGCGCTGAGACCGACTGACTGGACCATTCATTCAGAGCAAGCCTGGCACACCCGAGTAGGTTGCTTGCCCAACTGATCTTCATCACCAAACGCCCGACTACCAAGCGGCGTGCTAACACCGCCCCCTCTCCCTGTCTTTTCTGTCTTATCCCCGACTCACGTCGGGCCGATTCGAATTTCCCATACTAATTACCTCATTAAATGATGGAGCCACGTGTCCGCTAGCTATTGGTTTCTCGAGTAACGAAACGTCATCCACCTGACACACTGAATGGGTGGCACGCACGTGTGATGCAGTACCTTGGGACTTACCTAGGGCTCGAATGGACGGCTCAAATGGACGACTCGAATAGTTGGAGAGGCCATGACACGCCAATTATCTCCAACCTTATCGTACTTGGTGAGATGTTGAGTAGTTCATATAAAAACTTGTATTCTTTTGGCACTACCTTGCAGTTCAATAAAAAAGAAGTAAATGAAATATTACTTGAAGAACATCGATTATTTGCTTGCTTAAAACCCTACTACTTCGTGGTGATGCGGATGTCTGAGGTGAGTAGGCTTGGTCCGGGTGCTGCGGATGCCCAATCAAGAGTTGTCAAAACCCTACTACCTCGTAGTGCTGCGGATGCCCGAGGTGAGTAGGCTTGGTCCGGGTGTTACGGATGCCCGAGGTGAATAGACTTAGTCTGGGTGCTGCGGATGCCCGACCAAGAGCTGTTCAAACCCTACTACCTCGCGGTGCTGCGAATGCCCGAGGTGAGTAGGCTTGGTCCGGGTGCTGCGGATGCCCGACCAAGAGTTGTTAAAACCCTACTACCTCGCGGTGCTGCGGATGCCCGAGGTGAGTAGGCTTGGTCCGGGTACTACGGATGCTCGACCAAGAGCTATTTACCCTACTATCTCGCGGTGTTGCGGATGCCCGAGGTGAGTCGGATTGGTCCGGGTGCTGCGAATGCCCGAGCAAGAGCTGTTAAAACCCTACTACCTCGCGGTGTTGTGAATGCCCGAGGTGAGTAGGCTTGGTCTGGGTGCTGCGAATGCCCGACCAAGAGCTGTCAAAACCCTACTACCTCGCGGTGCTGCGGATGCCCGAGGTGAGTAGGCTTGGTCCGGGTGCTGTGGATGTCCAACCAAGAGCTGTCAAAACCCTACTACCTCGTGGTGCTGCGGATGCCCGAGGTGAGTAGGCTTGGTCCGGGTGCTGCGGATGCCCAACTAAGAGCTGTTAAAACTCTACTACCTCACGGTGCTACGGATGCTCGAGGTGAGTAGGTTTGGTCCGAGTGCTGCAGATGCCCGACTAAGAGATGTTAAAACCCTACTATCTCACGGTGTTGCGGATGCTCGAGGTGAGTAGGCTTGGTCCGAGTGCTGCGGATGCCCGACCAAGAGATGTTCAAACCGTACTACCTCACGGTGTTACGGATGCCCGAGGTGGTCCGGGTGCTACGGATGCCCGACTAATAGCTGACAAAACCTTACTACCTCGCGGTACTGTGGATGTCCGAGGTGAGTAGGCTTGGTCCGGATGTTGCGGATGCCCGACCAAGAACTGTTAAAACCTTACTACCTCGCTGTGCTGCGGATGCCCGAGGTGAGTAGGCTTGGTGCGGGTGTTGCGGATGCCCGATCAAGAGCTATTAAAACCCTACTACCTCGTGGTGTTGTGGATGCCCGAGGTGAGTAAACTTGGTTCGGGTGTTGCGGATGCCCGACCAAGAGATGTTCAAACCCTACTACCTCGCGGTGCTGCGGATGCCCGAGGTGAGTAAGCTTGGTCCGGGTGTTACGGATGCCCAACCAAGAGCTATTAAAACCCTGCTACCTCGAAGTGCTGCGGATGCCCGAGGTGAGAATGCTTAGTCCGGGTGCTACGGATGCTCGACCAAGAGCTGACAAAACCCTACTACCTCGTGGTGCTGCAGATGCCCGAGGTGAGTAGGCTTGGTCTGGGTGCTACGGATGCCCGGCCATGAGTTGTTAAAACCCTACTGTCTCGTTGTGCTGCAGATGTCTGAGGTGAGTAGGCTTGGTCCGAGTGCTGCGGATGGTCGACCAAGAGCTGTTAAAACCCTACTACCTCACGATGTTGCGAATGTCCGAGGTGAGTAGGCTTGGTCCATGTGCTGCTGATGTTCGATCAAGAGATGTTAAAACTCTACTACCTCGCAGTGCTGCGGATGCCTGAGGTGAGTAGGCTTGGTCCGGGTGCTGCGGATACCCGACCAAGAGTTGTTGAAACCCTACTACCTCGCGGTGTTGCGGATGCCCGAGGTGAGTAGGCTTGGTCCGGGTGTTGCGGATGCCCGACCAAGAGCTGGCTAGAAGAACATGGCAGAGGTCATTTATTTGTGGCTGACCGACGAGGACCTGTATTGGTGTGTAGCCGCCGGTCGGCCGCTGAGCTATGGGGGTTTTGAGATGAAGGTCATCCTTGCTGTGCTAGTGACCCCTTGGTTCGTGGCTGGAAACAAAATGATCTCACTTATGGAAGTAAAAGCGGGTCGACTAAACTCACAAGGAGCCATAGATTAAACGAAGAAAGACTCTGAGTACACAAAGAAAAGGGACAACAATGCTCCATTAAAAATTTTGATTTACATCTAGTAGTTACACTCTCAAACAACAAAGCAAAGTACAAAGAGATGCAACTACTATAGCTCCTCCATCTGGGTCGACGCTTGTCTCAGTCGAGTCCTCCCGACCTGCTCGGTTTCACATGGGGCCTCACTCGGGGTCGCTAGCTCCTTGGACTGAATGGGTGCTCCTCAATGTCCTCGCTCCTCGAGTTAGGGAAGAACACTTGTTCTTCAGGGCTCCTCAACGTCCTCGCTCCTCAACGTCCTCCCTGTGGCGGGAGCCATGTAGAGCTGACTTCAGGGCCAGCAGGGTCTCCAGCTGATGCTCCACCTTTGCTCAGAGAGCTCTGCTGACCTCCGCCTGCAGAAGCCCCGCTCTATGGGCATGGTCAGCCTCGGCCTCCGCTTTCAGTCCTCGGCGGGTCAGGGCCTCAACCTCACGCCAGGAGTATAAGTGGCGGTCGGTAGTAAGAAAGTCTTGAGCCACCTGTTATAATGTAGAGGAGTTATAAAACATAAAGGAAAGTAATTTATGAAAGCGGGAACCCTTACCTTCAAGAGAGACTCATGGAGGTTGGTGAGAGGTCCGACAGAGACATGCACGACATCCCCTCCCAAGACTCCTTGACTCCTCGAGGCGTTGCCTTAGCTCACGGAGGATGAGGAGTCTTTGGGCGGGGGGGAGTGGCTGGACAGTAGGAGTTCCCGATGGTACTGTAGAGGGGCCAGAGTTGTCCTCGTCAGAGCTGGAGACCCCCTCTGAAGAAAGGCCCTTGGTAGGGACTTCCCTAAATTGCACCAAGGGGAAAGACTGCACAACCGCCTCCATGGACGCGTGAAGCCTCTTGCGTAGGCGGCCAGTCTGCATACGAGGTTGGGAAGGCAATGCTTGCTTGCCTTTGGTAGCCTCAAAAGAGTCGACCGGGGAGGTGCTGGGGACTTGACCTCCTGTCTCGGGGATGGTAGTCTGCTGGAAATGCCGAGATAGAGGGACAGTGTCCTCATCATCAGAGATGGGGATGCCCTCCTCAGGGATGGAGAGGAGCTTGCTCGGGTTGACGCGGCGCAACCTCTTCCATCGTGGCGCGCGGTCTTCCAGGAGTTTCCTCTTTTACCGCCTTGAGAATTTAGGCAGCTGGAGGTCAGCGGGAGACGCTGACTTCTCTGTAGCCTCTCCCGTCTAGACAGTAACGAGAGGCGAGTCAGCCTCCAAAGGGATGTCGATCTCCGGGGCGACAAACAGCTCCAGGGTTCCTTGGTCGGCAGTCATCTGAGGCACGGCAGGCGCCTCTGTTCGCTCTAGTGTTGCATGCTCACCGGACGTTTCGATAGCCTCCTCCGAGGCCTCGGCCGAGGCAGAGGGAGGGGTGACAAGGGCTGGAGGAGGGTCCAGGGCCTCCTTATTAGCTTCATCGCACTTGATGTGCCGGTTCATCGCCCTTGAGAGCATGATTGCCACGACAATAAGCAAGCAATGAAACATCAGTTAGAATTAACAAGCATTAACAAAAAAAGATAAACTTATCGAGGTTGAGGCTGATACGGGTGATTTTAGGGCTGAGGCCCGCTCGGTATATGAGTTTGTCACTGTGTACTAGACCAAGGCCACTAAACTCGATGCAGGATAGAAGGTTCCTAGCCCACTGGTAGGCAGGATCCTGCTGAAAATCCCCTAGTTCTGGGGGAGCAGGCAGGCTCTCTATCCAACGATTGGGGCTGAAGGGACGCTGGGGTAGTCGAATGAAGAAAAACCGCTCTTTCCACCCTTTATGGGAAGAGGGGAACCCTCCTAAGAACCTATGGCTGGGGCGCGCCATAAAGCTAAATGCCTCTCGCGAGCCAATCTGAACAAAGAAGAAATGGAAAATGCGAGGGATCAAAGGGATGTCGAAGAGCTTAAAGATGATGTACGCCCCGCCTATCTGAGAGAAGGCGTTGGGAGTCATCTGGTGGAGAGGAATGTCAAAGTAAGAGGATACACTCATGAAGAAAGGGGGAATAGGGAAACGAAGTACTGACTCTACCTGTCCTAGGAAGAAGGTAAAGAAGTTCAGAGGAGGTTCTACAAGCGATTGGTCCACATTAGGGATCACCACCGCCATCTCGGCCGGAATGCCATAAGTCTCACAAGCCGCTTGTAGAGTCTCCAGCCTCACTCTAGAAGATGTGGACTCATACCATTCCGCTTGGTATCCCTCCTCCGGAACACCCCACTTACCCTGGTCTTTCTTGTTCTCTTTACCCATGGTTCCTAGGGAAGAAAATGAGAATGAAGAAGAATACTTATGCGTGAGAAAGGATCCTTAGAGAAAGAAGGCGAGGACGATGTCCGCTAAGCGAGGATGTCAGAAGGTGGATGAACGTCTTCGCCTCCCCTTTTTATAGGGAGGAAGCCGCCTACGTGTGTATAATGGGGGCAAGACACGTGGACAGCAAGGGACAGCCATATCGAGGCGTCACCACTGTCTAAGCAGCCGTTTGATGTGAGTATGCCGTGCATGTCAGCAGAAGATCGCGAAGAGAGAAGTTAGAGCACATGGCAAAGGCGCATTCACGAGGGAGTTTTGTCGCCATTAAAGGGCTTCATGCGCTTTCATCGGTGATGGACGAGTATCATTGCTATACCTCGAAATTCGTAGAAGTCTTTTTAGAAGACTAATTCAAAAAGGGATTGTCTCGAACCCAGAGACGATGTTTCGATTCCTCAGACCCGACGCGTCGCCAATGAAGTAGTATGGATATATGGACCCACTGTTGGGACCGGGTGCATGTTGACAAGGATACGGGTTCGTAAAATTTTAATTTTTTTACGTGCAGCGGAAGAATTAGCATAAAATAATTTCTCAAATTATTTTAACCACGTATCTAGCATGCAACCTTATGATGTGTGGACATGATCATAAATTAAAACTTTGCGGAAAAGTAAACTAATTTACTTTGTACTTCGCGTAACTCGAAGAAAGGGACGAGATCCAACCGTAGCGTCCCTTGGAAGCTCCGCCTCTATTCGCGTCCACGCCGAGTTCTCTTCGGGATGACTTCGCAAAGCCACGAGTTTTGTGTCGACGAGAACTACTAGATTCTCCAAAGACACAACTAGAAGATCAAGAGAGAAGAAAGGAAACTAACCACCAAGTAACGGAATCAAAATTCCGGGAAAGGAAGGAAGGAGTCGCGATCCGCTTCTTCTTCTTCGGCACGAACTTGGTGGAGGAAACTCACGGGCACCCTAGGTGCTTGCGCCGGCCCTAGGGGAGGAGAGAGAGCCGGCCCTAGAGAGAGAAAGGGTGCCGGCCCTAGAGAGAGAAAGGGTGCCGGCCCTAGAGAGAGAGAGTTAGAGACAGAGAGGGAGAGAGTTAATCTCTTGATCAATCTATTGGGAATTCAAGGCTTGTCTTTGGTTCCTTTATATAGTAGCATCTCCCTTGCTAAGTCTCCCCTTTAACGGAATTAACGGAATAATTTTTCATAAGAAATTTATCTTATAAATTTACTTATGAATTATTCCGTTATGCCTAGTTTTATTATAACTAACTTTATAATAAAACAAATACATCTCTCCTTTAATTATGGAATAAATTTTACAAGAAATTTATAAACTTTCTTATTATGAAAAAATCAATTTATAATTAATTAAAATAAATCATTCCATGGATCATTTTAATTTCCATAAAAAGAATAAATTTCTATAAATTTCTTTATACAAATTTATTTATCCATAATTAATAAAACAAATCGCGCTAGATTTATTTTATTAATTAAACCAAATAAATTGGTTTTCTCCCCAAGTGGTGGCCGACCAAAACAAAGAGGGTTGGCACCCTCTTTGGCCGGCCAAACCGAGCCGAACCAATCGCGAATTAAACTCATTTAATTCGCCCAATAAACCTTCAAAAGACTTAGCCATTTTTAGCTTCCGTTGCGCCTCTGATTAACTCAGATTCGACTTATTTCTCTTGATCGAAAAATTCAATTTTCAACTCGTTTTAAATCCCTCGGATTACTCGTAGTGCGTGTGACTAAATAGGCTTTCGATTTATGTTGGTCGTCCATAATTAACTAATTATAGAACGATCATGAGTGGCACCTAGTAGTACATCATGACCCCCAATTAATCGAAAGATCAACGGTTGACCTCAAAAATAATTTTGAAACCCTTCAGCAGCTCTAATGAATCGTGCCTCATTCCCTTCACCATCTTATACCCACTTGGTTCAGGACACGGTCTATGTGTGTCAGTCCCCACTAGGCTGACTACGTCACACCTAGCCCAAGTAATGTCTTTCTCGTCCTTTGGATTTCTAATTACTCTCATGTATTTAAGAGACTCATACTCTAAACATGATATGCTCTGGCCAGAGGCTTTGAGTAACAATCCGACGATAGGCCTGGGTATACATCTCCTCGCAAGGAGTGGTGAATCCTTTGTAGGCTGTTCAAACATCTTCGGGCACTTCGGCTTATACCCAATCATCCTGGGTCCACACCTCCTTGGAGATGCTTGCTTAAGATGTTAAAGTATAAGTCTCCATGACCAAGATGACTTGAACACCGCAAGTCAAAGGAACATCGCACTTAAGCTGCAGTAAGAACTTCACTGACATATCTATATAGATTACCATATGAAGTTTTACAGCTAGTCACTCCAATGAACTAGTTCCCTTAACTAGCATCCATGTTTATCTCCGGACATCCCAATGTCACCAGCCAGTGAGAATCAGCTGATTAGAGAATAACCCATGCTAGTCTCAACAGAATTGATAGTATCCGTTTTTATCAATTCATCGACTAGGGATATTTTCAATACTTCACAATTGCACATGTAGAGATAATCACTAGTTGTGATCTCATCACAAATTCTCTTATGCTGTGAATTGTATTGCGGACATTCAGTAGATGAGTTTAAGATCCCAATCAAATACACAAACATGTATACTCAAATAGTGAATTTTCATTTATTAAAATAAATATTTACAATCATAAGGCGATTGCCTTAGGACACTTCTCTCATATCACTAACAAACTCCCACTTGGCCTAATGCCAATCGCTACGGTATCCAATACCACAGGCTCTAACATGACCCTCAAACTTGCTCTGAGGCAAGGCCTTAGTTAAAGGATCCGCTAAATTCGTTTCAGTGGGAATTTTCTCAATTTGTATATCATTCATACTTATAATCTCTCTGATCAGATGATAGCGGCGAAGCACGTGTTTGGATCGCTGATGAGACCTTGGTTCCTTTGCTTGTGCAATAGCTCCATTGTTGTCGCAATAAACCGGTATTGCTTCATCAATGGTTGGAACCTCTCCAAGTTTTGAGACAAACTTCTTGATCCAGACTACTTCCGTGGTAGAATCCGCTACGGTGTCTTGTTTGGAACTCTTCCAACTTACTGCGCCTCCATTCAAAGTAAATACGTATCAAGACTGAGATTTGGAGTCATCCTTATCTGTCTGGAAACTGGCATCTGTATACCCACGTATTACCATATCTCCTTCTCCATATATTAGGAACACATCCTTAGTTCTTCTTAAGTACTTAAGGATTGTCTTGACAGCCGCCCAGTGATCCATACCTGGATCAGACTAGTATCTGCTCGTGACGCTCAGAGCATATGATACATCGGGCCTAGTATATAACATAGCATACATGATAGATCCTATCGCGGATGCATAGGGAATCTTATTCATGCAAATCCTCTCGTCTTCTATGCGCAGACACATAGACTTTGAAAGGTTGATTCCATGCCTGATGGGAAGGTAACCTTTCTTGGATTCCGACATGCTAAACCCTTTTAGCACTCGGTCTATATATGTAGACTGCGAAAGACCAAGCAACCGTTTTGATCTATCTCTATAGATTCTAATCCCAAGGATATAGGTTGCTTCTCCCAGGTCTTTCATGGAGAAAGTTTTGGACAACCAAATTTTAACTGTCTGTAAAACTGATATATCGTTTCCTATAAGTAATATGTCGTCGACATATAATACTAGGAATACGACTGCACTCCCACTAACCTTCTTGTACACCCAAGGTTCGTCAGGATTTTGTGAGAAATCAAACTCTTTGATTGTCTCATCAAAACGGATGTTCCAGCTCAAGGATGCTTGCTTCAGTCCATATATGGATCGTCGAAGCTTGCATACTTTGGTTTTATCAACCGATGTGAAACCTTCAGGTTGTATCATGTATACATCCTCAAGCAGGTTTCCATTAAGGAAAGCTGTTTTCACATCCATTTGTCATATCTCATAAATCTTGTAACGCAAGATAAAAGTTATAAACACACACACACACACACACACGAATTTGATCTCCTGTGGACCGCCTGCGTGCGGACCGCGTGTGGACCGGGGCACGTGACCGATCAGGGGCTTCCCTGATCAGTCACCATGACCGATCAGGGAAGTCCCTGATCGGCCACGCGCCCCGGTCTGCACGCGGTCTGCACGATTTGGTCCGCAGGAGATCAAAACTGATACATATATATAATAAAAACATTATCACCCGGGCTAACTAAATCGTGTGTGCATGCAAACTTTTACATATTTATTTGATTATTAAATGGGGAACTTTGCCTTAAATCCCTGATTAGAAACATAAATCCCGATTCAGTCCCCATGTCAGCTTATTTTCGTTTCCACTCCCTGACAACGCCTGCTTCTTTCTTTTAACTCCCTCTCATATGAATTTACCGAATTGCCCTCCCTTTACTTTCAAACTCTCTCCACTCCGTGTCTTCTTCCCAGCTTGGAGCTGCGTCGAAGGAAATCGACGATCGTCGAAATCACTTCCGGTGAGCGTTGAAGACAAAAACCAGAGAGGCGACAGCCAGAGGAAGACCCGTCTATCACCTTCGACCCAAGAATCATCGATTCGAAGTGTCGTTCATCTTCGACCAAGTGAAGACCCGGCTTTCACCTTCAACCCAAGAATCATCGACGAACGTCGTGTTTGAAGAAGTAAAAAAGGTGGTAATCGGTACAACTAGAGGAATACTAACGCGAAGAAGTGGTCTGCATGTATTCCAAAGGCAGAAATAGAGATATCTCAAGTAGAAGGTCGGTTATGTTTCTGTGCCCTAAATTTTGACCTCTTGGTTAATCTTGTTTGTAGAATGAAATTAAGATAATTGTTTATGTATGTTTCTGTAAAATTGTGTCAAAATTCGAAGTTTTAGTTCATGGGTGTTGTTGAATTTGTTAGGTTGAATTAAATTAGGTTTTTTGGTGTTCAAATTATAATTTATCTGAATGTGTTTGTATTATCTCTTCTTCAATTCAAGTAATGAATAAGATATCTGTGTATTTTGTAGTGATTATCAATAAATTGAGTAATGTACCCAATTTAAGCACTTTGATGGCCAGAAGGTTAGGATTTGTACTTTAGGGTATGAATGAGTAAATGTGTTTGTATTTTATCTTCTCTAATTGAATGGTTAAATGAGTTATGTGGTGATTATATAATTATTATCAATAAAATAAATAAGATATTGAATTTAAGTGGTATGATACCCAATTTTGTATGGTTTGTACATGATGGCATGACTGATAACTTAATTTATTTGTGATGAATTTATTTTTTATGCAGATATGAGAAAAAAAGCTCTTACAGGGAGCACCATGGAGGCTAAGGCTAAATCTATGGTGAAAGATAAGGGGAAGAGGTGATACCAAGAGCAGCAAACAATCTTGTTAGCGTTGCTCTCCTAGATATTTCAAAGATGTACTGGATGAGGTGATACCAATTATGAGTGATGAGCAAAAAGAGGATTAAAAGCACTCCACTTGCTACATGGCTCGAGATGCCCGAGATGCTTATCAGTAGTACCAGAGTTGATTTAGTTTTAAAGAGATTCCAATTATTGCATTCTCGTTCTTTCTTGTTTGGTGACAACATTGTGTTGGACCTTGGATGGCTAGAGAGAGGGGGTGTGAATAGCCAGACACGAAAAAAAACTTGCTTCTCTTTCGTTTCTTTCTGCGATCAGAGTTAGCAGCGGAAGAAAACAAGCAGAAAGAACAAAACAGAAAACAACACAAATGCTAACACAGAGATGTACAAGGTTCGGGGATAACTTGCCCCTTCTCCTTAGCGTGCCCGTAAGGTGGGTGATCCCTTGATCGTCGGCAGATCAAGCCCCGGAACTCCGGATAAGAATCTTCTCCTTCTCGGTGGAGTAACCTCTCCACAACCGTCACAGTAGAATAACAGTTAAGCGCACAAGACAACGAGAAGGATAGCTCACACAGATGTAGCAGAAACACTCAAGCAAGAAGACTAGAGCTAAACAACCCAGCAAAAACACTTCGCTTGTTTTTTGTCTCTTCTCCCGCTCCTCTGCTTTTCTAGCTTCTTCTTAAGCCTCTGCTCACCCGGCGCGTTTGTAACCACTGATCGGCTCCATCATCACTGACCCACTGACCTCTACTGGGCTCAGTCTACTGAAACCTCTTCAGCTGAGCCTCAGGTCAGTCGCCAGCTTCACCAGACAGTTGTCATCCCGCGCCAGAAGTCATTGAATCCTGTGAATGGAAAACAAACAAACCTGACTGAAGAAAAAGTCGCCAATTGACCCTCCTTCTTGGTTTGTGTCAACCCTGTATTACCTACACACTCATCAGAGGCTTAGCACAGCAAATCAAAAGGAAATCAGCAGGCATCAGAAAGGATTCAGAGCGAAATCAGACGTCTGACAACGATTCAAATTAAAGTTATCAGACACTGATCGGTCACCCTGACCGATCAGTGAAGGTCCTGACCAATCAGGCTCCTGCCTGATCGATCCAGTGAAGCTCTGATCGATCACCTTGACCGTTCAGAGATCGGGGATCGGTCACCAGACCGATCCACCAGCCCACTGGGATTCCAAGCCACAACTCGCAAGCTCACTAACCTGATCGGTCACCTGACCGATCAGGTTATGCCCTGATCGGTCAAGGTGACCAATCAGGTCACCTCTGGACCGATCAGGAGGACCCTGATCGGTCCAAGTGACCGATCAGGTTTTCTCCAGACCTTCCTGACCTCTCTCTGATCCGTTCACCAGAACGATCAGAAACCACACAGAAAGTTTTTGTTCTCTTTCTTATCGTTCACCAGAATGATCAGACTCCTTGGATCGGTCACCAGACCGATCTATTAACAAGGGAGCTCATGCCAACTTCTGATCGAACTCCAGACCGATCCAGTCATTTGGCTGACTCATGCTCAGTCTCTCGGACCAAGACTTCATGCCTAGCTTCACTCACCGGGACTTTGTTCAACCTAGCTTCACTCACTAGGACCTGGCTTCACTCACCGGGATTTCCTTCACCTAGCTTCACTGTTAGGACCCGGCTTCACCCGCCGGGATTTCCTTCACCCAGCTTCACTCGCTAGGACCCGGCTTCACTCACCGGGACCCGACTTCACTCACCGGGGTTTCCGTCACCCGGCTTCACTCACCGGGATTTCCATCACCCGGCTTCACTCACCGGGACTTCGTGCCCAGTCCCCGACCAGGACTTAAGTCGAACTTATCTTATTCACCTAAACTTAAATCGGTGTCAACACCAAAACAACAATTAGGTCAGACTGCATCAACACATTGTAGTTCCATTCACTTCGACTGAGTTTAGCATTGTCCTTGGTTTAACCCATGTGGGGCAACTGATTGATCTTGATGCTAGCATGGAGTCCAATTTTGTTCTTAGGCTATTTGGAGGGAAAGTTGGCAACGTAAATAGAACCATGATTCATGATAATTTACGATCATTAGCTGGATCTGAGAAGGAATATGAAGTGGATGATTTTGTTAGGCTGTTTATTTGTCTTCTATTTAACTGTGTTATTTTTCCTGTTAGCAACTATTCCACTCCTCGATTTATTATGTCCTACATATATAACTTGACGAGGTTCTTTGATTATTCATGGGGAGATGCAACATATAGATTTTTGTGCCACCAAATTATCTTATATACCGGTAATGGCAAAGGAAATGCTGGTTGCAAAATGTATTTAGATGGTTGTACTATAGGTTTGATGATGAGTTTTTAATATTTCAAGTGCAAATGTGACATGTTTAATATTATTATATTGCTCTCTATATGTATTCAGGCATGGTTGTATGAAAGAATTCCTTCATTTGGACATGCACTTTCATTATGTTGTTTCCCCCGGTTGTTTCGCTAGGAAAGGAGTAAGATATCAACCAAAGATGATGTTGCTAAGAGATTATTTTCTAAATTGATTTTAATAGGGTAAGTTGCTATGTTTTTAGTATATTTTTTTTGTAGATATGATTGTAGAAGTGACATTTTATTTATAATTGTGAAAAGATGTTAGATATAGTACCATTTCCAGATGAGGAGATACTCTTAAGTGGCAAGCAAGTAACTTCTTCTCTAAATATAGAAATAATAAAATCTTTTCGTTTGAATAGTACAACTCCAAAAGGACGACTAAACCTAGGGTAGAATCTTATTAAATTAAACCTACTATAACCTAATTCCTAAATTCTAAAAATTTAAATATTAAATATATATATAATATACTCCGTGAGCATCTAAATTTTTTTTTTAATATTATAACCCAAAAAATGATTAAATCTTAGAAAAAAATCTTATTAGCTTAAATTCACTTATATAAAAAAAATTTAAAAAAAATCTACCGTATTAAAAAAACAACAAAAGGCGCCTTCTTTCAAACAACTGTATTAAAATCAGCTTCATTAGTTTTATTAAAAATGAAGTTAGTTTTATTAAACTAACTTTTTAAACAGCTTTATTACGCAGCTGGATTTTTTTAACCAACTCAGCTTCATAATATGAAGTTGATTTTTTTAAATCAGCTTTACATGTTAAACCAACTTGAACTTAGTTTTTTTAACCAGCTTTATAATAAAGCTGAGTTTTTAAAATCAGGTTCTTATTATGAAGTTGATTTCAAAAAACTAATTTTATTTTATGAAGTTGATTTTAAAAACTAATTTTATTTTATGAAGTTGATTTTAAAAAACTAATTCATTTTATGAAGTGGTTTAAAAAAATGGGCTTCATAGTATGAAGCTGGTTTAAACGAGATCGGTTTGTATGTATGAGAGAAGAATATCATTACATTCAAGAAAAGGAAAATGTCTTTGCATGTAGGAAAGAGAACGCTAATATTTACTGGCTAGATCAGCTGTCGCCCAGTATTGCTTTATAAGGTCGCTCAAGATATCAAAACTATATATATATACACAAACACACTAAGGACATTACCATGTAAACTCGTGCAAACCTAGTATACTTGATTTTTTTATTCGTTTTTTGTTTTATTTTTTAAACTTGTGATTATCTCGGGGGTTTAGGCATCCCATTTAAGTTATAGTATTAAGTATAAAAATATTTTAAACCAAAAAAATAGTTAAGGTTTGCACAGAATTTGTAAAGTCCTTAGCATAGGAAAATTTTATATATATATAATTTTAATATGTGTGAGCTGTGCATTGTAGACTACTACGTGACGCGATCTGAGACGCCTCAAATCGCACTCGGTGCTTCAAGTGCTATTTGAGGCACCTTAAGTGCGATTTGAGCCGCCTCAAATCGCACTCGAGGTGCTTCAAGTGCTATTTGACACGCCGCGAATAAGTTTTTTTTAATTTTTTTTAAATCAAAATTTTCTTTCATAAATTCTAAATTTTTATAATATATAGTGAACAACTAAATTTTTTTTATTTTTAATTTTTTTACTTGAAAATTATAACCTAATTGGGATGACTAAACTCTGAGGGTAAAATTTAAAAAAATTAATTTTTATTTTTTTTACTTGAAAATTATAACTTAATTGGGATGATTAAATACTAAGAGTAAAAACTTAAATTTTTTTTATCTTGAATATTATAACTCAATTGGGAAGTAAGAGTATAGTTTATATATGAGGAAATGTTAATTTTTAAAAAAATTAAAAAAAAACAATGGAAAGCGCTTTCCATCATTGCATGGAAGGTGCCTTTCATCAAGTCTGTACATGTTCACAGCGCGTAGTCTGGAGCACGCGTGTGTGTGTATATATATATAAGAAAAAAATGTATAGCCCATGATATTTTGATGTATTATCTATTTTTGAGAATTGATAAACTTAAAATATGCCTCCTGCTTATATACATATCTTATACTTATTTTTATCATGCTCTATATTCATGGATAACTGTCTCTAAAAAAACGTAGGAGAAAAAAAAATCTAACCATTTATTTAAAGGGGAACTTTGCCTTAAATCCCTAATCAGATATATAAATTCAGATTCAGTCCCCATGTCAGGTAAATACCGTTTTCACTCCCTGATAATGCAAGTTTCTTCATTTTCACTCCCTCTCATATGAATTTATCTAATTGCCCTCCCTTTACTTTCAAACTCTCTCCACTTCGTATCTTCTTCCCAGCTTGGAGTTGCGTCGAAGGAATTGCGATCGTCGAAATCTCTTCCGATGAGCGTTGAAGACAAAAATCAGAGAGGCGACAGCCAGAGGAGACACATCTATCACCTTCAACCCAAAATCATCGATTCGAAGTATCGTTCATCTTCGACCCAGTGAAGACCCGCCTTTCACGTTCAACCCAAGAATTATCGACGAACGTCGGGTTTGAAAAAGTAAAAAGGTGGTAATCGGTACAACCAGAGGAATACTAATGCGAAGAAGTGATCTGCGTGTATTCCAAAGGCAAAAACAGAGATATCTCAAGTAAAAGTCGTCATGTTTGTGTACCCTAAATTTTGACCTATTTGTTAATCTTGTTTGTAGAATGAAATTAAGATTATTATTTATGTATGTTTCTGTAAAATTTTGTAAAATTCGAAGTTTTAGTTCATGAGTGTTGTTGATTCTGTTAGGTTGAATTAAATTAGATTTTTTGGTGTTCAAATTATAATTTATCTGAATGAGTTTGTATTATCTCTTCTTCAATTCAAGTAATGAATGAGATATCTGTGTATTTTGTAGTGATTATCAATAAATGAGTAATGTACCCAATTTAAGCACTTTAATGGCCAGAAGGTTAGGATTTGTACTTTAGGGTATGATTTATCTTCTCTAATTGAATGATTGAATGAATTATGTGGTGATTATGTAATTATTATCAATAAACTAAATAATATACTGAATTTAAGTGGTATGATACCCGATTTTGTATGGTTTGTACATGATAGTATGACTGATAACTTAATTTATTTTCGTTTAATTTACTTTTTATGCAGATATGAGAAAAAAAACTCTTATAGGGAGCACCATGGAGGCTAAGGCAAAATCTATAATGAAAGATAAGGGAAGAGAGTAATGCAAGATGAGGGAAAGAGCAAGAGCAGCAAACAATCTTGTTCGCATTGTTCTCCTGGATATTTCAAAGATGTACTGGGTGAGGTGTTACCAATTATGAGTAATAAGCAAAAAGAGAGGATTAAAATCACTCCACTTACTCCATGGCTCGAGATGCCTGAGATGTCTATCAATAGTACCAGCGCTGATTTAGTTTTGAAGAGATTCCAACTATTGCCTTCTCGTTCTTTCTTATTTGGTGACAACATTGTAGTTCCATTCACTTCGATTGAGTTTAGCATTGTCCTTGGTTTGGCCCATGTGGGGCAACCGATTGATCTAGATGCGAGCATGAAGTCCAAATTTATTCTTAGGCTATTTGGAGGGAAAGTTAACAACGTAAATATGGCTATGATTCATGATAATATGTGGTCATTAGCTGGATCTGAGAAGGAATCTGAAGTGGATGATTTTGTTAGGCTGTTTATTTGTCTTCTATTTAACTGCGTTATTTTCCCTGTTAGTAACTATTCCACTCCTCGATTTATTATGTCCTACATTGATAACTTGACGAGGTTTTTGATTATTCATGGGGAGATGCAGCATATAGATTTTTGTGCCAACAAATTATCTTGCATACCGGTAATGGTAAAGGAAAGGGTGGTTGCAAAATGTATTTAGATGGTTGTACTATTGGTTTGATGGTGAGTTTTTAATATTTCAAGTGTAATTGTGATATGTTTAATATTATTATATTGATCTCTGTATATATTCAGGCATGACTATATAAAAGAATTCCTTCATTTGGATATGCACGTTATTTATATTGTTTCCCCCGGTTGTTTCGCTGGGAACGGAGTAAGATATCAATTAAATATGATGTTGCTGAGAGATTATTTTCTAGAA
This sequence comes from Boesenbergia rotunda, assembly GCA_024364735.1. NCBI lineage: Eukaryota > Viridiplantae > Streptophyta > Magnoliopsida > Zingiberales > Zingiberaceae > Boesenbergia > Boesenbergia rotunda. The sequence continues at coordinate 96,874 of JAGFNQ010006616.1, read as the reverse complement.
TTGATTTTAGTAGGGTAAGTTGCTATATTTTTAGTATGTTTTTTGTAGATATGAGTGTAGAAGTGACATTTATTTATAATTGTGAAAAGGTGTTAGATATGGTACCATTTCCAAATGAGGAGATACTCTTAAGTGGCAAGTGGGTAACTTCTTCTCTAAATATAGAAATAATAAAATTATTATGTTAAATAATGATGATAACATTTTTTGACTAGATTACTTATATTTTTTAAGTGTCACTTTGTGTGAGATGTTCTGGAATTTCTAATACTTAGAGGTTATTTGAACCAATTGTTGCAGTTAAGAGCAATGAGGTGGAGGCCGAAAATGTGAGTGAGGATTTGATCTTATAAGAGACTAAGATTGTTAAAGTTGAAGTGGGTGGTGAAAATGAACTTGCTGGGTTAGAAAAGTTGAATGTGAAATTGGCAACTGCCAACATTGATGATAATGTTGATTTGATGATAAAAGATGTTATTTCTGATTTGAATAAAGAACAAGTTTCTGGTAGTGACATTGGTACTTCGAAAGCAGAGAACATCTGCCACTTTCAATCTTCTATTGTGGATACTGTGAGGAGTAGAGCTGATTGTGTGCCAAAAAGAAAAGAGTCTATGTTTGTGACTCCTCCTAGATCAACACCAAAACGTAAGAGGAAGGGGGAAAACAGGTAGATGAAGTATAAATCCGAGATTTATTATTTTGAAATTTACCAGTTTTTGCATGTTATTGTATATTGTTATTAACTACGTATAGATTTTAGCTTACATTACAAAATATGTTTTTATATAGGTTAATTTGATAGTATATGTTAAGGATAGGGAGAGTCCTCCCAAGACTACATTGGATGTATATAAAAAAGAACAAATTTTTGTGGACATCAAGAGGCAGCTGAAGAAGAGAAAAAGTTTTTGACAGACTTTCTCAGTAGGAAAGAATTGGAGTACGTTTATTTTCAATATGTTAAATTTTACTAAACACTTTTTATCAATTTTGTAATATTAATTTTTACTCCCCGCAGTGTTGTCATATGGCAAGATGAGTTCCTAAGCTTAACTGAGCTACATTTTGTTCTTTTTGTTTGGTGAGCCTGTTGATAGTCAAATCATAAATGTGTATATGAAGATTATGAAAAAACACAGTCCAAGTTATGAATTTGAGATTTACTGTATGGACATAAATATACAGATTTGTACTAAATCGAGATAATTGATAGTGATATTTGATTTTTAATTCTTATTAGATTAAGAAACATGATTATATCTTATTTTGAATGTGTAGAAAGAAGTCTTATAGCACATGCAAAAATATGACAAATATAGGCAGATACACAAAGTAGATTATGGTGCTTTCCTTGCATGGTTGGCATCCACAACGAGGAGCAAATTACAGAAAATAAATGAAGATCTATTTAGAAAATGTAGATATATCATTTTCCCAATTAAAGATAGATGACATTGGTATTTATTGGTTTTTAATCCAGCTGAAGGGAAATTCAGATTGTGGAATTCAAACCTGATTCATTTGCATTTGGGACTGCAATGTTTATGTGAGTTTGACAATATTCTACTCCAATATATCTTAATAGATCACAGTATTAAAGCATTTACTTTTTTGCAAGCAAGGTTTTTGGCTGGATGCATTTTGCATCTTCATGCATTTGCCATAGGTAGTGAAAAGGTGGTGAAAGAACATTGTCATCATCAAGGCGCTACCCTTGATTGTGGTGTCTACATTTGCTTGTGGGTGGAATGTATCTCTTATGACACTGATGATATTTGGAGTTTTCAAAATCATGTCAACATACACGCTTATCGGACCAGGGTTGCTTCAAATATATTATCAGATGAGAATGGATTGTTAAAAAATGTATTTGACTAAGATGTAAAGCAATGTTGGTATTTGACTAAGATGTAAAGCATCTGAAGATAGACAACCTTATCTGCTTCTTATGCTCAAGCAGGGAGTTTCAAATTTGCCTTTTTGTGGATCCAAATTCAAATGTATTGCAGATGATTTCTGGTACAGTTATGTTAAGCAATGTATTCTGTTACTTATGACAGATAAATGTTGGTTTTTACAGGTTTGTAGCAATACTAGTTTTTATTCTGTAGTAATGACAGACAAATGACTTAGTTATGTAAAGCAATGTATTCTGTTAGTAATGACAGATAGATGTTGGTTTTTATTCTGTGGCAATGTTGGTTTTTATTCTGTAAGCACAATTGACAACTGCCTTCCTCTTTAGTGTATCAACTGCCACTAATCAAATTTGATAATTTAGTGTTGGTTTTTACTCTTGCAATATAAATTCAAATATGTGTCTGAGCAAATTGAGTATACATGTCCACAAATTAAGTATTAAGGTACAAGCCTCCATCTTTAGTTGTCAACTGCTCAAAAAAATCAAGTACAATTGATCCATAATCAAGTATATATTCTAGAGAATGAGGTAGTATTCTCAAAAATTCAGTACATATTTCATTGATCATTGATAATATAATATGAATTAAGGTTAATGACACTACTGCTCTAATAAGTGCTTCACATAAATAATTAGGGTACATCATCCAGATTATTAGGTACAAATCTAAATTTGAGTATGTGTCTGAGCAAATTGAGTATACATGTTCACAAATTGAGTATTAAGGTATGAGCCTTCATTTTTAGTTGTCAACTACTCAAAAAATCAAGTAGGTTGATTCAGAATCAAGTATATATTCTAGATAATGAGATACTATTCTCAAAAATTCATGTACATATTTCATTAATCATTGATAATATAATATGGATTAAGGTTAATAACACTACTGTTTAATAAGTGCTTCACATAAATAATTAGGGTACATCATCCAGATTATTAGGTACGAAATATTCAAATTTGAGTATGTGTCTGAGCAAATTGTGTATACATGTCCACAAATTGAGTATTAAGGTACGAGTCTCCCTCTTTAGTTGTCAGCTGCTTAAAAAATCATGTACAATTGGCTCAGAATCATGTATATATTCAAGAGAATGAGGTACTATTCTCAAAAAATCAGGTGCATATTTCATTGATCATTGATAATATAATATGAATTAAGGTTAATGACAGTACTACTCCAATAAATGGTTGGCATAATTGATTAGGGTATATCATCCAGATTATTAGATATAAAAATACACAATAAAGCTTTATGGTTATCATAACTATAGACAACCTAGTATGAGAGTGAATACCTTAGAAGTAGAAGAGAAAAATACATCTATCTGTATTTGACATTACCTTATGTGGTATACACTTACAATCAAATCCTATAAGTGGTTGGTGTAGGTGAGTTTTTTTTCGACATATTTTCTTGTTTCAGTGATAATATGTTATGGATTAAGGTTAATTGCTTGGCATAAATGATTAGGGTACATCATCCATATTATTAGGTACGACATATCCAAATTTGAGTACGTGTCTGAGCAAATTGAGTATACATGTCTACAAATTGAGTATTAAGGTACGAGCCTCCCTTTTTAGTTGTCAACTGCTCAAAAAATTAAGTACAATTGGCTCAGAATCAGGTATATATTCAGTGAGATACTATTCTCAAAAAATCAGGTACATATTTCATTGATCATTGATAATATAATATGGATTAAGGTTAATGACACTACTGCTCCAATAAGTGGTTGGCATAATTGATTAGGGTACATCATCCAGATTATTAGGTATGAAAATACACAATAGAGATTTATAGTTATTATGACTATAGATAACCTAGTATGAGAGACAATACCCTAGAAGTAAAAGAGAAAAATGTATCTATCTGTATTTGACATTACCTTATGTGATATACACCTACAATCAAATCCTAGAAGAGGTTGATATAGGTGAGTTTTTTTCGACATATTTTCTTGTTTCAATGATAATATGATATGGATTAAGGTTAATTGCTTAACATAAATGATTAGGGTACATCATCCAGATTATTAGGTACGACATATCCAAATTTGAGTACGTGTCTGAGCAAATTGAATATATATGTTCACAAATTGAGTATTAAGATACGAGTCTCCATCTTTAGTTGTCAGCTGCTCAAAAAATCAAGTACAATTGGCTCAGAATTAGATATATATTCAAGAGAATGAGATACTATTCTCAAAAAATCAGGTACATATTTTATTTATCATTGATAATATAATATGGATTAAGGTTAATGACAATACTGCTTTAATAAGTACTTGTCATAATTGATTAGGGTACATCATCCAGATTATTAGGTATGAAATCTCCAAATTCAAGTATGTGTTTGAGCAAATTGAGTATATCTGGCCACAAATTGAGTATTAAGGTACGAACCTCCCTCTTTAGTTATCAACTGCTCAAAAAATCAAGTACAATTGATTCAGAATCAGGTATATATTCAAGAGAATGAGGTACTATATTCAAACTTACAGGTACATTGGGACGCAAGTTATGCATTAATTAGTGTGGGTGAGTCTGTTTGGGACATATTCCCTTGTTTCATTGATAATATAATATGGATTAAGGTTAATGACACTACTGCTCTAATAAGTGTTTCACATAATTGATTAGGGTACATCAACCGCATTATTAGGCACGAAATATCCAAATTCAAGTATGTGTCTGAGCAAATTGAGTATACTTGGCCAGAATTTGAATATTCAGGTACGAGACTCCCTCTTTAGTTCTCAATGACTCAAAAATTCAAGTACAATTGACTCAGAATCAGGTATATATTCAAGAGAATTAGGTACAAAATATCTAAATTCAAGTATGTGTCTGAGAAAAATTGAGTATACTTGGCTCAGAATCAAGTATACTCAATTGGGATGCAAGTTATCTTGATTAGGATACATATCCAATTGACTCAGTTTCAAGTATATATTTCCACGAATAAGGTATTTGAACTTACAGGTACATTGGGACGCAAGTTATGCATTAATTAGTATGGGGAACTTTATTTAGGGGCATTTGGTCACTTGTTATTGAGGATATTTTGGCACTAATACATGATAGAAAGTCACAAACTATAAACACAACCATAAGTTTCCACTCCACCACATCAACTTCAAACAAACCAATTCTTGTACAAAACAGAGCCATCAAACATAACATATATCTTATTTATCAAAATTTGTACTCATGTTTCTGGCAGAATTTGTCTATGAAACTCACAAATTCAACCAAAGTAAATTGAACATATTGCAAAGTTACCTAACCAAGTTCATAAACATAATAATAACTGACACATGGTACAACGTCACATAAACTATAAACATAAGCTTACTCCACAACTATAGTATATACTATAACAACTATATATTAACTTCAAACAAACCAATTCTTATACAAAACAAAACAATCACAAATTTATACTCAAGTTTCTGGTAGAATTAGTCCATGAAACTCACAAATTCAACCAAACTACATTGACATATTGCAAAGTACCTAACAAAGTTCATAAACATACTAATAACTGACACATAATACAAAGTCACATAAACCATAAATACAACCATTAGTTTCCACCACACAACCATAGTGCACAATAATAACGACACATGATACAAAGTTTATAAATATATTGCATAATTTTTTCAACAACAGAATCATCAAAGATGTTGTCATTTAACCAGAACCAATACGTAAATCACCAATGTTGCCACTCAAACATGTCTGCTTTCTCGAACGTAAGACCCTGTTTGATTCCCCTTTTAGCAATCTCTTTTTCCTGCAGAAGTGTATATCAAAAAGTATCAGACTACCCATACAAATTATAGAGTATGATTGCAAAAATAAACCAAGTGTTTACAAACAAATCAAACATACATAATTTTGAGAATAACAGCTAGTTTATAGCTTCTTTGCAGCTGCGCCTGTTGTGGCATTTCTTATGACAACGACTACACTTTGACACACATGTTTCAACTTGTGATGGTATTCTCTTAGTCATCCTACGACCTGGCTGACTGCGAACATCTGGAGCAGTGATTACATTTCCTTCATCAAGATTTGACTCATTAATGTCAAAAGTTGGGATTGGATTAATAATTCCTTTGTATGCTTGGCGATACATTCTAATCTTGAAATACTTATCACAAAATTCATACAACGACAACGACTTCGACTCAATAGCAGCACAAGCATGCTTGCATGGAAGCTTATTGATCTGCCAAGCTCTACACGAACAACTCTTATCAATTAAATCAATAGCAAAGGATTTTTCCCCATCAACTACCTCAAACCTCCAATTACATGACCGATGCACTCTCAAATTTTGGTATTCAAGATAAACACTAGCAATAGCCTTCTCCTTTTTGGGACTTAATTTCTTAACCATCGCCATTGTTGATTCACGTCGCCGATGCATTATGTTCATGATTTGTATGCGTATGTGATCCACCATAGCGACAAAAAGGGAGATAACGAGATAGTTTAACCCAATTATTCCAACACTCGGCCATGTTATTATTCATAACACCCTATCTATCACCAAGAAATAAAGCATTTGCCCAACTTTGTGGTTGGGAATGTACAATAAATCCTATGGCAAGTGGCATGGAGTCTATGATATTTTTATATGTTGTTCATGCTCCTGCAAAGATAGAGCATATGCAACTTTCTTGAATACCGAAGACCAGTGTTTTTTGTTATGTTTTGGATAACTTCGCAATACCTATAATAACAAAAAAATCTTTTTTTATTCAAAACATGTATTAAAATAAAATTCAAATTCAAAACAAAAGTAGGGTTTTAATTATCTGCTTCACAAAATTATCCACTAAATGCCTCAAACAATACGCATGGTGACTACTCACAAATAGTTGCTCAACTGCCTTCATAATCCCAGGGTGTTTATCGGAGAAAAATGTGAACTTATTGAATGAATACTTTGATATGAAAGTAGGACACTTCTCAAAAGATAACAAAATCATTCCCAATTATCATCATTCTCTGTATCCACTACCGAATAAGCAATTGTGAAAAGATCATCGTTGGCATCCTTCGACACAGCAACTAGGATACTACCTTTATACTTATTCTTTATATGAGTCTCATCCAAAAAAATCAATGGCCTACAACCAGTAACAAAACCAACTGCACATGCATGAAAACAAATGAATAGTCGTTTAAATTTATTAGTTACGGGATCAACCTCACACTCAGTAATACTGTCAGGATTTGTTTCTCGAATAGCATGACAATACCATCTTAACCTATCGTAGCATCTCGTCTATTCCTTGCCTTTCCATACTTTGTGATAGTCTAACTTTACCCTATAATCTCTTTGCAAGTCTTTTTGAATTGTACACGGGCGATAAGAGGGCTCTTCTCTCAATTTATCTTTCACCACATTAGCGATCCAAGTTGCATCAGCTTTAGTATGTCCTCTAGTACGTAGATTATTCTCACCACATGTATGCTGCAGGTTACATTTTCGGATCCCAGATATATTATCTGCTTTATATTTTGAAGCATAAATTTCCATCCACAACTCCTTTCACTACAAATAGTAATAACCTTCTCGCTATCATTTTTTCTATATAAAAATGAGCGTCTTGTAGCAACAGCATAGTTTTAACACATCTTCTAAAATCAGCAGCATCCGTGAATGTTTATCCTTCACCATGAATGCAATTAATCCAAGCATCTATAGTATTCGGCAACAAGGTCTGTTCAATCTCCTCATCACTCCTAGATTGTGTCTGTTCCTCCTCAACCATTACCAGTTTGATACAAAATTATTAAGATGAACCAGACATAAATAAGTATAAAATAAGTACATACCATATATACATAATGAAAGATATTGAATTTAAATAAGATTAGTAATGCCAAATAAATCATATCATATGCACTTATGCTAGAAGTAACATAACATATTATCAAAACAAAAATATGAATAGGGATATAATATATTTTACCTTTCAAAATTTAGGTTGTCAATGTACGCATTTCTACTCTTTACCCTCCAATCGATCATACTGAGCTTCAAACACATATGAAGATGTACCATATTCAGGACATCATCATCGTCATTCAAAGTCACGTACATCTTATGTTGTAGCGCTATGTATTGCAGAATCATAGATTTAGGAGTAATCTCCGCACATTTTTTGCCAAGACTCACAAATATATCCAGCAAACTACAACCACTGAAAATTGAAATCACAAACAACTCACTCTTGCACTTACAACTACCCAAAAAATGCAAGGTTGCAAGGCCCAGTTCCAGATTTCATTTTCGACCTAATCTACAAAAATATAGCATTTTATTTAAATGTAAACTAAAGATCAATATTCATATAAACTGAAGATCAATGTAGCATAAATTTTTTTCTCCATCAACCAAATATTGGCCATCAAATCGACAATCAACCAAAAACACACACAAAATCCCACAATCAAAACAACTAAACGCAAATCTCATGGAATACACATAATCAAAAAAACTAAATGCAAATCTCATGGAATCATTCAATCGAAAAAGATCAAACTCAGACTCACTGATAAAGGTGTGAACGCCTCTTTGAGTTAGGGCAAGAAGGCGTGGTGTAAAATGCGGCAAATTCAAAACCAATAAAAATAAATTTTTGGAAACTATATTGGAAGATTTAGGGTTATCGGACTAGGGTAAAGGGTTTACGAGTAAACTCTTTAATTATGAGTGTTAATAATCTCACCCTAAAGCTTAAATTGTGGTGGATTAAAATAAATAAGAGGGTTCCATGGTTAAAATCCCTACCCTAAGGGGTTTAGTGTGAAATAGAAAAGAATGAAGGGCTTTTCTACAAAAAGACCCCCCCTTTTGGTTTTAAAGCCTTCGGCCACAACCCCTAGCCGCAGATCCCTCTCCTTCGTGCCCTAGCGCAGGCGCGCCGCCTTTCTCTTTCGTTTCCTTCTTCCTCCTCCGTTTTCTTCTCCTCATTGCGTGACCTAGCCACCGGTGAAGCCCTCTCCTTCACGTTCCCTAGCTGCTGCCACGGCCACGCACGATCTCTTCTTCTTCCCTTCTTTCGTGGACCCTAGCTACAGCCTATCTCCATCCGGTGACTCCTTCCGCTGACCTTACACAGGCGGACGAAGGACGAGGTTAGGATGCAATCGGAGAAGGGTTTGCGATGCTGGAATTCTGAGATTTCCTGTTTGTTTCCGAGGATCTCTATTTGCGCTTTATGATCGCTGCTGTTTAAGGTTGCGAATCTCAGGTAAGGTGTAGTTCTGTTCTAGTAATACATTTTGACAATAGGTGTTTGGTTTAACTTGAATGTTGAAGGATGTTTTAGGATGAAGATCAATCTGTAATGAAGTTTGGTTTGGTGCTTCTTTTCTACCATGATAAATCAGTAGAAGGGATGAGTGGTAATCGAAACTTCGGATTTGGTTCAGGATCTTGGTATGGTCTTCTTTGTTTGGTTCTGAACTCTTGGGATTAATTTGTTGGTTTCAGTAGGAAATTTTGTTTCGTGTGAGCGTTAGCTTCATAGCTTCAGAAATTGTTGTTCAATGGAGAGGTAGATGTCCTGATTTGCATGTGATGGATATTGCCGTGAGATTTGTTTTGGTTCAAACGTTGGAATAAATTTATTTTGGTGATGCCAGTATTGTATTGGATAAATAGAGGTTGTTCTTGCTGTGAGGTGTACGAGGGAAAGTGGTTTTTGTTTTGGGAAATCAGATCTAATAGGGTTGGACCTAATAGAGACTAAACACGGGTTGCGTAATTTGGGATAATTAAGGGTTAACCCTTTAATTATAGTTAATTAGATGAAATGATGATAATTAAAAAGATCCTATAAATTACAGATTTTTGTAGCTAAACATTATGCCTTTGATACAGGGCATTGATTGGATTTAGCATTGCTGATTATCAGCCGGGAGGTTATTGCTAATACGAGCATCTACTTTGAGGCGGGTACCCTTTGACTTATCTTTGAGATATTGTCATATTGCTATGCATGGTTTGTTATAGATAACAGTAAGCTTATATTCTATATCTGCCTTAGTATACCTGTATTTGATATCTGTTGCTAATCCTTGAGGTTAGTTTCCTTTTAACTTCATACAGTCTCAATAGTTGTCTATATTTGCCTTAGTATACCTGTATTTGATATCTGTTGCATATCTTTGAGGTTACCTTCCTTTTTGCTTCATACAGTCTCAGTAGTGGTTATGTGTATATATATTTGTGCATAGATGTAGTGATATGTTCCCTCTTGCATTTTGACATTAATAGATCACTGGTTATTTTGTTAGTATACCTAGTAGGTTACTTGTATCCCATGATATAGGATTCAGACCTATACCTAGCACACGGAGGTGTTAGTTGAGGACTTGGTGGGTGTATATGTGTTTGGGTCATGCACCATCCTTGCATTATTGCATGTTGACAATCATCGGCTCCTATGTAGTCTGAGCCCATCGTCAGTTACATGAGGATATGCACACACATCCACTCAGGGGTAGTGGCTACCATAGGGTGTGTGCATTTGCCCTGTATTGCTCCGCACGGTTACTATTTGGAGGGTGGTTCCGGTGCGTGGTAGCAGCCAGGGATCCCTTCTCGTCCTGAGACACGAGAAGATGAGAGCTAGACTCCCCCATTGCTTGGGGTAGGAGAGTGACCTCCGTCAGCATCCTGTCCACTCGGTCACTCAGGAGCAGTGATAGCAGGGTGCGTACAGTTGTCATAGCCCTACCCACGCGAACGTTCATTAATGTTAGGTGAACGGTGCCTGACTGGCGTTAGGGGTGACACATGTCATTGCACCATGTGCATATTTTGCATCGTGCATTGTTTGCTGCATTTGATTTCTGCACTTGATTGACATGCATATACTGGAGACTTGTTTATCTTGGATTATATGTTATACTTGTTTCATAGGGATTTATTTCACCCTCTGCAGGATAGATGGATTCTGGTATGTACCTTTATTCAATGTCTTTAGCATATACCCTTGTCTATTATTCATATGAGACTGTATCAGTGTAGACTGTTACTATTAGTATAACATACTATGCATATCTACTGGGTATTCGCTGAGTTTATGGACTCACACCGTTGCCATACTTTTTGATTTCAGATTGATATCAGCCAGGAGGGTCCGAGTCGCCAGTCCCGTGCTTGCTACTACACCTGATTTGGTTTTATGCAGTATTTTCTGTCTTTGGACCATGTTATGTTTATTCCGTTGCATTGGATTTTTCGTGGAGTTGTAGTACTTGTCTTTCTTTATGGGATTGTACTTTTGAGTCCTATGTTAGACTATGTGTGTGGTTTTGCTTCGTTCCTGCCCCTGGCAGCTCAGGTAAGTTCGGGTTTTGGTTTTATTTGCATATTGCCATATATATTGTTATTCTGTTTGGATTAGAGGCTGAGGCTCATATAAACTGCATGGTATTGTTATACTTGTGTTATGTATGTGTAAATTGTCCGCCGGACAGGGGAGGTGCTGTCCGATTTTCTATTAGATCAGCAGCTTTTAGGTCTCGGGGCGTGACACGTGGCGTTGCTAGTTGGGGCTTCGGGCGGAAAAATGAGCTGCAAAGGTGTAATCGTCTCTTACAGTTACTGCAAGAAGGCGTAGCGTTGCCAGTTGGGGCTTCGGGCGGAAAAATGAGTTGCAAAGGTTTGATCGCCTCTTTGATTTTGGCTTTCAATGCATCAACGTCGGCTTTGTTCGTCTGAATTTAGAGAAGGAAGTCGATGTTAAGTTAGGGTAGGAAGGCGTTGCAGTTGGTGGTTTGGGCGGAAAATTTGAGCTATAAATGAGTTTTAATTAAAATCATGGGCAATTAAGTATAATCGCATTTTCAAGGAAGTTGTAGTGAGGCATCAGATTTTGGCAAGGAGTTCAAACACATTTTCTCTGGTCTGGAGACTGAGGGCAGAGTTTGACCTGCCATCAGATATTTAAAATCAATTTTCTGTTATTAAATTTGATAATTCAACTTATATATTTATTTTTAAAAAATATTATTTATTTAGTATAATGTAAAAATTTTATTAATAAGCATGATCTATAAACCACATGAAACTGAACACATATATTTACATTTTTAATTTAACAAATTATTCAAATATATTTATTTATTTAATTATTTATTTATTTATTTATTTATTTATTTATTTATTTAACGGACATAATAGAACTCTATTAAGTCAAATATCCAATTTATTCATAAATCGATTATTTTAAAAAATTTCGTACTTTGTTTTTTTTGTCTGAACGGAGGCGGTAAACCAACCGGTGGTCGCGACAGCTCTTTTCGCGTCTGGAGTGCCGTCACCACCTGTGGAAGTAAGAACACGCTCCTAGTATTGGTTTCGTTGATATTTTAGAGGATTTTATAAAAGTTAGACCTTTTTGAAACCTAGCTGACGGCGGTAAGAACATGACCAGGTCAGCACACCTCACTTGAAGCGTTGTCAATAATTTCAGCAGGGTCGAAGGGGAAAAAATGAAAATAATTATCGATTTAAACAAGAATAAAACAGAGGAAAATTTATCTGACTATTATTAAAATAACGAAAATACCAACTGATACAATTTATCATTTGAAGGTACTAGTTAGCATACCTAAGAGTATCAATTCAGGTCAGTCAAATCTGATTCGAGTCGAGTTAAAAAAAAAAATTTTAATTTCCAATCCGACCCAAATTTAAATTCAACCCAAAACTCATAAATTTGAACCCGACCAATCCGAATCCGAATAATCTAAAAAAATTGATCCTAAACGATTTTTTTACTATTTTTTCTATAAGCCTTTACTTTTATTATAACACTCCATCATTATTATACTAATATTGATATTAATATACATAAAAATATCTTAATTTTTAAAATAAAATTTAATTTAAATTAAAAAACCCATTAAACCTTAAATTCGAATTCATCCCAACCCGAATCCGAAAATCTCCAATCCGAACCTGACCCGAATTCGAAAATTTTCAACCCGAACTCAATTTTTTCAAATCGATTCAGATCGGATCATCGGGTCGGATTTATTTTTGCCACTCCTACATACCCTCAACTCAGCAGGGGTGAACATATTGCGCAAAATAACATAGCTGGAATCGGGACCTTTGGATCATCAAGTCCACCTAGCTAGATGTTTAAGAACCAGTGCAAAATTGTAAATGATTTCACAAAGAGGGATGGCCTGATATTTAAAAGACTACAGATACTTTTAAAGACAAAACCACACATAAGCTTGATGTTTCAATAAGCTCTGGGTTTTGAAGACCACAAATTAAAAGTTACCTAATGATTACATTGGAATATTTCTTAAGGTAAAACTTACAAAAGGGCTTGATGAAGATTGATCAAGAATTACATCTAAAACGGATACAATTTAAGAAGACTTGAAGAATGATAAAACAATCGGAAGTTTGTGAAAGTGGATACATGATATATGGGACTTAATTTACTAAGAGGATACTTGATATGTAATTATGTAAACGAGAGGGCAATAACTAAATGTACTTATTCTAGACTATTTGTAATCCACAAAATGTTTCAAAAGAATGTACTTATTCTAGACTATTTGCGTTGCCTATTTTAAAATTTTATCTTGCAAAAAGTTTTAGCCTTACCTAGATCTAATGCCTTAGCTATTATATTTATTTCCTTGCCTGTTAATTATCAATCCTCCATAATTTAATGTTATGGTTAAGAGGGGATCAATGATCAATTACACCTCTTTTTAGGGTATCGCTGTCACCACTCCCGTGTGCCCTCACTGACGGGATCGGATGATAAAACGTTTGATCGTTTACTTCGGGATTACAGATTCGATGGTCGCCAGTTACGCATAGAGATAAAATCCTGGTCTGTTGGTATTAATCCCCTCGACCCCAGGCGCCTCACCACACCAATGATAACCGTGATTTACCTCCCTCTGAATTTTTATGGGGTCTGAGCCAAGGGCTGCTAAGATGTCGATTCCACATTTTTTTTTTTTTTTTCCTGCTGTCACCACTCCCGTGCTCCATTTCTTTTTTTCAGATGATTTCCCACAATTTCTAGCAAAGCCAGCAGTTCCAATATGCCGATTTAAGGACTTCACTCTAATATTCTTCATACATTTCAAATTTGATTTATTTGTTTTATGTTTTGTAAGGTTTAACTGGAAATAATGTCTGGATCAGACAATTCATAAAAAAATCACTGATCTTGAATTAACCTTCCAGATTCTTAACGAAGTACCACTAGTTCTTGGTGATTTACTTTAGGATCAATTATCTAACAAAACTAAATCACATCCTTCTCACAGTAGCACAAAGATATAATCACAACAAAATCAGTTTTCTTTCTAATGGACATGGATAGAGTCATACTTATGGTTTAGAATATGAATGAATACATCCTAAAATATTTACCTACACTTCCAGAATCCAGAATGAATGATCATGAGAACTTCAAAACATTAAGTTAATAACAGAATGTTCAAATTCTTAATGGTAGCATAAGGATATAATCACAACAAAACTGGTTCTTTCTAATGAACATAGGTTCATACTTATGGTTTATAATCATGGATGAATACACCCTAAATCCTTTTAACTAGACTTCAATAATCCATAATGAATGATCATGGGAATACCAAAAACATCAAGATCATAACAAGAAAATCGTAGTTCTTACTTGTCTGGCCCCTGAGAAAGTTGAGGACGAGCCATTGAGACTGGAATCCAAGATCGAATCGAAGGATTAGAAAAAGGGAAAGGAAAGGAGGTCGAGAAACTGAGAGGCGAGATCAGGTTGCTGAGAGAGAGGAAGAAGGTAGCGTATTAGTTCAATGGGACTGCCGACAATAGGACGCGAATGAGATCGTCGGAGGAGAGGGGCGGGACCGGTTAGGTCTCCGGGCATGGGAAAGTTTCGAGATCATTCGAGAAGGCGCCGACACGGGAGATTGAAAAAGGGTAAGCTCCGATGATTGTTAAAAATTTGAAGGAGCACTTTGAGAAAATAAAAATATCGGGGAGGCCAAAATAAAACTTTTTCCTTCCAATAAAGTGATGCCATGTGGCCCATAAACAAAGATGCAGATCCAAAGACACGTTTACCGATCATCGGCCACGTCGGAAACTGTGATGAGGTGCCGGGCTATGATTGGTCTGAGTGCAAATCACGTGGCGAAATTGAGCTTTAAAATCTCCCCTGTCGCCCTTTTTACTCTTCATCTTCCAACTGCACAAGCTTCAACGGTCAAAGGCGACCATGGAGACGTCGGAGCCGCTGCCGCTGCGCCGGCGATGTCGTCTTCCCCGTCTCCGTCGTCATCCTCCTCCGACTTCGAGTTCACCGTGTCCGCCTCCCCAGCCGCCTCGAGGCGTTCCTTCCCGGCCGACGAGCTCTTCTACAAGGGGCAGCTCCTCCCCCTCCACCCCTCCCCCCGCATCTACATGGTCCGCGCCCTCCTCCTCAGCTCCGCCTCCACCTCCACCTCCTCCTCCACCGCCACCTCCCGCAACTCCACCGCCAGCTCTTCCTCCGCCTTCTCCGCCACCGACTTCCTCCTTTTCCCCGACAGCTGCAACTCCTCCTCCCGTCCCAGCTCCGTCGCCGAGAACGACGCCGACCGTCTCCCCGCCTCCGCCGCCAAGGGATCGGCCGCCGGGGGCGGCACCAACTACCTCTCCTCCCTCGCCACCCGCTTCTCCTCCGCCTTCCTACACCGCGGCGGCAGTAAAAAGCTCGACTCCGTCGACGTGCCCCCGTCGGCGCCACTGATGCCGGTGTCCAAGCGCGCGATGGAGATGATCAAAAAGTACGTGAAAAAAGTGAAGCCGATCTACGAGATGCTCCCCGCCGTGCAACAGAGGAACAATAAGACCACGGCCTTCTCCTTCTCCGACCGGCTTTTCCCCGGCAAGAAGAATACTCCGGCGGCCGGCCACAACGCGGCGGCCTTCTCGCAGCCCTCCTTCTCCGGGAACCTCCTCGGCCGCCACCAGCCGGCGAGCAAGAAACGGTTTGCGGCGAGCTGCCCTTCCTCCATGCGGTCTTCCCCAAGCCATTCCGGCCTGCTCTACCCCGGCGCCGCACCGCCGTCGCTTTCTCTTCCTTCATCCTCCATGGAGGACCTGCAGAGCGCGATACAAGGCGCCATTGCGCACTGCAAGAGCTCAATGATGCGATCGGCTGACCACGACGAGATCGCCGCCAGATCTTGATCCCGCCAGCTCCCGGTCTTCTGCTGCACGCTCAATTACACGCACCATTGTCCCTGCTGTTCCTGTGTTTCCCCGATCTCGCGTACCTCTGTTTCCTTTCTGATTCTCTCTGCAAATCCACCCCGATCGCTTTCATTTAGTTTAAAGAATAAAAACAAAACAAAATGAAGATGACCAGTTTCAAGACGTTGATGATGCATGTATGAACCATCATTGGATTCGACTACCTGAGCTTGCAATAAAATACAACGTGTCCAGCTAACTCCAAATTTGAATGCTCGCTTTCCATTGGATCTCGTTACGTAGGACTGCCGACGAGGGAGTACAATAAATTATGCGAGCAATGGGAAAGATGCGTAGCCTTTTTTGTAATGGTTTCTGTTGTCGAGTTGCGAGACCGAGGAGAATGGCGATGCGTGCGGGGGCCCGCATACACGTCCCTGCTGGAGGCTTGTGCAGGAAGGGACCGGGAGTAAAATGCACCGGATCCTCCCGTGCAGTACAGGAGGAGCCTCGCATAACAGCTGTGTTTGTTGTTGCAGCTAATTCACAAGCGTTGAAAGTTCTACTCTATCTATCCAGCTCAACCAAGTCCTTATGAGACCACTTTTTAGGGGTTTGTTTAATGACAGGATATTCCACCTATCAAATAAATCTAAAATGTATGATGACTCTTGACATGATAATCCAAGATCACCACTAGTTTAGTAGATATGGTCACTTTTTAGGATACTCATAAAGCATACTAAAAAGTAATAATAATTTTACCTAAGCCATGGACGATATTTAGTCAAAACATGATTCGTATACAGTCACACTTCTTTAGAACATGATTCTGAAGATATATGTCAACATAGGCCTTTAAAGAAAACGTTGCAAAGAGGTAAAAAACAAAAAGATCCTAACTCAACTTTTGTGGCCATTTGGCTAAAAAACGAATTACAAGAAAAATTCAAAGGTACCATGCATTCAGCGCCCAGTTAGTGCCTCATCAGATACCTCATATTCTGACATTCTGTCTCATTTTGATCATTCGCTTCAATGCGGCAAGCCAGAAGTTGCACTCGTCCCAGTCGCTTGTAGTCAAGATCACCTATCAAACACAATAAATTTTCAATCACCATGATAATCGACATTTGTGCATCTTGCCGAGCATACAATCAAGCGACAGAGATAGAAAGTTCAGTGTGATACACCCTTCTAAGAAGGCATATTGCAAAGCTTTTAAATTATTAGGGTTTTCCTTAACAAAGGCTAGATTTGCATAAAACTATATACTGGTTGAAGAGGAGTTAAAACAGCCACCATCATAAAACTATATACTATTCCATTTAGCAACAAATCACCTTTAAAAGATTAATAAGCAAACAAAATGGAGTATCAAGATATTGGGTAATTGTGATGGTAAAACATGGCCATTATTTTATTGGAGAAAAACATTGGAAAAAAGCTGCAATCATTGCCGCAATAGTATTTTAGCTGATCAATTTCCTGCATTTTAAAGAAAAATTCATAGCCAGTAGCCTAGAGGAACATATTTAAAAAAAAACAACTACAACAGAGAAAAATTGTTACAACTCTTGAAGGTTTACCAAATTCCTATTGTCTGATTAAAGGATGAAAGGAAGTATCTGATAATTAAAAGTTTACCTGAATATGCATTGCGCCAGCAAAATCTCCGCTATCCAATGCCTGGCAAAGTTGAATAAGTTTTGCAGCAGCATTAGGAGAGATATCCCTGCTATTGAGTTTTGCAAACAAGGAGCCAATTTTCCTTGAGTTATCTTCAATTTCCCGCTTTTTAGATGGATGTGCATTAGCTCCTCCAAGAGCTGCTGAAGTTTCATTGTATAGTCTTGTCAACGTAGTAACAACTGGCTTCAACTCGGCTGCAAGAAAATGCATAAGAAGCATGGATGTTAACAAAAATCAACCACTCTATCATAGCATAGGCAAACTTGTCAAGAACAGATAATCGGGAAAAGCAAATTAATTTTAAAGCATTATTTGTTAAATTAAAGTATTAATTACACAGCAACTTGGACATATCAGTTCCCAAGTAACTACGGACGGGAAGATGCCATAAAAGACTAAAGTTTACCCTACACTTTCAGACTCCCTTAAGTGAAGGCAGGAGAGAACTATCAGGATTCAACTCCCCAAGTAGCCAATTTTTTGACACGCCTTGGGTCAATGTGAACAATAAGGACAAGCTGTTAATGAAGTAATTTGCAATCCCAATTAATGCGATGCAAAGAAGTCAAAGTTCATCTAGATCAAAGTATCCCATAAAAACCAAGCAATGACCGTTGAGATCGTGTTTATTTAGACCAATGGACACCATGCAAGAAGCAACTATGCAGAAACTTGAGTATCTTGTGAATTATAAAATTAAGTTGTTATATATTATCCTTATTTCAAGAATGCTATATGAGGTCTATACGGGGGATATAAAACCACGGAGCATTAGGTGCAATGAAGCAAGGGCAATGAAACAATTTTTTTTGTCCAAATCATTTCTCGTGTTCTCTAATCCTACCAAAAAAAATTGGGAGGGCAGAATGCAGGGAGATTGGAATGATTTATTCCCTCCATGATTCGATTTGGATGTTTGGATGAACAGTTTGAAGAAGAAGAATCATTCTGCCAAGGAATGTCTCATTCCATACTACTTATAATATTACATATTATTTCAAATCTAAAACAGACCTAACTCAAAAGAGGGAACTGGTTAGATTGTATGCGTTGGATAGAATGAATGGACAAGGTGGACTGAACGAGATAGATGAAATGAACAGAAGGTCAGACAAATCAGATAACCTACAACCTCTTTGGACAGCAAGTGGGTAGAATGACCTGGAAGACTGAACAAAACAGGCAAACTAGACAGACCAGGTTGACTGGACAGAAAGCACAGGTCAAGCAAGAGATTTAGGCAAGCTCACTTGACCGGACTAGCAGAGCAAGAAGGGTGGGAGAGCTAGAGTTGAAAGGACAAGCTGGCTAGACAGGTCGAAAGGGTGAGCCAGATTAACAAGTTGAGTGGGGCTAGCCAAAGCAACGAGAAAGATTGTGCAGGTTGAGTGAGCTGGACAGGTTGAACAGAAAGGGCAGTAGGACAGACTGAAAAGGCACAAGTGGGATAGAGAAGGCTAGATGGATCATACCAGATGGGTTGACATAGACCAGAAAGACCAATCATACCAGGTTGGCTTAGCAGATTGCATAGGATAAATGAACTGAGCAAACCGAGTGAACCAATGACTCAGTGAGTAGGTAGCAGCATCAAGCAAGTCAGATAGGTAGGTAGATAATTGGGAGCTGGATAGCCAAATGGACAGGACAAATCCAACAAATCAAATGAATCAGAGGGGTATTGTGCCGCACAAGTGCAATGAGTATGTTGGATGGACTAGACAAGCTTGGTGAACTGAAATAAGCTAATAAACTAGGAGAGATGTTCAACTAAACAGCTAGTCTTGTTTGGAAATAGGCAAACCAAGCATGTCCAACTAGGCGAATGAATCAAATTAGATAGATGAGCCCACGATAAAATGAACTATTCCTTATCATACCATTATGTCAGTGCAACCCAAGAATGAAATGGATTGTCCCACGTATCATGGAATTCCCATTCTTATTCTCATTCTCATTCCATTTGATTCTGCTCCCTTCCATTACATCCTACTAAACGAGGCATAAGATCATCATGACCAACTTTTACACTAGTAAAGGAGCTTCAAAACATAGGATAGGGATTTAATGCACCACTGAATAAAAAACGTAACAAAATCACCTCATACAATTGTTGTGGACAAGCCAAACATGACAGAATTAGAAGCCTGGCCTGGACCAATTGCCTAAAAGGACATTACACTTGACATATATTTGACTAAAGCAACATCTACTGCAATTCCTTACAGACACACAAGATTAGGATTTTTTGGGGAATCTTGGGAACCAATAAAGCTCAACTATTGTGGAAGATTAAGCAAAGGGAGGAGTTCAACTTCGAAGCAATCAAGCTAATGTCCAAGTCCACTCTTTTGATAAGAAAGACACACAAGATTAAATGTACCTCTCTAGACTCAGTAACCATATCCAAGACAGGATGGGATTGGTTGCATCAAGATAACCGCAAAATATGTGAGACAAGCAACATAAGCTGTTTTCAATGGTAGCACTTTAGTATAAGAAAATCAAAAGAAATAGATGGCAATGAATAAACAACTGACTCGAATAATAAGTGAAATAGGACAAGGATGTTTCAGTTGTATCTAAATGACATAATGCTCTCAAGTCATTTTTATGTAAACAAACAATATTAGGATGCAAAATTGATTTCGTCAAGAGACCGAAAATTACCAGACACGTTTGATGTATCAGCTGTTTGCACTGTAGGTGGAAGGGCCGAAGGAACATCAGGTGGCTGTGATGGTGGTAGTTTTGTAGGGCTTGAAGGTTGTGCAGGACTCATGCCAGGTGTATGGGCAAAATTTGGATTAGGAACCGGCATGAAACCCATTTGTCCTGTGGCAGGTCCAGCAAGTTGGGTAAATCTGTTCCCACTAACAGCTGTTGGTTGAAATCCACCATGTGAAGGATTAAATGAAGGTCCAGATTGATAAACAGAATTGGCAAAGCTCTGAAGAAAAAGAGAAACCTTGATGAATCACAAACAATCGAATACTGAGTAGGAAAAAAAATAAGCATACCGGATATAGCTGAGAACCCAAGCTAGGTTGCTGGTATTGTTCCACATTTCTAAGAGCCGCAGGAGCTGCAGGTACGAAAGGTTTTACTGTTGGCTGTGGGGCAACAGCAGGTGGAGTTTGCTGTGGTCAAAATAAATAGTACATCAGATGAATTCATCTGAAAAAGATAAAAGACCTCCCAAAAGTAGTACTACACTACGCATTTAATAAAAGAGAGGGATTGTTTGATATGTGCAAATTTGATGTGGAAAAGAAGCTACCATAGCAAAGGTATATCATTACACATATGGCTTCAGAAGAGAATTTTTCAATCAAAATTAATCTATAACTGACAACTTGCAGACCCATTGCACTAAGAAAATCAATATGTATTGTAGTGTGTGGGTCTTCCAGCTCTCTGCTAGGTTATGAAATAAGAAGCCAGGTTCAACCACGATAAATGATACACAATCCACGATCATATCCCATAAGAATAAAGCACATACTGACAAATAGAGCTTGTTATCACCAAGTTTTAGCTCATAACATTAGAGAGAACACATCAGGCATAAAAGAAAATTACAAGAATATGACAAGTTTTAGGTGAGAATTCAGTTAAGATTTCAGGTCTAAAAGAACACTGGAATATGAGTGTGTGACTTATTCTATTTTATCATGCCGATAATACAAAGAATAGTCTTAGAGTTCAAAATACCAATCCATGTCAGAGTTTCAGTCCCCAGCAAGAATAATTTTGTCATCATACTGTGTTAACACGAGAAAATTTTAAATAAATTTTGCTTCTTTATTTACCTTCATTTAGTTGATGTCCTAAAAATAACTTGCAACAAATTAGATAGTCAATTGAATTAACTTTTGTAGTAACATGTCACGCTGACAGTAGTCATGATTCAACATGTTAAAAAGCATGCAAGATGAATACAAATAGCTTATCATTTAATACTCCACTGCTTAGGTTTTATATAAAAAATATATATGTTAATTAAATAGTAAAATTAAAAGTTATTTCAATGCATACCACAATAAATTCTCATTGCTTCAATTTTCATCTACTTGATTTGTTTACTTTTAAATATAACACTATAGAAATTAAATAATCAAGTGAAAAATATGTTTAAAAAAGAAAAACGTTTTGACACACATTAGCATAAGCAGTATGATGGGCATAAGCAGTGTTTGCTGTGCATTGGCAACTATGCAGGTAAAGCCAAACCCCAAAGCCCAGGAACTTGATTGATTATACTACTTAAGGCCAAATTTTTTAAAATAGTTTTTTAGTAGGAAAGATGTATAACATAACAACCTTGATGTTTGGGAATGAAAAGAAAACTTAGTTATCTTGAGGTTGATCAAAGAACAAAGGTAGCATAAACACTAACACATTCATAGCTATACCTAGATTTAACCAATTACCTGCATAACCTGATTTGTCTGAGGTGGTATAAACATTTGAGTTGGCTGCAGTGGTTGAAAAGTTGTTGGGATGCCAAAATCAGGGAACTGCGTTTTAGGTTGCAGTGTCTGATATCCTCCGTATGCAGTACTCTGGTGATGTCCTTCAGCATACTGAGTGCTAGGAATATTGTGATGAGGTTGGGGTAGAGGCTGGATACTGTTCTTGTCCTAAATGTGTAAACACAATTCAAGTAGAAGAGTATTGTAGCTTATGCAGAGATATTTCAGAAATAGTGCAGTAACAAGACAAGATTTTCTAGTATAAACCTGAAAATAGTTCTGTGTATGGTCTGTGATACCATATCCAATTTGATATGTGCCATAAGCAGCTTCCGGTTGTTGTGTCGAACTTTCAGAGCTCAGAGTTTTGGGTGCCTCCTTCTCTAGTAAAGAATATCGAGAGAACATAAAGGAATGTTTATATTATCTTCAGAAAAAGAAGATTGAAGATCAGAGCAAGAGCCAAATATACAAGAAAATACAAAGGATGAGAATAGAAAACAAGATCTTAGATGTACAATGCCTAATAACATAAAATTGTGTTCTACTTCTTGGTGGATAAGATAAGGCAAAGAGGCTAAATTAAATCAATAGGATTATAATTTGGGCCATCTAAGGCCCATGATAATTTGAAGTATTAAAAAATCAAGTGCATTATAAGGTTCGCTCATTGGACAAACAGAGGCAATTAACTGACAAGGAGATGCTCTCAAATGCCAAGCTAAAGATTTTAGCAGAAACTACAAATTTATGCAATGTAAACAGTACAGGAACATGGAGGTAAATGGTCAACCTCATAGTGCACGGAAGATCAATGACACAAATTTTAGGAAAGAGTGACTTATACAGAGTATATGGGTGTCAACAAAACAACAGAAATGCGTAAATAAACCGATTATATTTTAAGCAAGAAAAGGAAAAAAAATATCTATTGGAGATTAATAACCTTCAGCAGATAGAGAAATTCGATCTCTCAATATAGCAAGCTCGTGCAAAGGTTGGTCTGGTTCCAAAAGTTTTAAATACTTCAAAGCAGTAGCCAGAAGCCCTTGATTAGCCAGTAATTCGGCATAATTCTCCACAAGCTTAGACAAAGAAGCACTAAACTGATTATGCTCAGTTGCAAGGGTGAGCACGATAGTCTTTTCCATCAAATCCTATCATAAAGCAAAGGTTCCATCAATGCTTATGATTTCTAAAAGTGAAAATTCAACATGTGAATTACCTGAAGAAGATCAATGAAAGTCCTTCCATCACTTTCAGACTTCAAACCATGAGACCAGATCTCCACAGTTCTATCAACATTCCCAGCACAGATATAGCAGAAAGTAGCAGCAATTCTATTTCCGACTGTCAAAAGTCTTGCAGCTAGAGTATCACACAGGCCAGTCCATTCATCTTTTCTGGCAAACTGTTATGTAATTATAATCAAACATATCAGCAACTTTTTGTTAGCATACATGATTGAAGATTGAGCAAATCAGCAATTTTTCTGATAGCAAGGGATAAGGATCATAAAACAACAAATGTACAATGATGCGGACTAGAAGGCACAACACTTGGTATGCATCCACATAGAGAAACAATTATAAAGTTCAGAATTTCCTAGCCTCACTAGATATTGTTGCAAATTCTTTTAGTCGATTTTACTATGGAGTCCCAGGCAATGTATATTAAATATAGGATACAACTACAAGCATTCAGAAAAACATTTACATTCCTCATTGACAGAAATAAACTTTTCTGTAGAACCAACTGTAACATGAAAGCACATTTTTTACAATGCATGTATCAAATTGAAGCTGTTTTCACATTGGTCAAGAAAACAATACAGTGCAAGATTGTATGAGAAGTACAATTTGTCCAATCTGGTAGGATTCCCTGATTTAGGGATGTTCATAGGAATGCTACTTGATATTTATTGCATATACCAGAACATATGTTGCTTGACCCAATAGCTATAGAATCTAAGTAGGGCCTCCATAACTTAACAGCTTAGAATTCCATGCCAAAGTTGAGGACTGTGGATAATGAAGAGGAGCAAATGGACTGGAAGAAGATGGAATCAGGGTTATGATTAGATCATTAGCTATGTTTTCTCATAATGGACCTTTTTGCTTGCTCACAAGGAAAATTTGACTTCCAGAAAGGAACAACTTAATGGAGCAACAAGCAAGGAAATATAATTCACTGCCATCACAAGATGAATCTCACTACAGTTTCCCTTGTAAAACCTTCCTCCAAACACCTTGCCGAAATCACATCCATATGGTCATTAACAAGAAAAAATTGCACCCAAGCTTGTGCCTCTGTTTAAAAAAGTTGTCATGTGATTGCCACCAATTTTGAGCGGCAAGGGCCAAGTCCTTATACCTTGGTTATACAAGTGAATGGAGTAGGAAGATGAGTATTTTTCCATTTAATTTATATTTTGTTCAACCTAAATATGTAACAATTAAATTTGTTGCCAAATAGGTATTTTAGAAAAAGAGACTGAAAAGCTCCTCAAACTAATAGGAAAGGCTTTGATTTCTTATTTGAAATAAATTGACATGTATTGTCATTCACAATATCAGCACTTAGTCCTTTAAATTTTGGTGAACAATATAGATGCTTATCTCATAGGTGTGCTTCAAAAACACATCTTTACTTTATTTGTTCACAATAGCTTCTAACATGTTCATAGATATCTTTGGTTTCAATTAGATTACACTGGCACAGCAGGGAGATTACTCAGGGAACTAAGAGTTGATGGAGGCAACCAAATCTAATTTATGTCAATAGCTCTTCCACTTGATTATATAAGTTTTAATATGTTACATATAGGAGAAACTGAAAAATAGAAATCACATACATATAAAAGAACTTACTGTACATATAAAAAACAGCGTTGGGCTGATAAAATATTTAGCAAAAATTTATGAACTCACCGTACATAAAAGAGCTAGTGTTTCCTTCCATAAGTTCAGAGGCCTGGTATTAACCAAGGTCATGAGATCATTATTCACCATTGCAGTTACAACCTCAATATGAATAACATTGAAAATCAGTACAATATTCAGAAAACAGAGCTGAGAAAATAAAATCTATGCATCCCTGAACAATCTAAATGAATACAATGGATGAGCTACTAACATATTCATAACTATGGAGAATATGGTTACATGAAACATTAATACCTTCAGATATGGTGTCAGACTACTCTTAAGGTATAGATGACATGTACTTTCCCATAATGATGAACCACCAGCATGAGCAATTACCAATGCATCAGCCATTCTATTTACAGCAAGGCATTTTGAAACTGCTCCTTTGTAGTCACCGACAACCAAAGCACGTTGAATGCTATCATCAAATGAAGGATCCAAAGTACCAACGGATCCTTCAGGTTCACTCTGAGCCTGTTCCCCAATAGGAACATTGCTGTCCTGATCAGCTAAATTATCCTCACTAATCAGAGGGTTGTTAAAGAACTCCTCCCCATTGTCAATAGCAAATGCACTTGCTTGACCTTCAAGCATTGGAGAACTATCAAGACTAAGATTATTCTCTAATCGCTTCCTAATATTATCAGTATTATCACTGCTCACATCTGGTACAGTGAAACCAAGATGACAAAGCAACTTAGTCCTAGCTGTCCCCTCCTCATCGCACATAATCTTTAAGAAGTTCCATGTTTCTTTGTCATCTTCCAATCTGATTAAGTGAAATAAATGAACAAAGAAACTCTATTTTCATAGCCGGTAACTTAAAACTGGTACAGAATACATACACAGAAACTCTTGATTTTTGTTCACATAAAGCACGGAGTGAAGATTTATCCCCATTTTGTACTGCAGCTTCAAATTCAGAAGAGCGACTCACCAAACTATGCTCAGTAACAGATTGTGAACATACACCTAGAGAAAAAAAGAAGAAATTCAATTAAAACGCACTAAATAAGAGTTGACAATGTAAGGTCGGGTTTTACCTCTGATGCAGAGTGTGCAGCTCCTCCTGGAATTGATTGAACAGGCTGAAATGAAATAAGTTTGCCACCAAAACCAAATGATGCACCAATTGGACGCTTCAACCACTTTGGAGCTCTCAACTGTACTGAAAAGACAAGACATGTATGTATATCCAAGATACGAACACTAAGATAAATCAAGGGAAGTGGAAACAAAACATATTGTAGCAAAGCTGTTACCCTCTAGCCAACTGGGCACCCCCATGGGGACAAGTGGAAACAAAACATATGAAGATAGAATGGCAGGAGAGATCATGTACCATTAAATTAGTAGCAAATTATTGTTACCATAAGAACATTCACTATGATCAGTTAAAGACAGTAACCCTTTGTATGATCGATATGGGGTGTTCATTTACTCTAATCAAACAAATTATTGTCATCATCTTGATGTGGAGCATGTCAGTAGCAAACATCATGAAGCTTGTGTATTGGTCTTGCCCAGCCGAGAGCGAGAGAAAATCTTAATACTTTGGAAGACTCATTTTCATTAGTGAAACAAGTAATTGTTATCATCATGATGTGAAGCATGATCAGTATAAGTTATGAAGAAGTCCGTGTATAGGCTTTAAAAGACTCATTGTTTCACAGTTACAAGTTACAACTTAATATTTTCTTGAAAACTTGAAAAATATTCAATGAAAATCTTACAACTCTTACTAGCTGAACTTATTACTATGGGTGATTTCAGGAATCAAATATACATAGGATTGTAACTGCTTTCAACAATCCAAAATAGACAGAATTAGGTTGGCCAACACTTTCATGCTGGATAGAAGGAGCATGACATTAACTTAAATGTAGAATGCATTGACAGCCAGAGAAAAGCTTCCCTATTAGAACTAAGAAACCAATTAGATAAGCCACAACACAATGAAGGTAGGACAATATTTGAAGGAGAAGTCTTATCAGTGGTGGTAAAGCAACATACCAGGAGCACCAAATTCACCCTCCGCAACTGCATACCTACTACAAGCCTTCATTAAAAAAGTTCATTAGAATCAGAAGTCAGTTAATGGAAAAAACGAAAAAATGACTGACTTGAGAAATGAATATCAATATTCTGGTGCCTAACATCTTTTACTACAGCCATGTTGAAACAACAAGCCACATTTGAGCAGAACTAAAAGCATCCTAGTAGAAGCAAGAATTTTGTTGTATTACCATGGTATTATTTAGAATAGGAAGCATTTAAGATTCCCACTGGCACATCAAGGCAACAATGTTTGAACTTAAAACATGATCACATTTGAGGAATTTGACATTTGATTATCTGCCCAAGAACCATGGATTTGTTCACACATGAGCCTTCTAAATATAGCATAACTATTTGACAACCCAAATTGATATCAAAAATGTATGTTTAAGTTATGAATCATGCCTGTAAGAGTTATTAAATTGGTGAGACTGCTATGGCAATAATGTCTATTTCCCTGATGTTCAGCTATTATAAAAGCAACAAAAGAATAGATAGGTCAAATACATATAGATTAAAGCACATGCGGTTTATCTTAATAGCATGCATATTATTTGGTAAAAAACTATGGTAAGTGATAAGAAAAAACAAGGCTTTAAAAAGAGATTCAAGCATATGAAAATGTGGCTGCCTAACAGATTTAGAGGGACTGCATCGCAGCAAAACATAGTCCCTATTTGATATTCCATTTAAATTAAAAGGCAGTCTGGTAGGCCTTAGACAGGTGACTTAAAACCAATTGAAGTTGAAAACCAAAAAAGTAGCGTTTGGTTTCTATTTTCTATCCTCGTTTTCTGTTTTCATTTTCTGAGAAAATGTGGTTTTCCAGAAAACATGTTTGGTTTGCTCCATGGAAAATGCAAACCAAACACGTTTTCCAGAAAACCACATTTTCTCATAAAATGAAAATAGAAAACGAGTGTGGAAAATGCAAATCAAACACTACCTAAATCTGGGTGACTTTTCATACGATTTCTCACAGTCTTTTCCTCCTCTTCACTCCCGACAGCAAAAGGAACAACTCCTCTACATTAACCAATAGTGACACTCATCATCTACCTATTGCCGCAAATTTCTTCTTCTCTGCAAATGTCCCCTGTCATTTTGTCCATCTTCTCCCCTCTCTATTTCTCTAGTAGTAGCAGCTATCCTAATTAAACAGCAATAAGTGACTGAAAGTTCCTCTTTGCAATGAGGTATTGTCTCTATCTTCTTCTCCATCTTCTCCTTTCTCTATACTCTTCTCCCCGAACCTTTGCTGTTCTCCTCCAAAAACAACAGCTGTTGACAGCAGAAATCCTCCTTGCAGCAAGGTATAGTCTCCATCTTCTAGAAGTGCCCATGACTAATGCAGTACCACCAACAACAGGCAATGGCATTCTACTGCAACTGAATAGAAATGGTAATTTGAGACACCCCAATTAGGGCTGCCCCACCCACTCCCATTGTGTAGATGAGATGGGGAAAGAGTATGGATTTGGTGCCTTACCCCCTCTGGGCCTCAAATGCATCACATACAATGGAAGAATGTAGTTTATGTTGAATCGTTCCCATCCCAGTGTTTAACATGCACCTACTTGCCCCATACAAGAAGCAAAGCTCTTCTCTAGATGGTCTGCTTTCCCTCTTTCACCGGGGACAACTCAAGCTACATATTCCCCTGCCATATTGTCATTCCTATGATTAAATGTTGCAGATTACTTGCAACAATTATTGTGCCCTCTTCTCTCATTGGTAGTAGCAACAAAAATTGTTCAACCTCATTCTTCCCTCATGAGTTTGATTGGAATTTTATTACTTCCAAGTCACAATTTACTTCCTATGATCTTCTAGTGTCCATTGACTTATCGCTTTGATTAAGTTTATTTTGGATTAGATTCAACAAAATTTCAATTTCTTTATTTAGTTTATTATTTTGGATTGTTTGTGTTTACATAAACCTTGTTTAATTATTACTTATTTGATTGACATATTGTTTCCCTATGTGGAACTACGAATTGGTGGATTGATGAATATAATTTATTCATTATATATGTATATGATAGTCCTTTTTATCAATATAAGTATGTTTTTAGTACTTTATAAATGTTGATGATATATCCAAGGTTTGAAACCTCAACTCTTCAGTAAAGTCGGAATATTGATCTTCAAATGGAACTGAATGATTTCAATGTCATATTATGTCGACGCTTGCCATGATCCCAAGTGTGCCAAATAAATTTTTAATCCTACCCTCCCCATATCCTTTCACTTATATACTTTCAAATATAAGTTTATAGTAACTAAAAGGTCATTCGCATTAACTTATAAATATCATTAGATATAACATATAAAGTATTACCTCTATTGCATATTTACATGGCAAAATTGAGAAATGAATATATTAACTTATTTGAAATTTTAATTAAGTGTGAATTTTATTCTAATCATGGCTGAAGTTTTTTAAGTGCACTTTTACCATACACTAAACTATTTTTTCACATAATGCACTTTCAGCACAAGGTGCATTTCTTAAATGCATTTTTCAAATGCAAATTGAATGCTAAACACAATCTAAAAGCAATCAAGAGTTAGGTGTTATTACCTGTATGTTATATATTCCAACTTTCATATCATATGAAGAAGCTGATATGATTCCTGGAATCTTGGGATACCAGTGAACATCAAAGTTCCAGTTTGTGCTGGCTGGCAATTCACATACTATCTGCATGATAACAAAAAAACAAAGTTAAGAAATAGATTTTAAAAGCTGGCAAGGATAAATTGGTCTCTGCATGTAAATTCAAGGAACTATTCGTGGAGGAATTGAGTGCTTGCCTACCTCTCCAGATGTTGTGTCCCAGCAGATTGTTCTATTATCCTTGGCACAGGTAAGCAAAAAAGAACTATCATAGGGACACCATGACATTGCGATTACACCTAATGAACACAGGAAAGTCAATCACATTGAAACAAGACCGGTACAAGATGTAACTTTCTTGTCTTCTTCTAGATTGTAAGCAGTAAAACCATCTGAGTCGAGGAGAGCATCAAACTTTCCTACTCTAACCAGAATTCTTTTAAGCTATATGAAGATAGAATTAGCACAAATGTCCAATGAATCTAAAGATATGGAGATCCTCTCATCAGCTTAAAATTTCCTTCACTAACATTTAAAAACTTTATATGCTCCAATAGAAGTATTGCCATATTTCCCTTTGAAGGTAATGAACATATATACATCAAAAACATAACTAAAGAAAATAACTCAAGCTAAGTTTTTTTTAACAATACAAGTACACATAAAAGGGGCGGCATGAAATCAATTCATAGAAGTGAAACAGTTATGCTGACTCACCTATCTATAAAAGTTGTGCACTGAACAATATGCTAATATCTTCTTAGTTCATTCATCAAAAGGATTCTATGAAATGCCATTACATGCATATAAATCAAGCCATAAGCACCAACTATCTGGAGTTGGCTACATAAATCTTAACCATTAAATGAACTCTATGTAAAGTTAGATTGTTAATTATCCAGACTTTAAATACATAACATGCATGTGTTGACAATTATGAGCCATTGATATGGTGAAAATTTTGACAGGGTGAAGAATTTGACAATTATGGCATAGCCACTCCATTATATAAAACCTACTAAAGCTCAGCGTATGAAAATTTTATGACATGGTGGTGATGGTGCTTAATCAAAAGCCACATGCATACTATCCTGCCTCAAATGTTAATTTTACACCCACACTTTATCAGAGGATAAAATAGTATAGTATCCAAGTATCTGATTATTTTGGCATCCAAACAGTAGAAAACCAACCAATTCTGATCTATTGTCCTTTGATCACACAAGTCAGTCCTAACTCCTAACAAATCAGATTGATGAAATATCAGATGAAATATATTAGCAGCATAATTTGCAAATTATCAGAATGATTTGCAAAGAAACAATAATAAGATGCTCGTCCCTACTATTTTCAGGATAAATAGTGTTAAATTAATTTTGCTAATAAACCCAGTGAAAAAGTAAGCAGTTGTAGAAAAATCTAAACAAAAATTGATTGCATGATGAAGCAAAAGTCAGTAAAAGAACCTTTAGTGTGCCCCACGAACTCTCTTATAGGTGATAAAGTTTTTCTCACATCCCAAACCTGTAGAAAGAGATAGAAATAACAACAAAATCGAACACATGCAGACTAAGCAAGATCCTTTGTCTTTCTAATATACTTCAAAATAACAAAAAATTGAAAACCAAACAAAATCTTCACGCCATGTGTTATTTCTAGCATGGCCGGCCACATAGCCATTGAAGGGAGATAAATCAGGAAACTGAGCAAACCACCACATGAGAGGGTATTTTTCCCGGCAAAGGGAATGACCCTTGCCCATTTTTGCAAATCTACCATGTGGTGACCAACTCGGCTATGCGCCTATGCCCTGGGGGCTTCAAGCCATGTGTTATTAATTGTATGCAAGTTCTCATTAAAAAGGAGGACCGAATATCTAAATTTAACAAAAGCTAAAAACTTTTAGGTAGTCATCCAGTCGGTGAATGTATGAAAGCAGCCACAATCATAAATCATATAACATGGAAAATTACTCTGAGAGAAGGTGAGGTATCATCATCTGAAGCCACAATTAACTGGGTAGAAAGATCAGGGTTCCACTGCAGAACAGAGCACCTCCTTCTAGTTGAGTCTGCAAAACTGTCAGAGAAAACAAGGGATTAGTAATCAAATAATTAGCTTTTCTAAGTGCACAAATTTCCTAGTTATGGGTAAATATATCAACCTTTTAACCGGTTTCTGTTGCCTTAGATCCCACACAACTGCAGTGATAAAATGTCAGATGATAAGTAATTCTAAGCTACTTGATACCCATACAAGTTATTTAGGTTAAAAAGAATCATGGAAGGAAAAATACCTGTTATCCCATTATAAGAGGTGGATAATAATATATGTTGAAACTTAGGGTTCCATGAAACAAAGGACACTTCAGTTTGGGCTCCAGATCCAACACCCTGTCACAAAATATAACAGTAATGTCTAATAAATACCAAATATAGGTTTTCTGAAATTGTATAAAACAAAATCTTTAGTAATTCATTAGAATTTGTTAGACTTAAAATTTTCAACAAACAGGTTAGATGGAATTAAGTTGTACTAACAACAATTAATTTCCATTGAAAGCTAGAAATTATGGAGGCAGATAAAAGAATTATAAAATTCATTTGAGAGAGCAGTCGCTACTTGAACAAGATGATCATCCAACCAAACAAGTATTATTGTCATCAGAAAATAATTGCGTGAAAGTCTAAGGATGGACAACATTTTCTGTAACCTTTTGCCATGCCAAACAGTAGTTCTATTTGATTTTCATACATCATAAATGGTCAAGAGGTAATCTGTAGGTAGCTTCTGGACTCAACAGTAATTCATCATTATTATTATTTCTCCAGATATGGTAGTGCCACTCCTCAGAATGTCTAATTCATTGATATCAGATCTCCCATCAGGAAGATCTCATTCTATGAGATGCCCTGTAATAATGTTGGTCTCAAAAGGTAGAATTATTTTCAAAAATTCACTTTGGACCTAAAGATTCATGCCGCTGAAGAACTAGGCAGGTCTGAGTTGATATCTATTGGTTAATATGGCTTAAGTGTAATAATAATTTAAAGTGTTGCACTCAGGACATACATTGTGCAGGAAAAACTATAACTTTGAAGAAGAAAAAAAAAAGTATTTCTATTGAGAGTGAGAAGAACCACTAAAAATTTAGTCATGTTTGTCACTCTTGTGTACAAATTTTCAATAGAGACTTTATCGAAATCACTAACAGTATTTCTTCCACGTCAGATCTTCATGAGAAATATTAGCCAACCAGAAAAAATGGAATCTTCCCTCCCCACTTAGAAGTTATATGGAAAACAGTTGCATTTAATAACTATGGTTGGAGCAGACACCTGATTGTTCACGGGTGGATCCATGGAAGGATTGACAGCATGTTATACATATATGGCAAACTAGAAATTGTGTGGTATACACGGTGTTGTCATAAGGGAATTATGCTGAATTAGTTTGTTTAACTTGACTGAGCAAAATAACAGCGTATACCAAAGGGTCAACAATCTTGGATATTAAGTCAAGTCTGATGTAAGAGCAATACAACAATACAAATCTGAGAAGTATCAAAAAAATGAATTTACATAAACGCATTAGCAATAATAAACAAAATGCAAAGAACCACAATTTCTATCCAAAAGTAGTTGCTTAGATTTATTTTTACCTTTAGAGATGGGAAAATATTTGGTTCTGAAGGGTTTGCCAGATCCCAAATGCAAATCTCCCCTTCATCAGCACCGGAAGCGAGTAGATTTGGTGACAGCGTGCTGAACTCCAGACCATAGACCTGAATGATGAAACCAGCCCATCAAATTCATGGGCAACTAAAGCACTCGACTTGAACACTGGAGATGGATACCAACCGATCCCACGTGCTTTTTGAGCTTCGCTACAAAAGCATCATTTTGTTCCTCGGGACTGCAAATGTATACAAAACATCAAAATCTCCACAATATCCAGACCGTATGCAATGCCGAGACAATAAAACTTGCATGAACTAAACCCAGAACACCTGATCAGCTTACGGGGATTCCAAACGCAGACGCTTCCATCGGAGCGACCGCCAGCGATGAGGCCGAGAGAGTACTCCTCCGAGGCGGAGGGGGGCTTCCCCCAGGAGAGGCGGTTGAAGCGCTCGTCGCTGGGGCAGGCGCCGACAACTGGGAGCTCGGGCGCGTCGGACTGGAAGTCGAGCTTGAAGATCTCGAGGTTGGCAGTGGCGCTGAAGCTGAGGTCGACGGAGCCGGCCATGGTGCCGGCGGCGATGTAGGGCGCATCGGACGCGAAGGAGACGAGCGCCGACCGCGCGGCGCTCTTAATGCAGGCCATGGTGCAAAGCGAAAAGGAGGAAGACGAGTCCCAATCGGAGAAGTGACGGATCTCTGCTCGATCCAAGAAAGCTGAAGCGCCCTATGCCTGGGATCGTAGATCCAAATCGTCTCGTTCTTGGATCGCTTGTCTTCGGTTATGCGTAGAGATGAAATTCCATCGTGTGCAGCACGCAATAAATTCATAAATTCTTTTTGCATCCTTGTGTCGTAATTAATTTTTTAAAATGTCTTTTTAATTGTACTATGGTTACCTTATCATACAATTTTCATAAATATTATTAAAACATCTCCAATTTATTACTTTTATTATTTTAATTTCTCTATAAGAAAAAAATATATAATTCATAAATTCAAGAGTACCTAATAATCATAAATTAGAAGTGATTAAAATATCATATTTGAATATATTTTTAATATTACGTACCTATGCACTGTACACTTCTTGGATTCTCTCACCATCCAACTGATCCTCTTGGAAGAAATTGTTATTTCGTGTTCTCCGTGTAAGGTAAATCAAAGAAGATAAAAGGTGTCAGATCTGAGGACATACTTAGAATTTTAGATTTAGAATTTTAGATTTAGGAGGCCAAATTTAGATTTGAAAGGTGGGTCAATGCGTTTTTCAAGTGTGCAATGACTTACTCTATGAAGACGTCATTATAGGGCAACATAATCGACTTGTCAGCAATCAACCGCCCAAACTCTTCCTTCACGCGGGAGGGGCGTGCCCCCTAGTCCTATAATCAATCTACCCTTGCATGGTCTTCACTAGTAGTTATTCGATTAACGAGGTTGAAAAACCTCGGGCGATCAGCCCGACCTCACGGAAATTTTTCACCGGCCGTCATTCACCTCTTTAATACCACCTATAGGCCCAAGCGTCGATGGACAGATCATGTGAAGCCAATTTCTAATCCTCCTTGATAAATATACGATAGATAGATATCTAAAAAATAAATGCTCATACATCTCCAATCCGTATTTTAAAAAAAAATATGTATCGTCTAAAATAGTAACTATACGACAACAATAAAATATATAATTATTTTGATAATATTTATAAAAGCACGAGGTGCAAAGAATAGGACATTTAAAAATAATCAAGGAAAAAACCAATCACTATCATCATCAAAAGATACGCTTCTCTAAAAAAAAAAAAGTGATACCTGATGTTGGCGTATCAACTCTTCAATTTGAATTAAATGTTCTGACTGGTCAGAATTTGAGAAACACAATTTCAAAAATAAGCCAGGCCATCGTCAAGAATCGAGAGAAGTTGGTTGGTCGACCAAAAACAGTCACGCACAGTTTGGTCATGATCTTCTTCACAATCTGAAATCACTTCTAATATTGTTGCAGTCAGCTCTCCAACATGTTCTATCATGACACACTCTACGAACAGAGTAGCAAAAGAAAATTGCACTGGGGTGGGTGCGGAAACTTACAACAGTAGCTAGGAACAAACCTTGCAGTGACATGCGAAAAACAGGAAAAAAGATACCCTCGGCTCGATCGGTATTGCTGGGATAATACCTTCTTCTGAGGCTCCAGAGTTAGAAAAGTCCAGACCGATCCATTGTC
The DNA here is from genome assembly GCA_024364735.1 of Boesenbergia rotunda. Classification (NCBI taxonomy): domain Eukaryota; kingdom Viridiplantae; phylum Streptophyta; class Magnoliopsida; order Zingiberales; family Zingiberaceae; genus Boesenbergia; species Boesenbergia rotunda. The sequence continues at coordinate 61,012 of JAGFNQ010006616.1, read as the reverse complement.
CGCGTATGATCGCCACTCAGGAACCACCATGACGATAAAGAAGCACCGAGCGGTATATGGTAGCGACGTGGAGGAGAACAATAAGGAGAATGATGAGATCGTCTAGCAGACCGACAAATCCAAATATCCCTGTGCCAAGAGTATCGCATCGATTATGAAGAACATAATCTGAAAAGAATCAGCATGAAATAATTTGATTTGACCTTCTGGAATAATATCAACCGGACTCAGCACATATATTGCACTCATCACCATCTGGAAAATTTTACAATCAGAGTTAATTAACTGAGAAATGAAATGTCATATGAACAAATAGCCCTTGAGTAACTAGATCAAAGCAAAACTAAAAGGAATACAACAAAGTATAATATTGCTTGATGGTTCAAATGTATATGAAGTTTTAAAGATGTGTATTATATTTACACTTAGTATGAATTAAAATACAACCTTCCTTGTGTCACATTTACTTGTAATATTTGAAGCCAAATTTCACTTCTAGAAAGTGTTATCGCAATGATGCCTAATTTGTTCCTGGATAATTAAGCCGTCTGTATTAGCAGTTGGTTACTTAGAGATCCTAATAGCTGAACAGTCGCAATGAGTTATATAGGAGCTTTGGTGCATAAAATTGATTATAGCTACTCTGAGCAGTCGCAATAAGTTATATAGGAGCTTTGGTGCATAAAATTGATAATAGCTACTAGCTAATGCAAACATGTTTCGCCTCCATGCAAAATAGAACTGCATGGCTCACTAAGAGTTGGTGATACTATCTAATATAAGAAAAATGAATATCACTCAACTTCACATTATTGTCTGTAAACAAGCGGCTGCATGTGCATGTCAATTGTCAGCATAAAGATTTTTTGTATTTGGATCCATAAAAGTTCAGCAATTCTACCATGAAATTAGAAATATTTGTCTTTTACTGATCGCCTAAATTTATTCATGAATGAAAATGCATAAATATTAAGATTTTTTAAGTTTCTACTGTAAGAAAATAAAATACAAAGAACTAACCCCTAGTTTTCTGCTATTTTTAAAGGAATATCAGTATATGAAACATAGGATTGTAAGGATCACCAGAAAACTTAAATAATTGATCTGAGCATACACTTGACCTTGAAAAACAAATAATGCAATGCGCCTAGTCTAGATGATGCTTACTATTCAATCAATTTAGACAAGGAAAATATTAGATGGTTTGCATAAGTTATCAATAACTTACAGCAAAAATCATTCGTGCCCTGAATACAAGAGGCAGTGACCTCTGTGGATCCATCAACTCTCTTAATAGCCTTCGCATGAAGAATGGCAGATCTCTTAACCTCTGTGGTGTTAATAAGATTTACTTAATGAGTTGGAAATCAATTGTGCTATTGTCTATATATCAAGAAACTTGAATTAAAAAGACATAAGAAAGCTCATTCTGCATTAAATTAAAATGAAGATGCAAGTAGACCTCCCTTCCTAAATAGAATAACAACAGTACATTCAATGTTCCCTTCAGGATATTTAGTAATCCTAACTATTTGTCTAAATACCACCAAGATGAATATTTGGCTAAGATTTCTCTAAATTAAACAAACATTATCAGATAGATTACATATGTCCTGATGATAAGTATTGACAATGATAAAAATATATACCTGTATAAGGCTGGATGGGTCTCCACCAAAATTTCGGTTATATTTCTCAATGTTTTCAAGAATTTGACTAGTTTCTGTATCTTGCCTTTCTTGTGCAGCAACATCGGTGGGTATAAGCAAAGTTATCAAACGACGGCAAATGGGGCACTTGCATGGTTGAAGGGCCGACCCATGATGCCAGACACGCAAAATACAATTTCCTAGCAGTGATTCCAGAATGGTGTTAAATCATTAGTGGGGAGAGAAAGAAACAGAAATTGTGGCCAATGCTAACTTCCTCTGGAACTTACATAAACTTGGAAGTATATTTGCAACATTTTGAAAACGAAATCAAGGAAACATCACGGCTAATACTCTTGGGGAAAAATGAAGTTTCTTTTAAGCGAAATACAGAGAAAAAAAAATAGTGGGTAAACGAAGGGAAGCAAAATGAAATTTTCTCGAGAGAAAATTCCAGCTCGCTCCACAGCAAACGGTGATGATTTTACATAATCGTGTTAGATTGGTCGAGCAAGATGTGCATTTTATTAACGAGACATCTAGGGTCACAGATTGGACATCAAAAATGCAATATTGTGCAATCAAAAAATAAATCAAATCTCCCACCTGACAGCAAAATCAGTGAGAAAAAAAGGAAACTTAATCTCTGTGTAATATGTCCCAATACAACAAAATAGGGAAATTTAACCTAGAACAAGAAACTAGGGTTAAGGATTATGAAGAGGGAGGAGGGAGGGAGAGGAAGTTGGAAGATGCTCTGACCGCAGAACCAATGGGAGCAATTGGCTTGGCAAGGGAGGGTGAACCCATCGTGGCAGATCGAGCAGACGTCGTCCTCTGGCGGCGATTCCATCGTGCCTCCCCTTCGATCTGAGGGATTTCGATGAAATGGATTGTTGGGGAGGAATGAAGCGGATCGGGTTTCCACACTCGTAGATACACGCTGTGTTCTTATTTTAAATTACCGTCGTTAGAAAAAATGCATAGCCTGTAATTGATGTAGATGAAATTTTTTAACCGGGGCTGAGTGCGTCGAGTTATTACGAGATATCATATGCATCTAAGTTACTATTAGTACTGACAGAATTAATTGATAATTAGTATATGAATATTATTAATATGAAATTTAAGGATCAAAATTTGATAAAATTAATATATCCGTCATCTCCATATATTAATCATAACATACAAGCTAGTAGTCTCTATAATTTATCTCATCCGTGTTAGTCGTATTAGCCCTAGGACAGATTGACGGGGGCGCCGAGACAAGCGAATCGCCTTTTACCAATAATCCTGTCGCCGAGCGTAGTGGAGCCGCAACCGGATGACGGTGTAGCGATGGGTGACGTGGATGCCGACGGGATGTCCTCGCGCAGAATGACAGCGCCGTAGGGGGTATCCTCCGACGGAACGGAAGCGGATGTCGCCTGGTGCACGACTGGAGGTGGACCTGCTGAGGAAGATGACCGTTAGCAACCTAGCCAGGAGACGTCCCGGCAAGGCACTCCGACGGTCAAGTCAGTACTCCGATGAACAGGAAAAATAATGGAGCACTGTAGGTGAGGGGCTTCGGGCGCGCGTACCTGATAATGGGGAGGGGAGTGGCTTATATAGCCGGGGAAAAGGACCAAGTCTGACTTGTGTCAGGATTCTCTGACAGGGTCAGAGGATATTGTATGATTATGTCGATTTGAGTATGACCTGTGTCAGGATTCTCTGACAGGGTCAGAAGATATTGTATGATTATGTCGATTTGTAACCGACCTTCTTTGTCGCATACTATTTGTCTTATGTGAGGACAAAGACAGGTTTCTGTACGTCTCTGACAGGCGGCGCCTGTCAGAGAGTGTCAGTTCGTACAAGTGGTGACAGCCTGTTATCTGCAGCTGGTGCAGGTGTATTTTGTCTTTATCCCAGGGTGATTCCGAGAAAGTGTCCGAGTGGACACCGGGACTGCACGCCCGGATGGATATCAAGCATGGGCATAAAGGACTGTCGGGCGGATGCACTCGGATGAACGAGGCGGGTAAGCCTTAATGTGACCGGGCGGAAATACCCGGATAGACGAGGCGTGTAAGCCTTAATGTGGTCGGCCGGGTTTGACCGGCCGGATGAACCGCTATATTTATTCTAACCGGCCGCCTTGAGTCCGACCGGCCGGCGAAGACCCTGGGCCCGGCCAGGATGTTTGTCGAGTTGGCTGCCCGTACAATGACGTGGACCTTGAAGCTGGCCAGGTCGTTTGCCACGTTGGCTGCCCGTACAATGACATCATCAGCATATCAGCGCCGGGCCACGGTCTGATTGCCCTTCACCTCGCCGACTCTGTCGCCGACCGGAAACTTCACCTTGAGGTAGTAGGTGGAGACCACTGCTTTAAATTCGTTGAGAGCCGGTCGACCGAGAATGGCGCTGTAGGCAGCTGGGGCATCCACAATCAGAAATGTGGTCCATCGGGTTCTCTTGAGTGGCTCCTCTCCAAGTGAGACGGCCAGCCGTATCTGTCCGATCGGCTGTACTTCGTTCCCCGTAAATCCGAACAGGGGAGTAGCCACCAACTCTAGCTGCGATAATTCAATTTGCAGTTGATCGAAAGCTCGTTTATATAAAATGTTTACCGAGCTGCCGGTGTCCACAATGGTGCGGTGGACTTCGTAGTTGGCGATGACAGCCGTGATGACCAGCGGGTCATCGTGCGGCACCTCCAATCCTTGCAAATCCTGCGGCCCCCAGCTGATTTGGGGCCCTTGAGCTTGAGAGGTGCTGACTCCGACTTGGTGAATTTCCAGTCGGCGCACCTGCGTCTTTCTGGCTCGGTTGGAGTCGCCGCCGGTCGGACCGCCGGAAATCACATTGACGCCTCCTCAGACGGCGTTCTGGTGATTAGCTTGATCTTCGTCAAGTTCCTCCACCTCTTCCTGCTCGGGCCGAGGAAACACTTGCCGGGCGGCAGGGGCATCCCGCCTTTGTCCTTGTTGGGCTGTGGCTCCATGACCACGCCCGCGTCCCTGCGGGGTTTGTCGTCCTTGACCCCTGCCGAGTGGGGTCCGAGCTCTGCCGCCTGCTCGGCAGTCCTCAGTGTTGTGCGTATTACACTGGTGAAACGCACAATACGGTGCCCATCTGTTGGGCCAATTCCCCTGTGCCACCTCCACTTGCTGGGGTCTCATTCCTGGCCGATCGGCCGGTTGGGGACTGCGAATCGGTCCTCCTGGCGATCTGTTATGTTGAGGTGCGGGCTGTGGGCTAACCATTACTTCCTTCCTCCGGGCGGCTTGCGCTTCCTCTACATTGATATACTTGACAGCCTTCCCGAGCAGGCTGTCGAAATCCTTCGGTGGTTTCCTGATCAGGGATCGGAAGAAATCACCCTCTTGGAGCCCTTGTGAGAAGGCGGTGACCAGTACTTCGCCCGTGGTATTGGGCACCTCTATAGCTACTCTATTGAACCTCTGGATGTAGGCCCGGAGTGACTCTTTCGGACCTTGCTTCAGAGCGAACAAATTGAGGCTGGTCTTATGGTGCCTCCGACTGCTTGCAAAATGTTGCAGAAACAGCCGCTTTATCTCTGCGAAACTCCCAACTGATCCACCCGGGAGTCCGCCAAACCATCGTTGAGCCTGCCCGGAGAGGGTTGTCAGGAAAGCGTGGCATTTGACGCCCTCCGAGTATTGGTGCAACTGGGCGGCGCTTTCAAATTTCATGACGTGCTCCTCGGGGTCACTGGCCCCCGAGTACTCAGGCATGGTGAAGAATCGTAGATGCTTGGGAACGGGATCCCCAAGAATTTGGGAGGAGAAAGGGCTGTGAGTCGGATAGGCCGCGGCGGGGTCAGCTAAACCTTTCCCTTTATCTGGGCGCGCCTGGTGCGCCAGGCTGGACGCTGAAGCTTCGGTCGGGGCTGAGTAGGCCTCGTTCCGAAAAAGTGCTCGGGGAAAATTAGGAACGAAGGGGTCGGGCTGAGCAGTCATACCTTCGGAATTTCCCCGTATAGAGGGACCAGGGGGCCGGGCCCCTTGACTACCGGTCGGCGGATGCGATTGTTGTGCCTTCTGCGTCCGGACAGACATCAGCATTTCATATTCTTTCTGGCGAAAGAGTAACCGTCAGTGGATTGGGGTTTCCATTCTTCGCTCTCGATCAGGCAGAAAGCCGCCCTCCTTCTAGCGCCAAATTTGATCCTGTCGCCGAGCGTAGTGGAGCCGCAACCGGATGACGGTGTAGCGATGAGTGACGTGGATGCCGACGGGATGTCCTCGCGCAGAATGACAGCGTCGTAGGGGGTGTCCTCCGACGAACGGAAGTGGATGTCGCCTGGTGCACGGCTGGAGGTGGACCTGCTGAGGAAGATGACCGTTAGCAACCTAGCCGGGAGACGTCCCGGCAAGGCACTCCGACGGTCAAGTCAGTACTCCGATGAACAGAAAATAATGGAGCACTGGTGAGGGCTTCGGCGCGCGTACCTGATAATGAGGAGGGGAGTGGCTTATATAGCCGGGGAAAAGGACCAAGTATGGCCTGTGTCAGGATTCTCTGACAGGGTCAGAAGATATGGTATGGTTATGTCGATTTGAGTATGGCCTGTGTCAGGATCTCTGACAGGGTCAGAAGATATGGTATGATTATGTCGATTTGTAACCACCTTCTTTGTCGTATACTATTTGTCTTATGTGAGGACAAAGACAGGTTTCTGTAAGTCTCTGACAGGCGGCGCCTGTCAGAGAGTGTCAGTTCGTACGAGTGGTGACAGCCTGTTACCTGCAGCTGGTGCAGGTGTATTTTGTCTTATCCCAGGGTGATTCCGAGAGAGTGCCCGAGTGGACACCGGACGGCACGCCCGGATGGATATCAAGCATGGGCATAAAGGACTGCCGGGCGGATGCACTCGGATGAACGAGGCGTGTAAGCCTTAATGTGGCCGGGCGGAAATACCCGGATAGACGAGGCGTGTAAGCCTTAATGTGGTCGGCCGGGTTTGACCGGCCGGATGAACCGCTATATTTATTCTAACCGGCCGCCTTGAGTCCGACCGGCCGGCGAAGACCCTGGGCCCGGCCAGGATGTTTGTCGAGTTGGCTGCCCGTACAATGACGTGGACCTTGAAGCTGGCCAGGTCGTTTGCCACGTTGCTGCCCGTAGGGTGCCAAATATAGGGCG